>CM033471.1:244067997-244595833 GCA_019447015.1 Hymenochirus boettgeri
ATGGGCAATGTGTGTTTGGACATTGGGGACATTTTATATATATACTGGCATGTGTGTACTGGAATTGGGGAATTTTATATAATATACTGGGCAATTTGTGTGTACGTGGACATTGGGGAATTTTATATAATATACTGGCAATGTGTGTACTGGACATTGGGGAATTTTATATAATATACTGGGCAATGTGTGTACTGGACAGTGGGGGAATTTATATAATAACACTTGGCATCATGTGGTGTACTGGACATTGGGACATTTTATATAATATACTGGGCAAGTGTGTGTATTGGACTTGGGGACATTTTATATAATATACTGGCAATGTGTGTATTGGACATTGGGACATTTTATTATATACTGGGCACTGTGTGTATGGACATTGGGACATTTTTATATAATATCTGGGCAATGTGTGATTGGACATTGGACATTTTTATAATATACTGGGCAATTGTGCCGTTTAACTGGACATTGGGGAATTTTATATAATATAATTGGCAATTGTTGCGTACTGCACTTGGTGAATCCAGTATATTATATAAAATGTCCCCAATGTCCAGAACACACATTGACCAGTATATTATATAAAATGTCCCCAATGTCCAGTACACACAGATTGACCAGTATATTATATAAAATGTCCCCAATGTCCAGTACACATAGATTGACCAGTATATTATATAAAATGCCCACAATGTCCAGTACACATTGCGCAGTATATATAAACTGCCCCAATAGACAGTAAAGCCACTTACTAACTTAATCACTGCTGTATGGCACCAGACATAAGGAAAGGAACTCCCAGGAAACAAGAACATGCCCCCTTTCTCTTTTTCTCTAAACGGAACTCCTGTGTATTTTTTCCCTTTTCCTCACTCTCCAGGCCCCTTCCAAGTGCGGCCCCTCTGATGGCGGCCCTGTTCCCTAAAATGCATCTTGGACTGTGGACTGTAATATATACTGTATATACTATTATGTTGAAGGTCTGTGTGTGTGATTAATTGTGTCCTTGTTCATGTTGGTGGGATGGTACTTGTGGGTAGAGAAAGTTGTACTTGTCCATACCTGGTCCAGGGATGGCATTGGAGGTATGGGCGAGTGAATGTGGTCAGGGTGGACTAGTCAGACAACATCAGAGTGGCCAAGGTAGAACAAAAGAAGGAAGCATCTTCAACTTCTTCTGCAAGTGACTGTGTGCTTAAAGGCCATTGCTGCCCTGTTCTGTATAGTTATGATACCCCGGCAGCTCTGGAAAACTATTTGCCCCTTGTTTGCTTGCAACATAGAACAGAAACCTCCCCCTCAAAAAACAAAAGCTATTAGAAAATTGACCTTCCTTTAGAACATGCAGGGCTGCCATCAGTACTCCTGAACAAGACTGATCAAATGTTCACTTACCTGGAAATGTTCGTAGCATGGGGCCCTGAATAAAGTGGCCCTGTATAAAGCACACAAACTTTTATGATTTATGGCTGGGATCATTCTGCTTATACGAAACAAATCTCAACCAATATGGCTAAACCAAAGTATCTAGGGGCAGCATGGTTAAATCCTCCCTAGGAAACATGTGCAAGGAGTTTGTATGTTCTCGCTGTGCTTCCATGGGTTTCCTATGGCCACTCTGGTTACCTTCACTATTATAAATATTAGGCAGTAGCATAACTACCTCCCAAGCCACCGCCATGGGGGTGGTGGAGGTAGGACAGCCCCGTCAAACCCTCTGATCAGCTGTTTTTAAACAAATGGTCGCGCGTATGAAGGAGACATGCTCGATCAGCTGTTTAAAAGACCAGAACCAAACCGGAAGTTTGGTTCCTGTCTTTTAAACAGCTGATTGCGCGTATGTTTACTTCATACGCGCAATCAGCTGTTTAAAAACAAAAGAGGGGAGGTGCCCGGCCTCCAACCTGATATTAGGCTGACCGGTCAGAAGCCTCGATCGGTCTGCCAGGAGTAAGAATTGTATGGTGTGTACCCACCTTTTGGTTCTGTAACACGGTTTATAATTTCTTTCCCCTGCAGATGCCTTTTGGTTCTGTAACACGGTTTATAATTTCTTTCCCCTGCAGATGTCTAATTATATCAAAAACCGTGAAGAGATGAGAAAAATTCAGGATGAGTTTCTCAAATATCTCCAGAGTCTGGTGGGTGATCAACATTGGGATAATCGTGACTAAAGTACTTTCCTGCGCTATTAATTATTACAGATACTATGGATTAGTATTTTACACTGTGGCTGTGGTATACCGCGTGGTTAGCAGTAGTTCACAACTGCATTATGTCGTGTCCACTTCATAAAATACCGTAATGCATTTCAAATGGCCAGTACCACGTGGTAATTAAATACTTTTTTATGATGTAGTCTGTATTTTATACCATGGTCGTAAAATACAGACGCGATAATAAAATGCTGCACAGTATCAGTATTTTATGATGTAGTCTGTATTTTATACCATGGTTGTAAAATACAGACGCGATAATAAAATACTGTGTGGCATTTTACGATGTCGTAAAAGCACATGTTTTTATGGAAATACCCACAAGTGAGTGCCTTATTTCAGAGTTTCTTTTAAACACATTCTGCTATCAAAGCAAAGTTGAGATTTAAAGGGTAAGTTCTCCCCCAATCTAAAAGCATCCCCCAAACCCAAGTCCACAATACTTATCTTGTTCCATGACGTTTCTGAAGACAGTAATTCCACGCAATGTTTGTGTCTCTTTTTTGTAGCGGTTGCTGCCTCCTAAATGTATGAGCTCTTTTAATAGCTTACACATGTACAGTGGTGTGGTGTTATACAGATGGCCAGTAGATGTCACTGTGCACATAGTCACACTGTGTATACACAGTACTTTCTATAACTGTATAGAACTAGAGTCTATGGTACAGTGTATAAGGCCTGCATTGAACCTCCTGCTAATAAGTACTGTTATAATCTGCCTATTCTCGACCGAAATCGATCCATACTTTCGAGAGTAACCGAAAACGGCATAAAATCGAAACTCGGAAAATCGAGTTCAAAAATCGCGTTCCGAAAGTTTCGTCGGGACTTTCGAGACCACCGGATCCGATTCGAAACTGGTCTCATTAGAACCCAAGTACAATCTCCTACTTACTACAAAGGACTGAAGAGCGGGAATGCGTATAGCTAGATGGTCAGCAAGCTACTGAATTTCAATTCAAAATGCAATACAAACCAGGTTTGAAAATGCTACCGCTGGTTGTTTTTCGCGTTTACCTTTACCTGCAACTTCTGATATACTGGATGAGGAATAGAAGTGGTAAGCACTAACTGTTACTTCATCTACAGTTCAGCTACTGATTTTAAGCAAGCTTGCCTCACATGTCCAATTCAACAACAAACTACGGGACATCCTACAAAGCAAATGGCGATTACATAGAAAAACTCAGTCCCGATCTTTCAACCTTACTACAGGATTAGACATGAACTGTCATTAGTAGATGGGTATGTTGTCCGGGGAGCCCACCGCTTACTGGTACCAGAGACCATGCGAGAAAATATCATACAACTTGCACATGAGAGTCATCAAGGAATCGTACGTACAAAACAAAGACTACGAGATCTATACTGGTGGCCTGCAATGGATGCTGATGTAGTAACTGCCATTCATTCTTGTGTTACTTGTCAGAATCACGACAAAACAGCTATCACACATACACCACCACTTCAACCTGTACCATTCCCTGATTCAGCATGGGAAAAACTGGCCATTGATATTGTGGGTCCTTTTGCAGATGCTCCTTTGGATTGTAGATTTGCTATAACCTTGATAGACTATTAAAGTAAATGGCCTGAAATTGCATTTGTTTCTCATATAACATCAGCTACAGTTATAACATTTCTGTCTACAGTCTTCAGCAGAGAAGGTAATCCAAAGAAATTAATATCAGACAACGGACCACAGTTTGTCTCATCTGAGTTTGCATTCTTTCTGAGAGAGAGGAATATTGTGCATAGGAAATCTTCAGTGTATTACCCACAAGCAAATGGAGAAATAGAGCGATTCAACAGAAGTCTGAAAGAAGCACTACAGACAGCAAATCTTACTGGAAAATCGTGGAAAGTATTTACAACAGTGTTCCTACATAATTACAGAGCAACGTGCCATGCAACAACCCAAGCATCTCCAGCTGAATTATTACATGGCAGACAGATGCGCACTAAGTTACATGTTGCAGACATCAAGCTTCCAAAACATTCTGTGCCTACAAAGTCGTCTACGGCTGACATTGTCAATCGTCAACAAGCCAAATACAAGGCTAATGCTGACAGAAAATGTGGTGCAAGAGAATTGCACTTCCAGTGTGGATCTTTAGTCAGAATTAGGAAACCAGGACTATTAAAACAAGGACAATTTAAATTTACTTCACCACTGGAAGTGAGACGCCAGCGAGGACCATACACATATGAACTGTCTGATGGAGGCATATGGAATGCAAGTCGCCTTGCGCCTGCTAGATATCACTTTGGGGAAGCTCCATTTGATGAAGGACATTCTCCTACTCCTGATGCCAACTGCAATAGGCCTGAGGAAAGTGAACCTATAAGGCGTACTGAGAGAATCAGAAAACCACCTACATGGACCCAGGACTATGTCATGTGAAGAATGTATAGTATTGCTTTAAGATGCATTGTTGTTGTTTATTTAAATTTCCCAAATGCTTTCCTACTATAGGGGGAATATGTGGTGTTATACAGATGGGCAGTAGATGTCACTGTGCACATAGTCACACTGTGTATACACAGTACTTTCTATACTGTATAGAACTAGAGTCTATGGTACAGTTGTATAAGGCCTGCATGAACCTGCTAATAAAGGTACTGTTATAATCTGCCTATTCTCGGCTTCAATACACAACAAGTGGTGGCAGCTTCATGGCCATGACTGTCAGTTGCTTTTAAAGGGCATGTCCAGCCCTTTTTTGAACTTTTTATATATTATACATATTGATCCCTCAGCCCTAACCACCATAATAAAATTCTTAGAAAGTGCCCCGATAGTTACTTACCTTCCCTCTTTCCTCCACGGCACTCCCCAGGCCCTCTGCTTGCAAGGAAATGCAAGCAGGGGGCAGGACCAGCAGCCGCGTCTCTGATTGGCTGAGAGGCAGCCAATCAGGGACGCGGCTGCTGGCTGCTCAGAACACCGGAGGATAAAGGGAAGGTAAGTAACTATGTGGGCACTTTCTATAAATTCTGTTACGGCGGTTGGGGCTGGGGGATCAATATATAATATATACTGGGGATTTTACACTAGGGGTAGGGAGAAGAAAATGGGAGGGAGAGGGAGGGGGGAGGACTCTCCTGCGCATGCCTCAGACCTTGTCGAGGTTGAGGCTGGAACAAGCGCAGGATGAGTCACACAGACCTTCTACACTACACTTTCCTGGACTTTGGAGGGGCACAGCATGGCAACCATAAGGAGCTGGGATGTAAGGTAATGATTTTTGTACACTACAGAGTGGGGCCAGTATGGGGTTAAATTTGAATTTTGGGGGTGGACATGCCCTTTAAGAAAAAATCAGAAGGTATAGCTGTCTTCAGTAATGAATTGTAAATTTAGAATTAGTGGATGAACTTCTCCTTTAACAAATCATTGTTCAATGTTTCTAAAGAAAGTCCTCTTCTTACCAACATATCAATCCATTGGTCATCAGTCTGGCATCAAGCTCTGATGAACTGTCCATTTCTTCCTTCAGTTGTCACTCTCAGGTCTGCTCCACCCTCTCCTTGAATTGTAGGTATATGCTGTTACTACTTTTATATCACCTGGAAGTGACAGGGCATACTTGCACCTCTAGGAGGGGGTGGTGAATATTAGACAGTGACAGCAGAGGAATGACCGGACAGTTATTCAGCCTTTAAAGCTTTGAATCTTCACAACCCTTGATGGCAGACTGATCAACAATGAAATGATGAATGACATTAATGATAATAATGGAGGAGCTTGACCATGCAGACAGATTAGACAATCTAGGACTTGTTACACACTGAAATCTGAAATGTTTTATCTTCTTCAGGTTCTTTAAAGTGAGAACGGTAAAACTGTGAAACTGTCTCCCAGTAGAGAGGGACTGGATTGCGGATCTGAACCCGGTTCCGTGGTGGATACAGGGATCTGGGCGTATTTTCCGCCCCATGGGGAACCGCGCGATTGATTGGAAGTTGCCGACACATCCGTTCATCCGTTCAGGACGAACGCATGATCAAGGTCGGTTGCGGCTGGCCGCTCCACACCAGCAGATATTTTCGGCCGATCTACCGAAAGTGACGTGAATCGCTCGGTCGGCCGAAAATATCTGCTGGTGTGTACCCAGCCTAAATCTATGACCACGATCGTAAATTTACGCCCACCATAGAATACCATTGCGGTAGTTTACTACTGCATGGTATTCTATGAACGAACGGACGTAGATTTACAACCGTTTGCTGTAAATGTCGTACATTAACGAAAACCCGCAGTATTGCAAATTTGCGATACCATAGGTTTATAAATATGGCCCTATACCCTTAATGTCAGTTGCAAATAATGATCCAACTGGGAGTGTTGTGGGAATGTTGGCAGATAAAACCCGCTGTTCTGCTCAACATTATGATGAATTTGCAGGCGAACGTTGAATTGATATAATATTGAGCCAGTGTTTGGCTAGAATAACTCAATGTGGGAAGATTTAGGATTTGAGGACCAACAATTGTAGTGCAAACAACAGCTAATATACAATTGTTGATTTTTATTACTTAACTTACTTATGTCTTAAACTAGGGGTTCCAGCATTGTTTGGCCAAAAAATTCACTAAGAAAACCATAAATGTCTAATTAGGTTATTTTAATATTAACCATTTATATCTACTGTTTTGTTTATTTGTTTTTTCTATAGTGGTCCCTGAAGATGCCCAACACTATGTGGACCTGCATTACTACAAAGTCCTCTGAGCTTGTGGAACAATTTGAGGCAGACAGTCTAAAAAAAGGCAGATGGACACCAATTCTAGTGGAGGAACTGAAGAGTAAATTGGATGAGGTGGGGAAGAAGTTCTACTCAGACTACCAATGGAAAGGGATAAAATTTGCATGTTCTGCCTTGGTAACCACATACGGTGGCGTGGTTACATTGGGAGGATTGTTTGCAGCACCAGCAGCCGCAGCCACAGTAACAAGTACAGAGTTTTTACCAGGAGCCATCTTGTTTCTTCAGGGAGTTGCAAGTGCAGTTGCCGGAAGGATTCTCAGAGGGGGGCTGTAAAATTGTTTTCTGTTTTTAATTTTTTATATCTCTTATCTTTGCCCCATAAATTACTTTTTCCTATTATCCAGCAGCATTATATCATATCTCAGCAATCCTAGCTTAACCACCGCACCAGCAGAGTATGGGCCTGATGCAATAAGAGGTACAAAAGTGTGTCCTTGCTATCAATTTGAAGCAACCAATCAGATATTAGCTTTTTACTGGGTTACTGTTAAATAACTTCTGATTGGTTTCTGCACATTAAGAGCACTGGCAAACTTTTGTACCTTTAATTGCACCAGGCCCTAATATTATATTAACCCCTGCAACTCCACAAACTGCAGCAGCATCTTAATATTATCAGGCACCAGCTATATCATTGCCCAGCAATCTCACGCTAGAACGTTCTATATGGATCACATGGTAGAGGTAAAACAAACTACTGGTTACATACACATCCATCGCAAGCATACTAGAGCTTTGTTACTGAATTTTGAGGGCGTTATCCAATCACAGCTGAGTGACACAACTTTCCAACTCTACACAATTTCTTCCCACTCTGAGTCTAACAAAAACCACTTTGCGGCATATTTATAAACGATCTCTATTTTCGCCATTTTGAAATGACAAATTTTCGGCGTATTTATAAAAACGTTCATTTTTGTAGGAAAGTGTTGATGCGATGATGTGTGACAGTAGTATCGTCAATGTGCACTAACAACTTCGCCTTATTCGTTGCTTTCAGTCTGGCAACTCGGCGAAAAGAGAAATTGCTCCATTACCAGACCAGAGAGGGTGAAATTTCAGAGCTATTTTTTGTAATTTTTTTGTGTTTAAATCTATTTATAAATAGATGGATTTTCGCCTTTTTGCCCCTTTTCTACTTTTGTTGCATTTTTTGCAGTTTTACTAGAATTTTCGCCAAACATCATTATTTACTGGAATGTTCCATTAACATGACTATTTCTTATGCAGCACTATGGTATGTTCCCATATTAATGTAAATGGTTTGATAATTAGCTGCAGTTTGCTGAAAATAAGCAATGCTAAAAAATTTGTCCTGTTAATAAAATAGAGAAAATTCGCCTGTGTGAGTTTTACACTATCATCTCCTATTAATAAAATAGAGAAAATTTGCCTGGGTGAGTATTTATCATTTTTTGCTGGAAAAAAAAAGACCACATGTGGGCCACATCTCTAATGAGGCAGAGTGAGACATTTGGCTCAGGCGGCACTTCTGGGGTAAAGAGAAAGGCAGCAGAGGGGGGAAATAAACTTTGCTTTAACTGGGCATTCAAGTGCCCCCTTGATCCTCCATCAGTTTTGCCCAAAACCAATGTAGGGATCACTGGAAATATACCGGTACCTCTGTAGTGCTGGGAGCCTGTTCCCCTGCAGGACTGCAGCGGTAAGGGGGTCCCAGAGACGTCAGAGGACTTCCTGTAAAGGGCTATCCAGAAAGTGATTTTTCTGATTGGATATTGACTTTGGTTCCCATATGCCTACTTTGCTATAATTCTCAAAGATGGTCATTAGATCATCTTTGGGAATGCTAAAAAAAAATTAAACACAAGTGAAACACATAAACAAAAAATCTTAGTGATACACACTTTTTTTTTTTTTACAATAAAATTATGAAAACTGCCCTTTTCCAAGCTGCATAAAAAATGCCCATGCTGCGCAAAAGTCCCCGGGAATAATCAGATTAGTCGTCCACGGATTTCAAGGGAAATTGAACCTCACTTCACATTTCACCTGGCAAAAACGCAGGGGAAAGAATTGGCTCCAAAAAATCTCATAAAACCAACCAAAATGTTTAGTGAAGGATTGTGTTATTGTGTGAGGAATGGGCACTTATTTTACCATTTTATGTGTAGAGGAATCTCTTGTAAGGTTTGAATTTACCAAGAGTTTAGCCATAAACAGAAACCACAGTCACAACCAGAAGCCACGCTCACACTGTGGGGGCGGCGCGATATGCGCGCCACCTAATAGAGATTGGAAACACCTTTTTACAAAGTTTGACTCAGGTGCCAGAAACACTAGAAGTGCCCCTGTGTGCTAGGCTATATTTAAATTACAAAGATACGTGTTCATTTTGTTCATTACTTTTTGCTATGTAATCTAATTTTTGCCTTTGATGAAAATGGCCTTTTTAATAACTTTATAAGAAAAGTTGAAAATTTCAAAAAAAAAAAAAAAATTTCAAAAAGTCTTAAGTCTAAATAAAATAAATACCCCTGGGTACTTACTAGTATTGAGAAACACTCCACAATGTACTGACACCTTCCATGGACCCATTGGCAGGCTAAATTAATGGCCACTTCTGCGTTTTCGCCACCTCAGACTTGGTGCATTTAAATGGCTGAACGTAACGTAATAAAACACTTTCCCCCATTTTATAATTATGCTCAAGCGGTTACCGCAGCGATGCATGGCGAAAAGCGAAGAAGTAGCGGTAATGACTTTTCACCACTGGTTATCACTGCTTTATAAATTGCGAAAAGTCCAAATTTGCTGAAAAGTTAGCGATAACGGAGGCAAAAAATTTAACAAACCTTTATAAATATGCCCCTTTATTTGCTGAGCAGCCTTGACCACAAAGAAGAAAAAAATAGGATCAAATCTTATTTTGAAGATTTTTTCTTGTATAAAGTGTATACACAACATCAGTCAACAGGACTAAGGCCAATGTGTTTGTTTTTATTCCTCTGTATTTCTAAAACATAATTAAAGGACAAGTTAACCCCTTTAAATTAAAAATGGTAAATTACTCCCAAACCCCAAAATGTCTATTTAAAACAGAAAATAAGTATAAATCAATGCTGTGGATGGTAAAAGAATGGACCTGTATTTACCAAAATCGATCCTTAATGGTTGCTATGTGGAAAATCCAGCTCATACACTTTGGACTGATGCAATAAAAGTGCAAAAGTTGCAGCAACCAAATATCATCCAACTGCAGTATAAGAAGATAGCACATGTATGGTTGCTCCAAATTAATTGCACAGATAAAAGTTTACACCTGTTATTGCAGTTACCTCAAGCTTATGTGAGCAAGCAGTTTTTGATTTACTACTTCCACACTTGACTGCTCTTCCTAATGAATTGATATCCATGGGCACAAAATATTTAGAAAATGGTTTGATTGGACAAGGGTAGGGCTCCATCTAGTGGTAAACCCTAAAACAAAATAACTTAAATTGCACATTTATAAATATAACAAAGGATTTTGAAATGAGGGTTTCCTGAAAGGGCATATCGGTGGTGAGCTGAGTGCACCGCTAACATTTTTACCACACCATTGTTTAAAGGCCACTCATATGTTTCAGTATACCTTCATTATATTTTCTTTGTCACTAGAATACCTTCCAACCTTTCCGAGCGTTGATGTGGGACAGTGATGAAGCCCCCAAAACTGCCTGTCATGTACCCAATGTCATGGCCATACTGCCAGAACTCCCCCAATCCCTCCCACGAGACTCCAGGGCAGACCCTTCAAACGGGATCTGTCCCAGAGAAACCGGGATGGTTGGGGGTATGTCCTAGACTTTTTGCGGCATTAATAATGCTCTCTTTTATTTTAAAATCCAAGGATAATAGAAGTTCCATGACCATATAACAGTGTGAGGTATAGATATGGATATAGTATCTCATAATGTAAACACCCTGTCCTTTGTTACAGGCACAAACTTCTTTATAGCATAAACAATATTACCATATAAATCCTTATTCTTTTCTGTCCCTGTATACAGTTAGTGTGTGTAAGGTCAGTGGTCAGTACTGTGGGCAGTAGGTGTAATAAAGGGGTTAATTGATATGTTACAGGTATAACCCTCATTATAGTATAAACAATATTACCATATAAATCCTTGTTCCTTTCTGTCCCTGTGTAGTTAGTGTGTGTAAGGTCAGTGGTCAGTACTGTGGACAGTAGCTGTAATAAAGGGGTTAATTGATATGTTACAGGTATAACCCTCATTATAGTATAAACAATATAACCATATAAATCCTTGTTCCTTTCTGTCCCTGTATACATAGTATTAATACCGGTAATTCTCAATATTATATAGTATCCCAGTACCAACCAGATCTACAGTATATGTATTAATACCGGTAATTCTCAATATTATATAGTATCCCTGTACCAACCAGAACTACAGTATATGTATTAATACCAATAATTCTCAATATTATATAGTATCCCCGTACCAACCAGAACTACAGTATATCTATTAATACCAGTAACTATCAATATTATATAGTATCCCTGTACCAACCAGAACTACAGTATATGTATTAATACCAGTAATTCTCAATATTATATAGTATCCCTGTGCCAATCAGAAGTACAGTATATGTATCAATACCAATAATTCTCAATATTATATAGTATCCCCGTACCAACCAGAACTACAGTATATGTATTTATACCAGTAACTCTCAATATTATATAGTATCCCTGTTCCAACCAGAACTACAGTATATGTATTAAAACCAGTAATTCTCAATATTATATAGTATCCCTGTACCAACCAGAACTACAGTATATATGTATTAATACCAGTAATTCTCAATATTATATAGTATCCCTGTACCAACCAGAACTACAGTATATGTATTAATACCAGTAATTCTCAATATTATATAGTATCCCTGTACAAACCAAAACTACAGTATATGTATTAATACCAGTAATTCTCAATATTATATAGTATCCCTGTACCAACCAGAACTACAGTATATGTATTAATACCAGTAATTCTCAATATTATATAGTATCCCTGTACAAACCAAAACTACAGTATATGTATTAATACCAGTATTTCTCAATATTATATAGTATCCCTGTACCAACCAGAACTACAGTATATATGTCTTAATACCAGTAATTCTCAATATTATATAGTATCCCTGTACCAACCAGAACTACAGTATATGTATTAATACCAGTAATTCTCAATATTATATAGTATCCCTGTACAAACCAAAACTACAGTATATGTATTAATACCAGTAATTCTCAATATTATATAGTATCTCTGTACCAACCAGAACTACAGTATATGTATTAATACCAGTAATTCTAGATATTATTTAGTTTTAGAAACTTATTTAGCCCACTTTTAAAGCTATTCAGTGAACTTGCCATTATCACATTTGTTAGAAGGCAGTTCCACAGTTTCACCGTTCTCACTGTAAAGAAACCTTTCCTGAAGATGAAATTTCTTTTCTTCCAACCTTAAAGGATGTCCACGAGTCTTCTGATATGACCTATTGGTAAGCAATGCACCGTAGTGTTTACTCTATGACCGATAAATATATTCGTAGGTATGAGAGACAAGGATAAAATGCTTTCTTAAATCCTGAAACAAGGACCAGATAATGGGAACGTTACCAGAGAAAGTCCAATTTGATGTATTTGGGTCCAGTTAGGATGAAAAAGATAAATTACAAAAATTAGAAATATGTGTTGTTTAGAAATATGTGATTGGACAAAGCCTGAAGAACCCTGTGATGTAGTTGGTGACATACTAGGTAGACGCTTTGTGATAGGCTTCTTCTCATCGCTGTTGTAGTGCTGACAAGACTCTAGAGTATAGTTGCAGTAATGCTAGCCATACACTATGAACGCTCCCACAAGGAGACATTGGTCCTTGAGTGGGCAGGGATTAGTTGGGACTGGGTGATTAGTGTGGGTTTTCTAACCACTAACACTAATCATTAGGTCTATGGCTAGCCTATGAATACTTAATTACATACAGTCCAATGTTTTATTGCTGAGTGCAACTAAACACTGGACTGTATGTTATTAAATATTAATAGGCTGGCCGCGTTTCGCAGTTGCACTAATTTTTCATGGTTGTACTGTTGAGTGGATTGGTGTTAATTTAATCATCTGCATTTAGTGTATTTTTTACTTATTTATACATTGTACTATCCTTTGTACACATACAGGGAGATTCAATAAAAGGTCTAATCGTTAAAAATGGTGCTAAATTTGCCCCAACCAATCAAATCTTATTTAACATTTGAAAGCCAACATCTGATTGGTTGGAGCAAAATTAGCACCATTTTTAACGATAAGAACTTTTTTTGAATAACCCTTTTAGTGTCTTCCTAGCCTCATGGCTTTTGAAGAAGCGGAAATATTCACAAAACACGTCAGGCAATGCCTCACCGGGGTATTCCGTGTTCCTTTGGTGGAATGAAAATAAATGATTAATATATTGACCAAAGAAGTGAACACAACTTGGCTTAAAGGGCATGTCCACCCCCAAAACTATAATCCCCCCACTACTGGCCCCACTCTGTAGTGTAGTAAAATCCTTACCTTACATCCCAGCTCCAAAATTAGGCAGGAGGTCTTCCTGGCCAGTCATACATTTTCCTGGACAGTCATACATGTAACAGGCAATAAACACAGCAGTTTTCCTTTGAAACCCATTAGTACAAGGTGACAACTCCCATATACACCCCACAAATCACCGCCTTATACTTATGTATAATAATCAGTCACTCGGAACTATACATACAGTGATCATTTCCCTATAATATAGATGGCCATACACATGAAACTTTTGTCTCAGTTTCGATTCCAATAAATACAAGATTAAATGACGCAATCTATAAAAATTGATACAGTTGCCCTTTAAATATCTCCATTTTATCCATTGTTTCCCAGTCACGCAGAATCTTTAAGGGAAGTTAGTCCTCGATAACAATTATGTGTGAGAATTTTTTTTTTTTATATGAATGAGATAAAATCTGATATTGCTAGTAATAGAGAACAGGCCTAACCTGACGGACTTACTTCCTCCTGCTATTAGGTTTCTATAGAGAAGAGCTTGTGTTTCGGTATTAGTGCTCTCCGGAGTCCTATCTTCATATCCATTTACTCTCAGCCTATACATTATAATGTTCAAGCAAAACAATCAGTCCCTGTGGGAGAAATCCAATCATGATGATTATTGATGGTCCAGATTTTCCTCTCGGACTAGCCCCGAAGGAAACCTGAATCAGGTGATAATGTGTTTCTGAGAGAAAAGCTCCTGCAATTTGACAATCCCGAAAGGGTGAAGTAGATTAATCACAAATGTTCACAAACCTCTGGTGCTTGTAACATGGGATTAGGCAGCAGAGCTGCACTGCGACCTTAAATGGAATGGCCGCTTTAATGCAGCTGCTCCAACGCCTGCCCAGGGCCCATAATTACACATTATGAGAGGTCACTGTTCAGACTGTTTCAGACAAATCCAAGACTTAAGAGAAGCAATAGAAAGTCCAAATTTATACTTATGTAAATTTGTTTTCCTTGAATCCCAAAGGCAGCAATAATACAGAGACACTAGTCCCGCCCACCCAATGGTAGGACCAGCCCCCAAAGCTTTAAATCCCCCCCACACATACACATACATCTGACAGGGAAAATATTCCAAAGCAGTACACCAGTAAATATGCTTGAAGGAACATTTTAATAGGGTAAGGTTAGATATATGCTGCCTTTGGATGATAAGGAAGCAAATTACGTATCATTCCTTATCATCCAAAGGCAGCAATAATACAGAGATGACACACAGCAGTGAAGGAAAATTTAGGGAGGGAATTTAAGACTTTTTAGCTTGTAGAACACTATGTGCAAAAGCCGCTTCCCTTTCATGGAGGATATCCAGTCTGTAATGCCTCACCAAGGTATGGTATGAGGCCCAAGTGGCTGCTTTACAGATGTGCACAGGAGTAGTGCCCGCAAAGGCTGCCCAAGAGGTAGAGACTGCACGTGTTGAGTGAGCATTCAGCAGCTCTGGAGCTGGGAGATTCAGGCTTTGATAAGTTGTGGAGATGGCTAACTTCAACCACCTAGCAATGGTAGCTTTCGAGGCAGCTGCATACAAGACCAGAAGAGAGTTTGACTTTCTGAAGTCCTTAACCCTGGAAAGATAATTTAGCAAGCACATTTTAACATCAACTGGGGTTAAAGAGTCTTCTTCTTCATTAACTGCATCTGGAAGGACAGCTGGCAGAAAAATTTCCTGCTCTCTATGAAACTCTGAGAATACCTTAGGGATGAAGGCCGGATCTAATTTGAGATGGATACCTTCTTCCAGAATTCGGAGATAGGGTTCTCTGCATGACAATGCCTGAAGTTCGCTGATTCTCCTAGCAGAGCATAGTGCTATCAACAAGGCTGTTTTCCAAGTGAGGAAATGGATCAGCATATCAATAAGAGGTTCAAAGGGATGTAGACTTAATCCCTTTAAAACCACGGACAAGTCCCATCTTGGAATAAAGGATTTAATCTTTGGTTTTAAGACTAGGGCTGCTTTAAAAAATCTTCTGATGAAATGTCTGAATTATAAAAGGCCTCAAGAGCAGCCACTTGTACTTTGAGAGTACTAGGAGCCAGTCCTTTATTTAAACCCTCCACCAAGAATTCCAGGATTAAGGGAATATTAGGTAGCTCTTCCCATGTCTGTCTCTTATGGCACCAAGTTTGAAAGGTGTTCCAAATCCTTTCGATATATCGCATTCGTAACAGATTTACGGCTCTTCATAAGTGTACTAATGACCTCCTCTGAGAAACCTAGGCATTATTTCCCTTTCAGCAGCCATGCTGAAAGTTTTAGGTCTTTGACATTCGAATGCAGGACTGGTCCCTGGGACAGAAGGTTGCTCTGCAGAGGTAGAGGCCATGGAGGCCTATCAATATTATAAGGCATCTGTCATTGTGGGTCTTCTTCAACACCCTGGGGATCAACTGGAAGGGGGGAAAGATGTACGCTAGTTGAAAGTCCCAATTTATGGTCATTGCATCTCTTCCAGCTGCTTGAGGGTCTCTTGCAAGTGAATAGTAGACTTGCAGTTTTTTGTTTTTCCTTGATGCAATTAAGTCTACACTGGGTGTACCCCATCTTTGACAAATCAATTTGAAGATTTCTTGATTTAAAGACCATTCGTTGGGGTCTAGGAATTGTCGACAATCTGCCCATTTGTTTTCTGTACCACTGATGTAGGTGGCGGACAGACTTTGAAGGTGAGCCCCGCCCACGACATTATGGATAGGAACTGCTGAGGTAGTTTTTGACTTCTTGTTCCACCTTGGTGGTTTATATAATCCGCCACGGTAGCAATTTTTGGAAGGACTCCAAACTTGTTATCACCCCTTATGTTCACCAAGGGGTCCAGTGCGGAACCAAAAAGTCTGCTACCTTCAAAGGATAATCCACACAACTTGTTTTTAGAAGCACAGTCGGCAGCCCACGATTTCAACCAAATGGCTCTTCTTGCCACAGAGGAAAAAACTGCTGACCTAGCAGAAAGTCTAAGAGAGGACAAGGCCGCATCACACAGGTTATCTGCTCCTCTAAGCAGTATGGGAAGGTCCTTTATGACCTGGTCAAGAGCATCACCTTTTTCAGAATGGCTTCTAGTTCAGATAACCAAGAGCTTTAGCCACCAAGGCTGTGGCTACTATAGATCTGATGGCTGCGCCCGAAGACAAAAAGGATTTCTTTAAGGCTGCTTCAGCCTTCCTATCCATTAGATAGAAGAGCTGTCTTCTAGGGGTATCATGGTTCTTTTGAATGTCAAAGCCACTGGCGATTCAACCTTGGGGGCAGAGTCCCAATCTTTGGTGTCTTCTGGGTCAAAAGGAAAGAACTTAGAAAAATGCTTAGGCAAGGTAAACTTATTATCAGGGACCTTCCATTCCTCCTTAATTATGCATTTAATGGCCTCATGGATAGGAAGGAAATTATTTCTTTTGATTGCCCCTGAAAATAATCGGGATACCTTCCTAGGGGGCTCCTGGGGAACTTCAGCCTCAAGGGTCTCTATTACTATTTTTAGAAATGGCTCTATCACTGCTGACGGCAAAAAGTCCTCTTCCTCTGAGACTTCTCCTTCTTCTGTAGATGAAAACCGTTCACATAGAGGAGATGAAGGCCCAGGCTCCTGTGTTTGGAGCGGTTCTATATCTGGAGTTGGTTCATTAATTAAGGACCTCTGAATATCCCCAGGAGTAGACTCTTCCGCTGCCAGGTTTTGAGGACACCTGGTTTGAAAAGAATCAAAGGCACTTTTAAAAAAAGAAAAAAATTCCTGCATGGATGGAGTTTAAGCAGGGATGTCAGGAGCTTTACACTTCTCCAAACAAGTTACACACATCTTGTCTTTATAATCCTTGGCTAGCCTAATATCACTTCCAGGGCAAAAACTTGACTTAGCAGTGGCCTTGCACTTGCTAGATGGTGGCGGAGACTGAAGAGGTGCTTCAGAGGCAGACATTCTACCATCCCGTGCCGCATTTTCGTGACGTCATCGCGCATACTCAATGACTCATACTCAAATGACTACCCATGTAGCACACGTGCACGCCCGGTAGCTGCCATACTGGAGGAGGCAGGCACCGGCAAAGTCTAGGGATAAGAAACTCCACTACATATTCGGATGTAGGCTAGAGTGGCTAAGTCAAGCCCACGGCATCTACTATTCCAGGCAAATTACATGGAAACCACTGGATAACCCTCTGGATTAGGCAAAAAAAAAAAAAAAAACAACAGACAAATATCATGCTTCAGGAGCTGGTAGGACAAAAAACAGTCAGATGTATGTGTGTGTGTGGGGGGGGGATTTAACACTTTGGGGGCTGTTCCTACCATTGGGTGGGCAGAATTAATGTCAGAAAGAAGGTAAACTCGGAGAAAGCAGCAGTTGTAAGGGCTTGTTTGAAAGGTTATTGCTTTTCTCATAAAGAAAAACATTGGCGGGAATTCTCAGTCCCCAAATAATTATAGATTCATGGTGAAATGTGAAATTGACAGTATAGTGCTTCTTATAGAGCAATACTTTTCAACCACTTTGACCAGTGTCCAAACACCCGGCTGTACCATAAAACATGTCCTGTGTTGTGTGATGGACCTGGAAGGCTGTTGGGTATATTACGGCAAGGCAATGTCTTTCAGTTAAAGGTTTTATTCAAAAAGGTCATTTGTAAATTCATCCCTGCAGTGCATAACCTTCCTTCGTCTCTTTCTGATCAGCTACAGGAAAGGGGGGTATTTAAAGCAATAAAAAGAATCCCAGGTACAGCCCTCTCTGTCTGCTGTTTCCATTTATTACACTAATAATATTTCCAGACGCCGCGCACACAGTCCCTCATCAAGTGAGGCACAAAGCAGGAACATGAGCAGCTCTGCTTACCTAACAAAAAAAAAATCTACTCTTGGAAATGGCAGGAAACAGACGAATATTTAAAAAGCCCAAATGTCACGTAAATTTCAGGATTACAGACATCAGCTGCCTTGCGGAGCTTAGCAGAATCACCTAGTTATGTACCACGTCAGCTTGTTTCATGGCCTAGTTGGACTGTGTCAGAGCTACATCCAGCGCTATAGGCAGCTAGAAAACTGCCTGGAACAGTAAAGTGTTAAAATTCTATGGATACAGAGCTTCTGCGCCCGTTCAAAGGCCTTGTCATAGTAAAGAGAGACAGGATACAGAATGAAATAGGGAACTGGTGAGATTGCAATCACAGGGGAGTCTTTTTCACACAATGGTGTAAATCCCCTTAATAAGTAGTGAACGGAACGTGACCAGATCTCCCCTTTCGCCAGGGACACAGAAGAATATTGGGTTTTGAACCATGTCCTGCTTCTTGACTCATAAAAAAAAATGATAGTAATTCTTAAATTTACAGACTGCTCCTCTACTAAGGAACATCTTACTGACAGCCCAGCTAAGGGACATCTAATAGGTCTTTAAATCCCAGCTTTCTGTGATGTAATAACAGGTGAAGTGACTTTAGCTGAATATAAGCAAGGCCCATTGGTCCAACTAGATCACGGATGGCGAACCTTTTAGTCCGAGTCTGAGTGCCCAAACTGCAACCCAAACCCCCACTTTTTATTGCATAGTGCCAACATGATCTTTAAACCTGAATACAGACATTTACTTTAGAAAAAACAAATGAAATAGACACAGACCAATACAGTAGATAGAATTGATTATAGATTACCAATTAACCTCTACATTACCACACAGGAGTTTGAGATCTAAAACAGTGACCAATTAACCCCTATATTATTAGACAGGAGTTTGAGATCGAAAACAGTGACCGTTAACCTCTACATTACCACACAGGAGTTTGAGATATAAAACAGTGACCATTAACCCTACATTATTAGACAGGAGTTTGAGATCTAAAACAGTGACCATTAACCCCTACATTATTAGACAGGAGTTTGAGATATAACGTTAGAATTGCATTCGTACATTTACGAGCACGACCATAATATTTCTGATCTGGCCCATATTTGTTCTGGTTTAATCCAGGGTGTTGCCTTGTTTCCCCATTCAAGTCGTGAATTTCTTGATCTTCCTTTCCTTGCTATTGATGTGCTGGGTAGGTTGAGCATGTTTCATAAATTGTGGCCCCCTCTCTAGGATTTCCTCAGGTAGTTTTAATACCAAACTATTTTATATTGTCCAAGTTGCAGTGTATAAACGATGAAGGTGCTTGTTCAACACAGTCTGCAAGGCGGGAAGCCCTGATGATGACATCTCTAATCTGCAGTTTTCTTACATCCCCATAGCTGTTTGAAGGTACAGTATACTCAATATACAATAATGTGGATGACTGAAAACCTTCATAGAAATAATGGCATTGCATGTGGCAGTGCTGTGCACCATGGACTTTTTGGGTCTATAATTTGTGACTATGTGCATATCACAGGAACTGTTCCAGATAGATAGATTAGAATAGATATCTTAATATAAAAAACATATAAAGTCACATGTCTTATTAACTCATGTCTGCCTGCTATTTTCATTTGCAATTCTTTACTTCTGCCTTTCCCTATTCCTCTAACTATCGGACTTTACAAATTAGCTGCAATGTCTCTTATTAACTGCTGTGTCACCCTCTACCTTTATACTAATGGATTTTCCCCTAACGCATTTCACATCCTAGAATTTACCATAGAAGAATTTCCTAAGAGGCTGTTAGAGAACAAAAAAACCCTGAACTGACAGTTTGTAAAAAGAAAGGCCAGCCAGACTAATTGATGGCTTTAAACATGTAAATATTATTAGTGGCCCCTTCGAATCTGCTAGAAGATTATTTGCTGGCGGAATTCCCGAAACGTAAAGAACTGCGTATGAAAATAGCCAGAACCTGGTAGAAAGTAAATAGTATGGAAGTCTACCTTAAGATAATACCAAGGTCCTTGAGAAGCTTGTTCTGGCCAATGCAGGTTACCAAATAAGGTAAGCATTTAAAGTGTAATTGAATCTAAATATTAACATTCGGGGTAAGATAAAGCAGCGATCCAGCATCCAATTACTAACCTTTGTTTATGAGGTCATTTTTGCAACTCATAATGAATGTCATGGGCAAATGCAGATCAGCTCCCTCATCCTTCAGTGGATGTGGGACCAATGGTGGAGGAGAGGTGGGACTTCTATTGACATCATGTTTGCCTCTCCATTCACTGGCAAACCCAAGGTAATTAAAATTAATTAAAAGGGGTAGTGTAGACGCACAGGAGGCTGGGTAATATCAGATTTTTGTGATCCACAATAGGGTCTCTGTGAAAAATCAACTAAAAGAATATTAAAGTGGTAACAGTTTGGAGGTTCAGCCCTTTAATATGGCTGGATGAAGAGTTCTGGGGAAGACTAAAGCAGGGTACTAATAAAAAGGCAATAATTTCATTCTTTACCAATATTACAAAGCTTGCATTCTCTTTTGAGGACTTGCAGCTAAAATGTCCAATGGAATCCAGAAAATAACATGCTTTTCCAGATATTTTTTTTAAACAGATTTCAATATGTGCCGCATCAAGGCTGGTTAACTGCCTGCTGGTCACATTCAGCTGCATCACAAATCTAATCAGCATTAATTACCTTTCTCTTGATTGATTGCATTCAGCGGTGTCACAGACATAATCAGTGCTGATTACCTGTCTCCTGATTGCATTCAGCTGTGTTACAAACATACTCAATGCTGATTACCTGTCTTTTGATTGCATTCAGCTGTGTCACAGACATAATCAGTGCTGATTACCTGTCTCCTGATTGCATTCAGCTGTGTTACAAACATACCCAATGCTGATTACCTGTCTTTTGATTGCATTCAGCTGTGTCACAGACATAATCAGTGCTGATTACCTGGCTCTTGGTTGTATTCAGCTGTGTCGCAGACATCATCAGTGCTGATTACCTGTCTCCTTATTGCATTCAGCTGTGTTACAAACATATCCAATGCTGATTAGCTGTCTTTTGATTGTATTCAGCTGTCGCAGACATAATCAGTGCTGATTACATGTTTCTTCGTTAGATTTACACCAACACACATTAACACAATTTAAAGCTAAAAGTGTAAAAATTAATTTCCAAATGAAAGCAGAAAAATAAGAATACATGTATTTGAAGTATAATTTTTACAGGCCCTCATTCATCACAATAGAAACCATATTGAGCACACACAGATACGCACTTTACTAAAGCTTTGTGCAGCCATAGTACAGAAAATTATTGTAGTGCCATATTAGTCCAATATATAGATGTCAAAAATTAAAAGTCCTGTGATAATTCTTGTATGGACAAAGAGTTTATTTAGTTGACAAGCTTACGAGGGCTATAACCTCTTCATCGAGTCAGTACTACTCTGACCTGATGAAGAGGGTATAGCACTCAAAAGCTTGTCAACTAAATAAACTCTTAGTCCATAGGAAAAGTATCCCAGTACTGTTATTATAAAACATGTTCAGCTATGGCATATTGCCTTTTAAAATACGACCCTTCTAGCCAAATTTTAAGTTTAATTTTGGATTTTCATATTTACTCCTCATATTTGGAACCTGCAGGCAGCAATGATATGTGGGACTGGAAAATCCTGGATTATTTGAAGGCAAAGTTAGAGCAGCATTTGTCTATGAGAGAGATTTATATGTATATTTACATATATAGAATTGGAGAGAATGAATTTTAAAGGGTATCTCCACTGGTAAAATATTGTTTTCCCATTAAGTTTTATTGAAGATTAAAAATTCATTAATTAATGAATTTTTTAATCTATAACCCTTGAATGTAGTGTTCGAATCCAGTAACCCTTGAATGTAGCCTTAGATTATGGTAACCCTCGAATGTAGTGTTTGATTTTCCTCAAGTGTAGCAGTCGGTAACCCTCAAATTGGCCATAACCCTCGAATGTAGCATGCGGAAACTTGCCAATTGCCTGGTTGTGGGGGAAGGAAGTGTTTAAATAAGTTTTTGTGATATGTACATGTTCCCCAGTCCATTTCCCAGATGCCATTTACAGTAAGTTACCATTGCTATTTTTTCTTTATTTAATCCGAACTTTTCGAACTATTTGGTCCCCATTGACTTTAATGAGTTCGTTTTCGAACTTCCGAATTCACACTTCAGGAAGTTTAGCCATCTATAGTTATGAATGAAAGTCTTTTAGCTTTGCAGACAATCATAGACTCACATTTTCTTTATATATCGACTTACACTGAGCCTCATGGTTGAAATGTGTTGATACATCTTAGCCACGTTATTTAAACTTTCTGACTAGTCACATTTTTATTACAACTGAAAAACAATGTCTGTGTATTGTAGGTTACCATAGAAATAAATCAACCAATATCTGATATTAAAATGAATGCCTGCCGTAAGGTAATTCGGGTTTATTAGTCTTTACATTAAAGGACAACTAAAGCCTAAAAATAACACTTTTTCAGAAGGAAGAGCACCTTAATATAAAAGCAGTAATCTGTGTCTCAACTTTCATTTTGATATGGTTGTTGGGAAATTTACCTTTCTAAGACAGGATTTGTGTTTTATTTCTAGTATCACACAGTGTGGTCACTGACCGTTATGTTCTTTACACATGCTCAGTCCTAGGAAAATGCTTAAAAACTTATTACAGTTGGAACAGTTGGTCACACCCACTAGTAGCTTCTAGCCAATCCTTTTACAGGACAGATTAGGCAAGGGAGCATGTGACTGAGGTCAGGGGGTGTTGCCAGTAACTATATATACACACAGTTATTTCATTCAGTTCTTCAAGGGGGTTACATTTCCTTTAATGCTAGTAGAGATGGCCGAACTTCATAAAGTTCGGCCCATTTTTGAACTTTCGAACTTCAGTAAAAGTTTAAAAGTTCGAATTTGGACCGATAAAGGTCAATGGGGAAGTGATAGTTCAAAAAGTCCGGGTTATTCACAGCTATACTAACAATGGTAACTTACTGTAAATGGCTGGGGCACCTGGGAAATGGTCTGGCGAATTGTTGGGTTTTGCGCAAGCTACATTCGAGGGTTATGGCCAATTACCGAACGATACATTCGAGAGTTAGTGAAAATAGAACCATAAATTCAAGGGTTACCGAAATCGAACAAGACTTTTGAGGATTACTGAAAACAAATGACACTTTCGAGGATTAGTGAACAATACATTCGAGGATTAGCGAAAACGATCCAT
This sequence comes from Hymenochirus boettgeri, assembly GCA_019447015.1. Lineage (NCBI taxonomy): Eukaryota > Metazoa > Chordata > Amphibia > Anura > Pipidae > Hymenochirus > Hymenochirus boettgeri. The sequence goes on from CM033471.1 coordinate 244,091,733, forward strand.
GTATTCGAGGGTTACCGAAAACTAATGATACTTTCTAGGGTTGCCGAAAATTGAAGGCTACATTTGAGGGTTAGCGAACGATACATTCTAGGGTTAGCAAAAACGATCCGTACATTTGAGGGTTATCAAAAACGGATGATACTTTCGAGGGTTAGCAAACGATACATTCTAGGGATTAGCGAACGGCCCATAAATTCGATAATTATCGAATTTACGATAATTATAGAAAATACAGCCGCGAGTCCTTGCTAAAACAAACTAGTTCGAACCCAAACTAGTTTGAATAGTTCGAGTTCGTCCGAACTCATAAAGTTTGGCTAGAAACTCAGGTTCGGTTTTGTGTCCATCTCTGAATGCTACTTACTGTAGTGGGATTTACAGTTTATTGGACAAATTTTCAGATTCTGGGGTGTAGAAATTTGGAATTAGTTCTCCTTTAATTTAACAGTAATCAGGTTACAAATTTAGATATTGAAATAAATCAAAGGTCTGAGGAGGGCGATAGTGTGTAAAGTTTTATAAAAATTGTTAAAAGGAAAGTACTTGGGCCAGGGATGTAGGATTGGATTCCTTGTTTCTGGGAGGAGTGTCAGCATGTAATCTATCATCGATTCTATCTGCTGGATCTGTCTGTGTCTGTCGGTTTGAGTCGTATTTTCTTAAGTAAAACCTCAGTATTCAGGTTGAATGATCGTGTTTGCACTATGAATAAATAGGTGGGTTAAATTATTTCATTTTTGTTTTGGTCATCAACTGAGAAAGACTACTGCAAACTGGAAGCCATTAAATGAATAGCTGTCAGGGAATTACCCTGGCACCTGATCTTTCATGCTGGCATTGGGCATTCAGATCAAATAACCTCCAAAAACAGCCCCAGTCACTGTGAGTCACCTAGCTACTGTTATCTCGGGGCTGGTGTTATGTCCAAAAAAAGGCCATCGCAGCCACACCCCCAGAATGCCCACTCTCCACTCAGACCCGCCCCTAACCCCACCTTTACATGTGGTTTCCGCCCACCCACCATGATGTCACTGTGATGTCACGGCTCCACCCCCTACCGCTTGGGGTTGAACAAAATCTGGCAACCCTGGTTATAGCCCACCAGGAAATATAAGACATGGGGCCCACCAGAAAGCATTAAAGGGCACAATTAACTTTTATCTCTTAATTTCTCTTTTTTTTTACATTTGCCCTGTATCCTGATGGGCCTGTCCAACCCTGCTTGGAGATCCTTTGCTTCTCGGATCCCCCTTCCCAGAGACAAACTGTAGTTTTCTAGTCTAGGGACTATACAAAAATCACTTGTGATATGCTTCTTTATCAAACAGAAGGACTGTAAAACCAGTCGGAATGTTTCCATTCCTCTATTTTATATAACTTTAGAAGTATTTTGGGATTTAATGATCCATCTATTTATTTAGGGCTATTTTAGGCTCTGCCTGCATTTTACATTTACAAAACGGCCTCTCCAAAAAAGCAAAAATATAATTGAAGGCAATGTAATAACATACTCTGCAATGACGGAATTATCTTTTGTTTACAACCCAAATTACGGTGCTCTATTATTGGAACATACCAGCAACTGTAGTTAGAAAGTTATATCTATGACTAGTTTCACTGTTTGTAGCTTCACTGTCTATTACATCATAGAAATAGTCTTTTGTATGTCATGTGACTTTCTTTCTATTGCACAAACATTTTAGATCATAACATATGTGCCTTTAAATCCTGAATTATTTTTTGAGGAACAGAGATGAATAAAACCAGCCAGTTTTATCCCATCAATGATTCTGTAGAATGTGATGAAAATTCTAAAACGAACCAAACTGAGGTCAAAGGAAGGTCAAAGTTTCAACCTTCGAATTTCAAAAGTTCCTTCATCTGCAATTTTTTAAAACTTTGGTCTTATGGTCTCACCATCTCAGCTGATTAGAATGATGAATTGCTTGTCTTTCTACAAAACTCCTATCCAGGGAAAGCACTGTGTTCAAAACTGAGCCTTGAAATCATTCCATGGCCCCTCCTCCTCCACAAACCATGTGTTTGGGCATGCTCAGAGAGTAGCTTTCCAGTAAGCTGCTTTGTATCTTTGTGTTTAGGGGAGGGGATAGTAAAGGTTCATGGGAGTTCTTACTCTCCCTTGGCCCATCACCGTGCTTCCCTGATAGCGGTTGGGTTACCAGGGTATTGTTTGATTAAATAAAAAAACATCTGCCACATTGGTGTATGGGAAATATTAATATATTTATATATTTTAATAATATTTCACATCTAAACACAATAGATAGCAACAATATAGATGGATATTCAGTCTAGTAAACCGAGTATATTCTAACTGTAAAAACAAAACACATGGGTAAGAAAAATCCACGGAAACCATTATCAATGATTAAAAAGAAAGATAAGGTTTCAGATCACGTGGAAACCCTTGAAGAATAGACCCTCTGATCTTGTTATTAAAGGTTGCGGAATACACAGGAACAATCGAAGGAAATTTCATAAAAGGCCTCAGCATGGGGCTGATGGGTAATTTCATAGAGAAGAGAGTTTTTGGACGATGTGAAAGCAGATGGATGACTTGTGGAAATGATAATAGATGCGTTTAGCAGAGACATTAAATACGTTACACTTTATACGATTGTTCTGCTGTTATGTGGGATATGATAACTAGAGATTTACAAACTTCCAAAACAATCCATTCTGTTCGAGGATGTGCAGATTTTCGGAAAAAATCTGAAAATCTGCGAATGGAATCATTAAAATCGAAGGGGGGAAAAATCAAAAAATTCCGCCTAAAATAAAGGTATAAATAGCAATGGTAACTTACTGTAAATTGCTCAGGGACCTGGGAAATGGGAAATGGGAAATCAATAATTATATTATAAAAAACACTGCCGAGTAACCAGGGCCGCATCTGTAATGAGGCTCACTGAGTCATGTGACTCAGGCGGCACTCTGCCAAAGGCGGAAAATTTAAAACACACATACACAAAAAAATTTCATTGTACTACTACTAAGCGCTCGCTGGCGCGATCGGCGCAAGAAGGCATGCTTTTGCTTAGTGGGAAGGAAGCAAGTGAAGCACGGTGCACGCACCTTCCTGTGTCCTGTCATGACTCACTGTCATTGTTGTCTGGCGGCTGGCCTTAACTCTCGCGCTGCCGGCTGCTGCTGCTGTAACCGACGCGAGGCTATGGTAGGCGGCCCCGGCGCCAGGTAGGTGGAGTCGTGGACGAGAAGGTCCGAGTGACCGAGTCACCACGTGGTCATCATGGGTAACAGCACTGCAGTGTCAGTGCACAGGCGCCGCGCTGCCCGCGCAACTTCCGGACTTTGCGCGCCGGCGCTGGACTTTTCGCGCGGCTAAACTGTGGAGGGAGTGGCCAGCCCAGGCAGCACTGCACTGAGAAGAAGATTGTGTCTGTTGGGGGAAACTTGTGGAGCCGGGGCGGGAGGCCAGAGCCGAGCAGTCACTGTGGCAGACCGAGCAGTTGCAGACCGACCACCACCACCTTAAGCTGCAACTGTCTGTAAGTACTGTCTGTAAAAAAATGACTATCTATGGCCACTGTATAACGGTCTGTGACTGTCTATGATGTGTGTCACACAGCTCAAAGCAGGACATCCAGCCTGGGGGGGAGGGGGGGGGGATTAGGCCGTTAGGGGGCTGACAGTCAGTCGCTGACTGGATTCAGTGGCCTCAGCCCAGCCCTCATGGCCTGCAATGTAACCTACCTGCTGGATTCTTTATCATGGGGGGGGGGGCTGGATTCATTGGCCTAACCTCCCTGTCCCTGTTGACTGGGGTCTTGTCATGGGGGGGCTGGCCTGGCTAGATTAAGTGGCCTGTAAGCAACTGTAAAATGTTAGCCACGCCCATCGACATAGCCACGCCCACTTTAATTTGGCGGCGGCGCGCCGTGCGCGCCGCAATACGATCGAAGGCGGCATTCTAGAGTTTGCCTCAGGCAGCAAAAACCCTAGAAGTGCCCCTGCGAGTAACAGAAACGTCATGCACTGGTGCACTGCACTTTTGAAATTCCGCATAGTATTTACTGAAATTTTCGAATTTACAAAATCAAATATTTACGAAATTGTCGTAAATTTTGGAAATCCTTGAATTTTTGGAAGAATCTAAAAGGGGAAATCTGGGATAATCTGCTAAATCTGTAATCTTGGAAATCCCCCCTCGGAACCTGGTTCGGATTCGTGATCTGGTCCATCCCTAATAATTACAATATGCTTTCCAGTTGTTTTTTTCCAACCTTGACCAACACTTCACCATAAACAAGTCTTCCATTTAATCAATAAAAATTGGGACAAACACTGCTGCCTTATTGTTTATCCATTAAATTTATCTTCTGGTAGACTGATTAGTCCTTGTGTATGTAGATCATTGTCATAATCTAATGGTGGCCACACACTACCCAGTGTTCCTACTAAAATTTCTGCAATGTTTTGACATCCTGGTTTGATAATTTTGTAATCAAAATTATTCTCCGGATCAGACACATTTATCCAACCCAACTCACAATTAGATATTTGATGGGCCAACCCAGTGTAACTCTTCTGCTCAGGTGTAGTCGATTTGCACATAAATAACTGTGGTGTGGAGAATAATTAATTACATGGCAAATAATTAATACATGGCCATTCAGGGACCTTCTGCTGTCTGGAAAGGAGGCTCCAGTCTAACTCTCAGCACTATTGGGGAAGGCACCTGTGCTCCACTTCTAGTGGGTGCATTGTTGTGCTTCTTTTTCTTATGTAGAGCAAAATCTTCAAGTTACACACATAGATAACCTTGACTGAGATGGAACTATGCTAAACCCTAATAGGGAAGGTGTCACCTGTGGGTTTTTTGTGCTTTGTTTGTGAAACTAGCAATAAAAGTTTCAATAAGCTGAGTTAGTGGATGTACAACACATGGAAACAAGTAGAGAACCTCAAATTTTGGTTGGAACAGTCGATAGGGGCTGAAATATTTTCCGATATTTTTATCCAAGATTTTTGTCTGATTTTTCTTTTCTTTTTATGAAAAATGGATCGAAACCAATCAAGTGTTTTAATTGGGATGTAGGAGTTTTTACTATTTCTACCTTTCATTGAAGTGCATACTGGGACTTCCATTTGTGGCCTGCCAGGAGATTTACTCCTATCTTTACAATGGGTGTGTCCAGGACACAGACCTTCCCCTTGGCTCAGAACCCATAATGGAGGTAGGAATAAAGAGCTATGATAAAACTTTTCATTGCAAACTTCTAAATGACCTAACCTCCCAAATTCTTACCATACATTCACCCTAAACAGGGAAACAGAATACATGTTCTAGTTACTCTATTTTACATGCAGTAATAGTAGATTATTCCACACTAAACACAGATTATTCCAATGGTTGAAGTGTTCTTTTCCCCTTGGGAATACTAGATCTTAACTTTGGCTTCAATCTTGAATTGTGACCATGAAATTCTGCAGTAAATAAGAATTTGAGGAATAAAATCCCCATCCCTGAAACACATTGGTTCCCCTGCCAAATGTCATGTTTTAAATATGGGCCATGTTTGATAAATGCCTTGCTCTTCTCTCAGGATTTAATCCCATTAACTATAACGCAAGGAAAGATTATTGTGATTTTCCGAGGACTGAAGAAAATATAGGAGCAATATTACTACTAGAACATGTGTAATATAATATATATAGTCATTTTAATCTTTTTCCAATTATAATATGTTCACAAGTCTGCTTTTATTTCATAGGATTTATGAAATACAGTCAAAAATAATAAATGTTTTTCATCTGTTCTTTATAACATTAGACTGGGGGTTATAGTAACACACGGAGCCCCACTGGCGTGTTTGGCACTGTATTCGTGCTTTGCGATCCACAGTGACATTGTATTTTTAATGTAAACCCTGGGAAGTAGCCCTCAGGGCTAGGTGTGGGAAGTATCCCTCAGGGCTAGGTGCGGGAAGTACCCCTCAGGGCTAGGTGCGGGAAGTACCCCTCAGGGCTAGGGGTGGGAAGTACCCCTCAGGGCTAGGTGTGGGAAGTACCCCTCAGGGCTAGGTGTGGGAAGTATCCCTCAGGGCTAGGTGCGGGAAGTACCCCTCAGGGCTAGGTGCGGGAAGTACCCCTCAGGGCTAGGGGTGGGAAGTACCCCTCAGGGCTAGGGGTGGGAAGTATCCCTCAAGGCTAGGTGTGGGTAGTACCCCTCAGGGCTAGGTGTGGGAAGTACCCCTCAGGGCTAGGTGTGGGAAGTATCCCTCAGGGCTAGGTGTGGGAAGTATTCCTCAGGGCTAGGGGTGGGAAGTATCCCTCAGGGCTAGGTGTGGGAAGTACCCCTCAGGGCTAGGTCCCAATTGTGTGATTTAGATCTCGTTTTGTGCTCTGGTCGAGATTCTGATTCGCTTTGTTAATGCAATGCTATCGGAGTGTTCGCTGCACTCCAATCCATTATTAGAACGCACGCATGCACGACCTTTTGTGCGTATTGCATGCGTTCCAATAATATTGATGGGTACGGGATTGCAGCGCTCATAGCATATCACGCACAGCAGCATTGCATTGCAAAAATCCTGCATGCGTTATAGTGAGACCTAACCCTCACTGTGTGCACTGCGATCTGCTTCAATTTTACTTGCGTTCACCATTTTTTGTCCATTTTGTCAAATTATCACTTCATAGAAGTCTATGGAAGCGCATGAAAAATCAGACACACATTTTTTTTTTACCCATTATCCCCTGGGAAACGCAAGCACAAATGCACGTAAAATCAGATACAAGCGGACGGCAAAATTGCAGAAAAAACGCACAATGCTTTTTTGTGTGTTCTAGTGGGGCGTCAGCTTTAGTGTTTACAAGAAACTCCAATCATACACTGCTACTTTCGCTGATTCATTAGCTTTTCAAACAAGCCACGTTGAGGGGCATATTTATTAAGTGGATACATGACAAGCAGTTTAAGTAGGCTAGTCTGAGTCATATTAGTTAAAATCACAACTTTATTACAGCAAAAATATTAAAAGCATCAGGACAGCATATCAAACAGGGTGGGGACTATACAGGCCCGCCCTATGCATACCCAACAGAGTGGGGAATATACAGACCCTGCCCTATGCATATCCAACAGGGTGGGGAATATACAGGCCCCGCCCTATGCATATCAAACAGGGTGGGGAATATACAGGCCCTTCCCTATGCATATCAAACAGGGTGGGGAATATACAGGCCCCGCCCTATGCATATACAATAGGGTGGGAAATATACAGGCCCCGTCCTATGCATATCAAACAGGGTGGGGAATATACAGGCCCCGCCCTATGCATTTTGTGCAGGGGCGTAGCTATATCACAGGGCAAGATTTTAGATGGGGCCCCCCCACATGAAAAACATTTTGGTGCAGTTCAACCTTACCCAACCAAACTGCAGCAAAGTTTTTTTTTAAAGAAAACGTTACCACCCCCACTAACACCGTTCATTTCACTTAAACCTGATTAAGTGCCCAACTTTGTTATATTCATTTAACTTAAACCTGGAAGCATTTTTGTAAAATGAAAATGGGGTTTGTGGGGCTAAACTACGTGAGGTAAAATTTTCCTTTGTGTCTGGGCCCCATAGCAACTGCTATGGCTGCTATAGTGATTCCTACGCCCCTGATTTCGTGTCCTCAAACGACTCTTCCTCCGTAGAGATTGCCAAAACTCACTAGTTTTGCTCCGTTTTCGGATTCCCGAAAGCTCCGAAAATCCGAAACCAGACAGAATTTTTGATAATTTTCAAATGTACCGAGCAATTCTCGAAAATACTATTGGAGACCATTTTCGAGTTTCCGATCGTATTTTCGAGGATTTTCGAACGTTTGATGCTATTTTCGAAAATGCTCCGTACACTTGAAAATTATCGAAAATGCGTTCCTATTCGGATGGATCATTCGGATTTTGGAACGGAGGAGTTTCATGTCAGATCCAGGTTCGTGTTGGACCCGGATCCCTCTCTATTTCTCAGGGGCTCAGGTAGATGGAGGTAACTGCTGGGTGTGTGAGCACTAGATATGAGGAAGCGGGTTATGTGGCTCCCAGAGCACAGGTACTAGTATTGCTTTTTATTACATATTACATGTGAATAAAGCATCATTTTCAGTATGTAGATAAGGCTGTTAATTAACTATACTAATAATTAATAATCACAGTGTTAGTGAATGGCCATATAGTTTTTACTGATACTTACATTACTGACAATACTGACCAAACGATTGTAATACTAGGCTTTCATTTACAATTGTGTTTAGCAATATGAATTGTCGATGGGGCAATGCTGTCAATTAATATGGCATTGATTAAAGGGTATGTCCAGCCCCCAAATAAAATGTAATATATAGCAGGAAATGGCCCCCAAACCCCCAAAGTTTATATAACTCAAAGCTCTCCCCAAATGTACTTACCAGCCTTTGTTCCCTCGCTGCCATCTGCCTCTCTTCTGTGCCTTTTTAGTGCACGGAACACAAGCAGAAGGGGTTCGACCAGCATCTGCTCATGTGATTGGCTAAGACATTGCGCCTTAGCCAATCACAGTGCACAGAAGCAAGCACGGGAGACAAGCATAAGGCAGCAAGGGAACAAAGGCTGGTAAGTACATTTAGGGAGAGCTTAGAGTTAAATAAACCTCACGGGGTCGAGGTTTTGGGCCATTACCTGTTAAATATTAGATTTTTATTTGGGGGGGGGACATACCCTTTAACCCCATAAGTGCCATGTTTAAAAGAAACCAGCAGCATGTATGACAAATAATAACGGCACAAAGTATTTTACGCTGCATAAAATACGATCATTGGATAAAATATTGTTAATGTCGTTGTTTATAAATTTATAAATTATAAATAACTTTCATTTATGATTTCCCAGATTGTAAATTGAATGAGAAGTTAGAAATCATTTGTACTATCGGCCTGCAAATGGCTATAGGATTAGTAAAGGTGGCCATACATATGAACGATAATAGGTAAATCCCGTCGTGGAACAGGAAGATTGGATTAAATTATGGGGCCTGGGGTATGGCTGGGATCATAAAAATGTATTAACCACTAGAGGGCAACAGCGTGAGATTCCCATCTGCAATCTATAATGATGTGAAAACACAGGAATATTGTACCATGTGTCTTTACTCTTGCAAGTATATTCTCTAGTCATGGGTACCATCTGAGCTAGGAGCGCTGAGAAATGTCCCTCCTGACCACCCTTAATGTGGGTGACTTCCCGAACAACACCAATACTGTTACTGTGAGTCACTGTGTAATTTTTATTAAAGGGCATGTCCATCCCCAAAACTATAATTCCCCCCACTACTGGCCCCACTGTGTAGTGTAATAAAATCCTTACCTTACATCCCAGCTCCAAATGATTCTCCTGTAATGCCCCTCCAAAGTCCCAAAAACTGCCCACCAGGAGCCTGACAGAGTCCATATAGATATCTGTCTCCTGTCTCTCCTCTGGGAGAAGTTTGGCATGCGCATTGCAGCCCTCCCTCCCTTCCTCTTCCTCCCTTTTGCTCTCCCTCCCCCTAGCTACAATCCCCTTGGTTATATTGTAGGGCTTCCCAGTGCCGTTTCTAGCCATTTTAGTGCCCATGGCGCCCTCCCACCTACGTGCGCCCCCCCACCACCACCAAAAAAAACCCAAAAAAACCTTGGCCTGTCAAACTACAGCTGGGGTTCCTCCTCCTCCTTCTGACACCATCTACTGCGACTGTTCTTTATAGTGGGAATGCTTTACTAGTTGGTAAGAGGCACACGCTGTACCAGGTGAGGAGGGCATGTATACATACGTTACTAGTTGGTAAGAGGCACACGCTATACCAGGTGAGGAGGGCATGTATACATACGTTACTAGTTGGTAAGAGGCACACGCTATACCAGGTGAGGAGGGCATGTATGCATACGTTACTAGTTGGTAAGAGGCACACGCTGTACCAGGTGAGGAGGGCATGTATACATACGTTACTAGTTGGTAAGAGGCACACGCGTGGACCACGGGTGAGGTGAGGAGGGCATGTATACATACGTTACTAGTTGGTAAGAGGACACGCGTTACCAGTGTGAGGAGGGCATGTATACATAAGTTACTAGTTGGGTAAGAGGCACACGCCTATACCAGGTGAGGAGGGCATGTATACATCGTTACTAGTTGGTAAGAGGCACACGCTGTACCAGGTGAGGAGGGCATGTATACATACGTTACTAGTGGTAAGAGGCACACGCTATACCAGGTGAGGAGGGCATGTATACATATTACTAGTGGTAAGAGGCACACGCGTACCAGGTGAGGAGGGCATGTATACAACGTTACTAGTTGGTAAGAGGCACAGCTGTACCAGTGAGGAGGGCATGTATACATACGTACTAGTTGGTAAGAGCACAGCTGTACCAGGTGAGGAGGCATGTATACACGTTACTAGTTGGTAAGAGGCACACGCTTGTACCAGGTGAGGCGGGCATGTATACATAAGTTACTAGTTGGTAAGAGGCACACGCTTGTACCAGGTGAGGCGGGCATGTATACATACGTTACAGTTGGTAAGGGCACACGCTGTCCAGGTGAGGCGGGCATGTAACATACGTTACTAGTTGGTAAGAGGCACACGCTTACCAGGTGAGGAGGGCATGTATACATACGTTACTAGTTGGTAAGAGGCACACGCTGTACGGTGAGGCGGGCATGTATACATACGTTACTAGTTGGTAAGCGGACACGCTGTCCAGGTGAGGCGGCATGTATACATACGTTACTAGTTGGTAAGAGGCACATGCTGTACCAGGTGAGGAGGGCATGTATACATACGTTACTAGTTGGTAAGAGGCACACGCTGTACCAGGTGAGGAGGGCATGTATACATACGTTACTAGTTGGTAAGAGGCACACGCTGTACCAGGTGAGGCGGGCATGTATACATACGTTACTAGTTGGTAAGAGGCACAGCTGTACCAGGTGAGGAGGGATGTTTACATACGTATAGTTGGTAAGAGGCACACGCTGTACCATGAGTGAGGAGGGCATGTATACATAAGTTACTAGTTGGTAAGAGGCACACGCTGTACCAGGGAGGCGGGCATGGGCATGTACATACGTTACTAGTTGGTAAGAGGGACACGCTATACCAGGGGAGGAGGGCATGTATACATACGTTACTAGTTGGTAAGAGGCACACGCTTACCAGGTGAGGCGGCATGTATACATACGTTACTAGTTGGTAGAGGCACACGCTATACCAGGTGAGGAGGGCATGTATACATAAGTACTAGTTGGTAAGAGGCACACGCTGTACCAGGTGAGGCGGGCATGTATACATACGTTACTAGTTGGTAAAGGCACACGCTAACCAGGTGAGGGGGGCTGTATAATAAGTTACTAGTTGGTAAGAGGCACACGCATACCAGGTGGAGAGGGCATGTATACATACGTTACTAGTTGGTAAGAGGCACACGCTGTACCAGGTGAGGAGGGCATGTATACATACGTTACTAGTTGGTAAGAGGACACGCTATACCAGGTGAGGAGGCATGTATACATAAGTTACTAGTTGGTAAGAGGCACACGCTGTACCAGGTGAGGCGGGCATGTATACATACGTTACTAGTTGGTAAGAGGCACACGCTACCAGGTGAGGAGGGCATGTATACATACGTTACAGTTGGTAAGAGGCACACGCTATACCAGGTGAGGAGGGCATGTATACATAAGTTACTAGTTGGTAAGAGGCAAACGCTTACCAGGTGAGGAGGGCAGTATACATACGTACTAGTTGGTAGAGGCACACGCTGTACCAGGTGAGGAGGGCATGTATACATACGTTACTAGTTGGTAAGAGGCACAGCTGTACCAGGTGAGGAGGGCATGATAACATACGTTACAGTTGGTAAGAGGCACACGCTTTACCAGGTGAGGCAGGCATGTATACATACGTTACTAGTTGGTAAGAGGCACACGCTGTACCAGGTGAGGAGGGCATGTATACATACGTTACTAGTTGGTAAGAGGCACACGCTGTACCAGGTGAGGCGGGCATGTATACATACGTACTAGTTGGTAAGAGGCACACGCTGTACCAGGTGAGGAGGATGTAACATACGTTACTAGTTGGTAAGAGGCACACGCTGTACCTGGTGAGGCGGGCATGTATACATACGTTACTAGTTGGTAAGAGGCACACGCTATACCAGGTGAGGAGGGCATGTATACATAAATTACTAGTTGGTAAGAGGCACACGCTATACCAGGTGAGGAGGGCATGTATACATACGTTACTAGTTGGTAAGAGGCACAAGCTTGACCCGGTGAGGAGGGCATGTATCATACGTTACTAGTTGGTAAGAGGGCACATGTGTACCAGTGAGGAGGGCATGTATACATACGACTAGTTGGTAAGAGGCACACGCTGTACCAGGTGAGGCAGGGCATGTATACATACGTTACTAGTTGGTAAGAGGCACACGCTGTTACCAGGTGAGGCGGGCATGTATACATACGTTACTAGTTGGTAAGGGACACGCTGTGCCAGGTGAGGGGGCATGTATACATACGTTACTAGTTGGTAAGAGGCACACGCTACAGGTGAGGAGGGCATGTAACATACGTTACTATTGGAAGAGGCACACGCTGTACCTGGTGAGGCGGGCATGTATACATACGTTACTAGTTGGTTAGAGGCACACGTGTACCAGGTGAGGAGGGCATGTAACATAAGTTACTAGTTGGTAAGAGCACATGCTGTACCAGGTGAGGAGGGCATGTATACATACGTTACTAGTTGGTAAGAGGCACACGCTTACCAGGTGAGGAGGGCTGTATACATAAGTTACTAGTTGGTAAGAGGCACACGCTTACCAGGTGAGGGGCATGTATACATACGTTACTAGTTGGTAAGAGGCACACGCTGTACCAGGTGAGGCAGGGCATGTATACATACTTACTAGTTGGTAAGAGGCACACACTGTAACAGGTGAGGAGGGATGTATACATACGTTACTAGTTGGTAAGAGCACACGCTGTACCAGGTGAGGAGGGGCAGTATACATACGTTACTAGTTGGTAGAGGCACACGCTATACCAGGTGAGGAGGGCATGTATACATACGTTACTAGTTGGTAAGAGGCACACGCCTATACCAGGTGAGGCGGCATGTATACATACGTTACTAGTTGGTAAGAGGCACAGCTATACCAGGTGAGGAGGGCATGTATACATAACGTACTGTTGGTAAGAGGACACGCTGTACAGGTGAGGGGGCATGTATACATAGTTACTGTTGTAGAGGCACACGCTATACCAGGTGAAGGGCATGATTACATAAGTTACTAGTTGGTAAGAGGCACACGCTGTACCAGGTGAGGAGGGCATGTATACATACGGTACTAGTTGGTAAGAGGCACACGCTTACCAGGTGAGGAGGGCATGTATACATAAGTTACTAGTTGGTAAGAGGCACACGCTATACCAGGTGAGGAGGGCATGTATACATACGTTACTAGTTGGTAAGAGGCACACGCGTACCAGGTGAGGAGGGACTGTATACATACGTTACTAGTTGGTAAGAGGCACACGCTATTACCAGGTGAGGAGGGCATGTATACATAAGTATAGTTGGTAAGAGGCAACGCTTATACCAGGTGAGGAGGGCATGTTACATCTGTACTAGTTGGTAAGAGGCACACGCTGTACCGTGAGGGTGGGGGTGTATATACATACGTTACTAGTTGGTAAGAGGCACACGCTATACCAGGTGAGGCGGGCTGTATACAATACGTTACTAGTGGTAAGAGGCAACACGTTGTACCAGGTGAGGCGGAGACGTGTATATACATACGTTACTAGTTGGTAAGAGGCCCACGCTTATACCAGGTGAGGCGGGCAGTGTATACATACGTTACTAGTTGGTAAGAGGCACACGCTGGTACAGGTGAGGAGGGCTTATACAATGTTATAGTTGGAAGAGGACACGATTACCAGGTGAGGTGGGTGGTGTACATACTTTTGTATGATGCAGCGACACAGTCACCAATGAAATACTGATTGAAGGCAGGATAGGTTTCAGTGCATGTGCGGTATGTGCACCAGTGTTTCCCAAGAAATTGTTACCGTCGGGTAGGGAGACAGGGACAGGTTGTGTGAAATCTTGAGATGGTTTTACTTCTTCAGTGCTTTCCAAGAATATTGGCATAAATAAATAATTTCAGTGCCAGCAGAACATTACCATTAACCCTTTAGTGCCAGTAGACTTTATAGTAATTACTTTCAGTAGTATTATCTTTAACCCTTGCCAGCTCGCCCGCATTGACATGATATACAGTAGCCACCAGCATGACATGATCTACAGTATGTACCGCATTGACATGATTACACGTATGTACCCAGCATTGACATGATATACAGTATGTACCAGCATAATGATATATAGTCTGGACCGATTTCAATGATATTACAGATGTACCAGCATCACATGAATACAGTATGTACCAGATTGACAGATAAGTATTGTACCAGCATTCACCTGATATACAGTATGTACCAGCATTGACATGATATACAGTTGTACCAGCATGACTGATATACAGTATGTACCCGCATTGACGCTGATGATACAGATAGCACCCGCATTGACAGATATACAGTATGCACCAGACATTCACATGATATTACAGTACGTACCAGCATTGACATGATATACAGGTGTACCAGCATTGACATGATATAGAGTATGTACCAGTATGAATGAATACATATGACCAGCATTGACATGATATAGAGTATGTACCAGCATTGACATGATATACATATGTACCCGCATTGACATGTATATACAGTATGCACCAGTAGTGACATGAGATAAATATGTACCGCATTGACATGATGACAGCATGTACCAGCATTGACATGATATACAGTATGTACCCACAGTGACATATATTACAGTATGCACCAGCATTGACATGATTTACAGTATGTACCAGCATTGACATGATATACAGTAGCACCAGCATTGAGCATGATATACAGTATGTACCAGCATGAATGATATACAGTATGCACCAGCAATTGACATGAATACAGTATGTACCAGCATTGACATGATATACAGTAGTGCACCAGCCTTGACATGATATACAGTATGTCCCATTGACATGATATACAGTATGTACCCAGCAGTATGATATACAGTATGTACCAGCATTCACATGATATACAGTGTACCAGCATTCACATATATACAAGCATGTACCAGTATGACATGATATACAGTATGGCACAGTATTGAATGATAACAGTATGTACCAGTATTGACATGATATACAGTATGTACCAGCATGCCATGATATACAGTATGTACCAGCATTACATGAATACAGTATGTTTACCAGCAGCATATGATATATAGTATGTACCAGCATTGACATGATATACAAGGTACCAGCTTCACATGTATACAGTATGCACAGCATTGGCTGATATACAGTATGCACCAGATTTGACATGATATACAGTATGTACCAGCATTCACATTATTATACAGTATGTACCGCATTGACACGATATACATTATGCACCGCATTGACACGATATACAGTATGTACCAGCATTGACAGATTATACAGTTAGAGTACCAGCATTGACATGAATATACAGTATGTACCAGCATTCACATATATACAGTATGTACCAGCATTTCCATGATATACAGATGTACCAGCATTCACAGATATACAGTATGTACCAGCATTCACATGATATACAGTATGTACCAGCATTCACATGATATACAGTATGCACCAGTATTGACATGATAATACAGAAGTACCAGTTTGACATGATTACAGCATGTACCCGCTGTCACATGATATGCAGTATGTACCCGCATTGACTGATATGCAGTATGTACAGCATTGACATGAATGCAGTATGTACCAGCTATTGACATGATATGCCAGTATTACCAGCATTGACATGATAATACAGTATGCACCAGCATTGGACATGATATACAGTATGTACCACGCATTGACATGATATACAGTATGCACAGCATGACAATATATACAGTATGCACCAGCATGACATGATATAAATATGCACCAGCATTGACATGATATACAGTTGTACCAGCATTGACATGATATACAGTATGTACCAGATTGACATGATATACAGTAGGTACCAGTATGCAAAGATATACAGTGCACCAGCATTGACATGATATACAGTATGCACCAGCATTGACATGATATTACAGTATTACCAGTCATTGACATGATATACAGTATGTACAGCAACATGATATACAGTATGCTACCAGCATGACATGATATACAGTATGCACCAGCATGACATGATATACCGTATTGACCAGCATTGACATGATATATACAGTATGACCAGCATTGACATGATATACCAGTATGCCCCAGCATTGACATGTATATACAGTATGCACCAGCATTGACATGATATACCGTATGCACCAGCATTGACATGATATACAGTATGCCACCAGCATTGACATGAATACAGTATGCACAGAACCTTGACATGATATTACAGTATGCACCAGCATTGACATGATATACAGTATGCACCAGCATTGAATGATATAACAGTATGCACCAGCATTGACATGAATACAGGATGCACCAGCTATGAATGATATACAGTATGCACCAGCATTGACATGATATACAGTAGCACCAGCATGGACAGATATACAGATGTACAGCATTGACATGATATACAGTATGTACACCGCATTGACATGATATACGTATGTACCAGCATGACATGATATACAGATGCACCAGCATTGACATGATATACAGTAGCACAGCATTGACATGATATACAGTATGCACCAGCATTGACATGATATACAGTATGTACCAGCATTGACATGATATACAGTATGCACCAGCATTGACATGATATACAGTATGTACCAGCATTGACATGATATACAGTATGTACCAGCATTGACATGATATACAGTATGTACCAGCATTGACATGATATACAGTATGCACCAGCATTGACATGATATACGAGTACCAGATTGACAGATATACAGTATGCACCGCATTGACATGATATACAGTAGTACCAGCATTGACATGATATACAGTATGTACCAGCATGACATGATATACAGTATGTACCAGCATGACATGATTACAGTATGACCAGATGAAGATATACAGTATGCACCAGCTTGACATGATATACAGGATGTACCAGCATTGACATGATATACAGTATACCAGCATTCACATGATATACAGTATGTACCAGCATTGAATGAGATACAGTAGTACCAGCATTGACCTGATATACAGTATGCACAGCATTGAAATGATATACAGTATGTACCAGCAATTGAACATATATACAGTAATGTACCAGCATTGAAATGATATACAGTATGTCACAGCATTGACATGATATACAGTATGCACAGCATTGACATGATATACAGTATGTACCAGCATTGACATGATATACAGTATGTACCAGCATACATGATATCAGTATGTCACAGCATTGACATGATATACAGTATGTACCAGCATTGACATTGATATTACAGTTGCACCAGCATTGACATGATATACAGTATGCACCAGCATTGGAACGATATACAGTATGTACAGCATTGACATGATATACAGTATGTACCAGCATTACATGATATACAGTAGGTACCAGCATTGACAGATATACAGTATGTACAGCATTGACATGATATACAGTATGCACCAGCATTGACATGATATACAGTAGTACCAGCATTCATGATATACCGTATGTACCAGCATGACATGATATACAGTATGCACCAGTATTGACATGATATACAGTATGCACCAACATTGACATGATATACGTAGTACCAGATTGACATGATATACAGTATGTACCAACATTGACATGATATACAGTATGTACCAGCATTGACATGATATACAGTATGTACCAGCATTGACATGATATACAGTATGCACCAGCATTGACATGATATACAGTATGTACGCTTGCACGATCACGTATGACACATTGAATGAATACAGTATGTACCGCGATTGACATGATATACAGTATGCTTCAGTATGACATTGATATACAGTATGCACCAGCATTGCCATGATATACAGTATGTACCAGCATTGACAGATAACAGTATGCACCAGCATTGACAGATAGCAGTATGTACAGCATTGACAGCTACTGCATGATATTGTAACAGCATTGAACATGAATACAGTAGTACAGCATTGACATGATATACAGTATGTACCAGCATGACATGATATACAGTATGTACCAGCATTGACAGATACAGTATGTACCAGCATTGACATGATTACAGTACTGCACCAGCTTGACATGTATACAGTATGCACCAGCATTGACATGATATACAGTATGTACCAGCATTGACAGATATACAGTATGATACCAGCATTGACATGATATACAGTATGCACCAGCATGACATGATATACAGTAAGCACCAGCATTGACATGATATAAGTATGCCCAGCATGACAAGATATACAGGATGCACCAGCATTGACATGATATACAGTATGCACAAGCATGGACATGATATACAGTATGCACCAGCATTGACATGATATACCGTATGCACCAGCATGACATGAATACAGTATTGCACCAGCATTGAATGATATACAGTATGCACACAGCATTGACATGATATACAGTATGCACCAGCATTGACATGATATACAGTATGCACCAGCGACATGATATACAGTATGCACCAGCATTGACATGATATACAGTATGCACCAGCATTGACATGATATACAGTATGCTACCAGCATTGACATGATATAACAGTATGCACCAGCATTGACATGATATACAGTATGGTACCAGCATTGACATGATGATACAGTATGACCAGCATTGACATGATATACATATGCACCAGCATTGACATGATATACAGATGCACCAGCATGACATGATTTACAGTATGCACAGCATGACATGATATACAGTATGCACCAGCATTGACATGATATACAGATGTACCAGCATTGACATGATATACAGTATGCACCAGCTTGACATGAATACAGTATACAGATACAGATACAGATGTACCAGCATTGACATGATATACAGTATGTACCAGCATTGAATGATATACAGTATGCACCAGCATTGACATGATATACAGTATGTACCAGCATTGACATGATATACAGTATGCACCAGCATTGACATTGTATTACAGTATGTACCAGCATTGACATGGATATACAGTATGTACCAGCATTGACATGATATACAGTATGTACCAGCATTGACATGATATACGTAGTACGCATTGACGATGCTATACAGTATGCACCAGCATTGACATGATATACAGTATGCACCAGCATTGACATGATACAGTATGCACCAGCATTGACATGATATACAGTGAGTACCAGCATTACATGATATACAGTATGTACCAGCATTGACATGATATACAGTATGTACCAGCATTGACATGATATACAGTATGCACCAGCATTGACCGATATACAGTATGCACCGCATTGATGATATAAGTATGTACCAGCTTGACATGATTACAGTATGTACCAGCATGACATGTATACAGTGTACCAGGCATTGACATGATATACAGTATGCACCAGCATGACATGAATACAGTATGTACCAGCATTGACATGATATTACAGTATGGTACAGCATTCACATGATATACAGTATGTACCAGCATTGACATGATATACAGTATGTACCAGCATTGACCTATATACAGATGTACCAGCATGACATGATATACAGTATGCAACAGCATTGACATGATATTACAGTATGTACCAGCATTGACATGATATACAGTATGTACCAGCATTCACATGAATACAGTATGTACCAGCATTGACATGATATACAGTATGTACAGCATTGACATGATATACAGTATGCACCAGCTGACATGATATACGTAGTACCAGCATTACATGATATACAGTATGTAACAGCATTGACATGATATACAGTATGACCAGCATTCACATGATATACAGTATGTACCAGCATTGACATGATATACAGTATGTACCAGCATTGACATGATATACAGTATGCACCAGCATTGACATGATATACAGTATGTACCAGCATTCACATGATATACAGTATGTACCAGCATTGACATGATATACAGTATGCACCAGTATTGACAGATATACATATGCACCATTGATGATAACAGTATGTACCGCTGACATGATATAAGTATGTACAACATTGACATGATATATCAGTATGTACCAGCATTGACATGATATACAGTATGTACCAGCATTGACATGATATACAGTATGCACCAGCATTGACACGATATACAGTAGTACCAGCATTGACACGATACAGTATGTACCAGCATGACATGATATACAGTATGTACCAGCATTGACATGATATACCAGTATGCTCAGTATTGACATGATATACAGTATGCACCAGCATTGCCATGATATACAGTATTGACCAGCATTGACAGATATACGTATGCACCACAGCATGACACGATACGCAGTATGTACCAGCATTGACAGAATACAGATGTACAGCATTGACACGATATCAGTATGTACCAGCATTGACATGATATACAGTATGTACCAGCATTGACATGATATACAGTATGTACCAGCATTGACATGATATCAGTAGTACCAGATTGACATGATATACAGTAGACAGCATTGACAGATAACAGTATTGCACCAGCATTGACATGATATACAGTATGTACCAGCATGACAATGATATACAGTAATGTACCAGCATTGACATGATATACAGTATGTACCAGCATTGACATGATATACAGTATGTACCAGCATGACATGATATACAGTATGCACCAGCATTGACATGATATACATTAGACCGCATTGACATGATATACAGTATGCACCAGCATTGACCATGATTACTTACGTATGCACCAGCATGACATGATATACAGTATGCCCAGCATTGACATGATATACAGTATGCACCAGCTTGACATGATTACAGTAGCACCAGCATGAAATATACAGTATGCACCGCTGACATATATACAGTATGCACCAGCATTGACATGATATACAGTATGCACCAGCATTGACATGATAACAGTATGCACCAGCATTGACATGATATACAGTATGCACCAGCATTGACATGATATTACAGTATGACAGCATGACTGATACAGTATGTCCACATGACATGATATACAGTATGACCAGCATTGACATGATATACAGTATGCACCAGCATTGACATGATATACAGTATGCACCAGCATTGACATGATATACAGTTGCACCAGCATTGACATGATATACAGTATGCACCAGCATTGACATGATATACAGTATGCACCAGCATTGACATGATATACAGTATGTACCAGCATTGACATGATATACAGTATGTACCAGCATTGACATGATATACAGTATGCACCAGCATTGACATGATATACAGTATGCACCAGCATTGACATGATATACAGTATGTACCAGCATTGACATGATATACAGTATGCACCAGCATTGACATGATATAAGTATGTACCAGCATTGACATGATATACAGTATGTACCAGCATTGACATGATATACAGTATGCATACAGCATTATTGACATGATATACAGTATGTACCAGCATTGACATGTATACAGTATGCACCAGCATTGACGATATACAGTATGACCAGCATTGACATGATATACAGTATGTACCAGCATTGACATGATAACAGTATGTACCAGCATTACAATGCTATTACAGTATGTACCAGCATTGAAATGATATACAGTATGTACCAGCATTGACATGATATACAGTATGCCCAGCATTGACAGATATACAGTATGCACCAGCATTGACATGATATACAGTATGTACCAGCATTGACATGATATACAGTATGTACCAGCATTGACATGATTTACAGTATGCACCAGCATTGACATGATATACGTATGTACCAGCATTGACATGATATACAGTAGTACCAGCATACATCATTGATATACAGTATGTACCAGCATTGACATGATATACAGTATGTACCAGCATGACTGATAACAGTATGTACCAGCATTGACATGATACAGTATGCACCAGCTTGACATGATATACAGTATTACCAGCATTGACATGATATACTAGTACCAGCATTACATGATATACAGTATGTACCAGCATTGACATGATATACAGTATGTACCAGCATTGACATGAATACAGTGATGCACCAGCATTGACATGATATACAGTATGTACCAGCATTCCATGATATACAGTATGTACACAGCATTGACATGATATACAGTATGCACCAGATTGACATGATTATACAGTATGCAACAAACATGACATGATATACAGTATGTACCAGCATTGACATGATATATTAGTATTACCAAACATTGACATGATATACAGTATGTACCAGCATTGACATGATATACAGTATGTACCAGCATTGACATGATATACAGTATGCACCAGCATTGACATGATATACAGTATGTACCAGCATTGACACGATACAAGTATCAGCATTGACAGATATACAGTATGTACCAGCATTGACATGATATACAGAGCTTCAGTATTGACATGATATACAGTATGCACCAGCTTGCCATATACAGTACTGTACCAGCATTGAACATGATAACAGTAGTGCACCAGCATGACATGATAGCCGTATGTACCAGCATTGACACGATACACAGTATGTACCAGCATTGACATGATATACAGTATGTCCAGCATTGACATGTATACAGTATGTACCAGCAGTTGACATGATATACAGTATGTACCAGCATTGACATGATATACAGTATGCACCAGCATTGACATGATATACAGTATGTACCAGCATTGACATGATATACAGTATGCACCAGCATGACATGATATACAGTATGTACCAGTATGAATGAGATACAGTATGTACCAGCATTGACATGATTACAGTATGTACCAGTATATGACATGATATTACAGTATGTACCAGCATTGACATGATATCATTACATGATGACTGTACCAGCATTGACATGATTATATACAGATGTACATAGCAGTATGACACTTGATATACAGTATGTACCAGCATTGAACATGATATACGTATGTACCAGCATTGACATGATATACAGTATGTACCAGCATTGATATGATATATAGTATGTATCAGTATTGACATGATATACAGTATGTACCAGCATTGACATGATATACAGTATGTACCTGCTTTCCATGTCTCCTCCATTGAATTGTTCACTCCTCACCTACTCTAAGTTCTCATTGGAGAGTTGGGTGGAATGAAGAAAGAGGCAGGGATAGGGATCTCATGGCTGCTAGTCACAGGGTCACTGCTATAAAGCCTGCAGCAGCTTTTACCTGGCATTTTAGAACTGTTCTCCTCAGTACTATTAGCTGAGCTCATCCTCAGTTCATTTGTAACATTGTATCCAAGTAGAGTGTGTGGAGTTTACCTGAGGAAGGGGGCAAGTTTCCCCCGAAACGTTGTGATATGTTGTGTGGTCTACAATAAATCTGAGTTCATTTGGAGTGCTACCCTCGCCTTCTTGCTTTTCCTTGTATCATATCCATATAAGGGTTGGATTATCCAGAGGTGTCAGCACCCACATTTGGTTGAGTGCAGAGGATCTTTTTTTGAACCTGTGTGGAGTTCAGGCTCTGTACTAGATACAATGTTGCAGATTACAGCCGAACAAGGAGAGCAGATCTAACACAGCAAGTAACGGCTGACAGAGAGATGCTAGGGAGAAGAATAAGCGCCCTAGTTGTTTGCCTAGGTGGCCTATGCCTAAAAACGGCACTGGGGCTTCCTCCCCCATCACCAACCGCTATAATAGAATTATCAGAAAGTCCCCCAAACTGTACTTACCTTACATCTCTAAGCAGCCGGCAGCTGTGTCTGTGATTGGCTGCCTCTCAGCAGAGGGCCGGGACAGTGCGGCAGGGGAGAGAGGTAAGGTAAGTAAAGATCGGGGGAGTTTCTGATCATTCTATTATAGCGGTTGGGGCTGGGAGAGGAAGCCCTACAATATGTCAAAAATTTTTTAAAAGGGTTGACATGCCCCTTAATCATTACTGCACACTGTATGTTATATCTTCACTATTGTCTATTTACAACAAACCCACATTGTTAAATGGGGCGAGTAGCCGGAGCTCAATGCACAGTGCGATGTATTAGGGGCATTGGATGTTAGGCAAATAGGGATGACTAGGAATCATAATTCTTCAAAGGGCAATACCTCCCCCTTTCTTCCCCCTCCCTGTCATAGTATTTAACTGCTAGGCCCTTACTGCATGGTCTTACCTTATACCTGCAAAGAGGGCTTCAGACCCGACACCACCACAACCCAGTATTGAACCAATGGGATGCAAGGTCTGCAAGTGTGTGTTTTCCCATTGGTCAGTTCATCCTTAATTTGGCACTTTGGCAGGGGATCCCAATAAGATGCTTCATAAAGCGGATTTGCAGGGTTTATTCTGAGGGCTTGTTCACACTAGAGCGCAGCAGAACATTGCGTTTGTATGCTTTGTTCCGCTGCGCTAATGCACAACGCATGCCATTATTTTCAATAACATTCCAAAATGCTATATCGCAGTGTTTTAATGTGAACAGCACCATTCATTTCTATGTGCATTGCATTTTGTTGAAGGGGGGGGGGTATTTAACAATATTGGTGAGTTTTCCTTACATAGTGATGCAAAATCTGAATATGTGGAAAACATGAAAATAAATTGTGTAACTATTGTAGCATGATCCTACTTTGGGCAGCACGGTGGCTCATTAGTTAGCATGATGACTTACAGCACTCCCTGTGCTTGTGTGAGTTTCCTCTGGACACTCCAGTTTCCCCCACAATTCTAAATACATCCTGATTGTGAGATAAACAGGGCGATGTAATAAAAGTTCTTATCATTAAAAATGGTGCTAATTGTGCCCCAACCAATCAGATGTTAGCTTCCGTTTAAAAGCTGACATCTGATTGGTTGGGGCAAAATAAGCATAACTTTTAACGATAAGAACTTTTATTACATTACCCTGAAAGGGTATTTATAAAGGTGCGACTTTGCCGATAACGAATCTTTATAAACAGTAATATCAGGTAGTATAACCTCAACACGGACAAGCACGGACCGGCGAATGAACAAGCGCACGACATAGGTGTGACGAACAGCCGTTTCTGTTTCTGCCATAGTTGATCAACCAACTTGTGAGTGCGTTCGGGGTCGTTTGGGGGTCCGTGTGTCGGACGTGTGTACAAGGCTTTAATCTGTGTGGATGTTTTGTCTTTAGCAAAGGAAAAAATACTCCCCTGAACTTTGTCATCTTTATTTAAGATGAATCCTGAGACCACTGTAAAAAAACTACAGTTATGACAAAAAGGTTTATCATTGACACAAATGTGTTTTGTGAAATGTGCGGCTACAGTTGTGATTATGATTATCTTAGTTACACAATAAAGGTAGCACCTTTATACCACTATATTGTATATATATACCACCACATATTTTTTTTATTTCAAAAGGGTTACCCTGTAAACATTTTGACTGGCTAACACGGTTCATCACCTTTTCCTGCGTCTAAAATGATAGATACCAAAACAAAACATTTAACATGTTACATTGGCATTCTGGACAACTGATAAGGAAGCTCACTAAAGCTTAAAGGAGAATTATACTCATGCAGTAACTGACAATTTTCAAGCCCCTCCCCATCCCTCATTAACATATGTTCCTCAGTGTCAAGGATGGGAGAATTGTCAGTGACAATGATTGTGGGAGGAGCCATAAAGAAGTCGGTTACTGCATGAGTATAATTGTCCTTTAATTCCAATGAGAACAAAGCAGATGGACCAGCAGGAACTTACAGATCATTATCACTTATTGGTCCAGAAGCTGGTGGGGAAGGTCAATGCAGTAAATTGGAGGTATTTGCCAATATAAAGTTTTAAAAAATGTAAATGTTTATAGTTATTTACCATAAAAACATGTTAAAAAAATCTAAAAATGTTACAGTTTGCGAAACAGATTTGTATCACTACCAAAACTGTGCATCAGTTATGTCCAACCTAAGGCCCTCCAGATGTTTGCAAATTACAAAAACATCTGGAGGGCCCAGGTTGACATGCCTGATAAACATCAAGAAGACTTTATTGTCAGCCAGCTGATTGGAAGGCTGTTTAATTGATTGGAGAACTCATAGACCAGCAAGAGGAACAGAGAGCCATCATGGAAACCCCAACATATTATTTGAGTAAAGATTCTAGTCCTTCAAAATGGTCAAGTTCAGGGAAGTAAATTTCCCCCTTTCTAAAGGATGAAAACACGCCCTGGTCAACTGACTCTTTCAAATCCAATGATGAAAGTTATCCAATGTGTTTTCCATTATAGCCAATCAGCTCTAATGCTTCTGCATTGAATATTGATTGGACAGTTTGTTTTGCAGTGACTAAATCAGCCAATCCAGACACTATGGGGCATATTTATAAAAGAGCGAAAAGTAGCGAAATGTTTTCGCATTCGCTTTTCGCATGGGTTTTCGCCAAAAAGACAGTTAACGCTATTTATAAAGGTAGCGTTAACGAATGGCGAAACCGTTTCCGCGAGCTATCGCTAAACCCTTTTCGCCTAACTTCGCAATGGTAATTTTAGCGAAAAAGGAGCAAAAAGGCATAACGCGATTTATAAAAGAGCGAAAGGTGGTTTTTGCGTTAAAAAGAGCGAAAGATTAGCGCGACCCTGAAGGTGGTGAAAAGTCATTGTTTGAGCGAAAAGGCATTCTAATGGGTAATATGCCTTGAAAAAGCGAACGCGCATTAGAAGGGCGATCGCGCATTAGAGTGTAATATGCCTCGGAAAAGCGACATTAGAAAGGCGATCGCACATTATAATGGAATATGCCTTGGAAAAGTGAACGCGCATTAGAAAGGCGAACGCACATTATAATGGAATATGCCTTGGAAAAGCGAAACGCCGCATTAGAAAGGCGAGAACGCACATTAGAAAGGCGAACGCACATTATAATGGAATATGCCTTGGAAAAGCGAACGCGCATTAGAAAGGCGAACGCACGTTAGAAAGGCGAACGCGCATTAGAAAGGCGAATGTGCAGTGCAAAAGAAAACTGTATTCCAATTGAGAAATTCTAAGAAGATTGACTAAATAAGACATGGCTGACTTCTTGGTAAATGTGAGGTGGCCATTTTGAACTTGACATCATTTTCTAGTGGGCTTTTCTGGTTTCGAATGGTTTTCACAATGCAGTCTTCTTAGATGCGTTAAGTTTTCGCTGCGATACTTTTCGCTCTTTATCGCGCCCGTTCGCCTTTTTCAGCTGCGAAGTGTGTTTTTTTCGCTTTTTTATAAATAAGCCGAAACGAAGCCCCAAATGGCGCTATTTTCGCTGCGATGTGCTGCGCTAATTATTTGGCGAAAAAGACAATCCTTTATAAATATGCCCCTATGTCATTAGGCACCACAAGGGTTTGTAAAGCTATTTACCATAAATGGTTCAGCATTGGGGGGTGGGGCAGGAGGCACAGTACCTTTGTGTGATTATACTTATATTAATGTCAACCTTCACACAACTACACTAAATGCTCGTTCAGAAGATTTAACACCTGATGCCCAGTAATGAGTAGCTCACAAATGGGTGTTTTGCCTGATAATCACATGTGTGTGGCCGTTTGGTTGATGCCACACACATGCAATTATGAGGCAAAATAGACGTTTGCCAGTTTGACGTTTGCCAGTGAGCTCTAGACTTAATGTACAGAACAGAATGGAGGAACTTTATTCAAAATATAATTCATAACCACAAATATTCAATATCAGGACTAAGCACCCTTTGTGCTTATAATCAGCCACATTTAGACCCACACAGTTTCACAGGGGGTTGGGGGTTGGTCAGGGTGCCAACAATATATTAAATGTTAAGTATTTGGCAGCGAGGGGAGTTATGCTAACAATTGTGCTGTTTTCCCTCTTCCTTTCAAGGCTTCAGCTGCCAAGTATTTAGGACTTGAGGAGAATTTGAAGCTTGGTAATAATATGGATAAATCATGAACACAACATCTCCAGATGCAATTTAGAAAATGCTTTGCTCCTTCCTAATGGAGATATCACAGCTCTCAGTGTCACCATCTATTTACATTTCCTACTAGAGAAAAGTGAAATAGTTCCTGATATCTTCCAGACGCTGCATTGACTTGTCTTTGATGTCAAGGAAAAAGCCTTTACTCACCTCAGGGGGAACTGGACTCATGGTTAGGTCTTATTTGGAAAGATAACAGAAAAAAATACATGTACGTATGTATTTTTATTTAGATAGGGCCACTTACACATACTTATATACACAATGATATACATTTAAATTACATCTAGAATACAGACATATATCTGTATGTATGTATTTTATTATATAGCGCTACATATTCCACAGCGCTTTGCAGTAATTTACTCAATTCACATCAGGCCCTGCACCGAAGAGCTTACAATCTAATCATTTTATGTACACATACAACCTATCAGTATGTCTTTATGATTGTGGGGGAAACCGGAGTGCCCGGAGGAAACACACGCAAGCACGGGGAGAACATACAAACTGCTTGCAGATGTATCCAAGGGTGGAATCGAACTCAGGACCTCAGTGCTGCAAGGCATCAGTGCTAACCACGGAGTCACAGAGCTATCTATCTATTTATGTCTATCTCTCTACCAATGAGGTGGGGGTATATAATATCACAAATAGGAAAAGTAGTCAGAGTTGGCCACAGCACCTGTGAGCGGGCGGGGACACAACACTCATGAGTGGGCGGGGCCATGGCACCCGTAAGTGGGTGGGGCCAAGGGGGGCCTGCAACTGGAGGGACCATGGGGTCCATGAGTGGGAGGGACCAGGGGGGCTGCAAAGGGGAGGAGACACAGGGGAGTTTGACTGACAGGTTTCAGAGCAGGAAGCAGGAAGTGCAGGGGACCTGGTGATGCTGCTGCCATATCACACACAAAAATGTAAATATCTTCAAAACTATGCAAAATAAACAATGGAAATAAATTGCAAAAGCTCTTAGGAGAGCAATTCCTATCAATTTACCTAAAGTCATTTTTGGACCACAGTTCCTCTTTAAAAAGGAAAAAACTTTAATGTCTGTTAGGTTTCAGTATTACACCCTATTAGGTGCTGTTTGTAAAATATATGACTTAGCAAAGTCTTAGCAAATTTAAAAAAAAAACTACTGTATGCTACACAGGAAGCAATGTCTGTGTATCATAGACCAGTGGTTCTCAAACTTTTTCAGACCGTGGCGCACTTGGCAATGCAAACTTTTTTGGAGGCACACGTAAGTTCTTAATGTTGGATTTTTCTTAAAGTTGTAATTACCCATATTTGATGTATATTGTATTCAAATCACTGTAGTGTAAAGTTACTGTGTTGTGTTAAACTGTGTTGACATTTTATCATAATATATATTTTTTGGAATATAAAATGTAAGTTATGCTGGCAAAAATATTTCCAGTACAAAAATTCTAAGGCACACCTCTAGCTCACACTAGTGTGTCCCTGCACACCCTTTGAGGACATAAAGGAGAAACTTTGCAGAATGCTGGGAGTGAGAAATTATTCTTAATTTCTTAGATTATTTGTTAAATGCAATTTTTACAGCACGAGCAATGTTCCTGCTAATTTAAAATTGTCTGTGGGCATACAAAATTAAATTGTGTGTACTACATACTGCAGCACTTATATATCAGCAGATTTTTAGGTCATTATGCTGGGTACATATGGGCGATTTTTTTACCCCCACCAACCATTCACCACAAGCAAGCGATCAGCTGGGATGAATCACAGTTGCCTTTTCACACAAACGGACCACAGACATCGGTTTCTGGCTACGGCACACACAAGCAGATTTTTCGTCCTGACTGGCCAATATATGAAAATATCAGTTTTTTTTTAGATCAGTTCATTGTTCAGTAAATTGTTTGAGGCAAATGATAAGCCTCAATCTTCCATGGACAAACAATAATTTGGAGCAGTTATAGGACGTGTGTGAGAATTTGCTGGGTGTTGTTCGCTGGTCTGCCGACTTGAACCACAAAAGGGGCCTGGCCAAACAGCCACACATATCAACCCCCGAATTGGGCATTTTTCACATGCTCATTAGTTGGGCATTTGGTGGTGAATCGATGCAATGTCTCAGTTAAACACAGACAGGGCTGCTGGTCCGGTCCCTTCTGCTGCTTTGGTCCGGTCCCTTCTGCTGCTTCCCGTGCACGGAAAAGGCACATAAGACAAAGAGAAGGCAGCCGAGGGAACATCAGCTGGTAAGTATATTTAGGGGCTGATTTGAAGCATTTCATCCTAGCAAGGTCTAGGTTTTGGGGGGTTTCCTGCAACATATTACATTTTTGTTTTGGGGTTGGACGTACCCTTTAAGGGGTACATGGAGCAGATCTGCTGCATTGGCAGGTTTGAAATGTTCCACACAGGTATATGTGATGATCACAAAAAATGGTGTCATTTTAATCAGAAGTTTCTGGACAGCCAGGATTAATATATTTTAGACTATAGCTCTGATGTAATGCATCCTTAGTTACCAATAGCTCCACAATCTGCAGGACAGTCCCAAGTAACTGTTACATTTCAGTCCCACTCCTATTGCAATTTCCCAGGATCCAAAGGAGGGTTGAGAAGTGTAAATTCAATTATTAAGTGTAGACAAATGGTAGAGCTCTGTAGCAATGTTTCTGTTCTCATTGTGGGTGATATGGACTAAAGCTAAAGGTACAAGACGGAATCGCCCCTTTACCAGCAAAGTGTGCACCCGTAAAATTGTAAAAATTTGCCTTGGCCGTGGTCAGGAAAATGTGGCAGCCCCGAACGTTCTCACTATACTTTATACTTTATATAGGAAGAATATTCGAGACTGTGTGCAGCCACATATCTTTGGAAGATGACAGACAGACTGCTACAGATTCATCTTTCAGAGATTAGTACTGTGTGTACCCAGATTAAGAAGTCTGTGATTTGAGTGGAATCCATAAATTGTACATATGGCAAAAAATATGTCACTGTCTCATAAAAATGGAATTACTCACCTGGAATGCCACGTTTGGGTAAAACATCTTGTGTTTTGTTTTGTTTTTTTGATTTTCATTGACCAACTCTTCTCCGACCCATTAATCTACCAGCCTCTATTTTGTATCTGTATTTTCCTACCCTGCCAGGTTACACTTTAACATAATTAAAGATTTTGTCATTTTGTCCCTGTAAAGAAGAATGATTTTGTTTGCATTTACTTAAAAAAAAAATCTCTCTTCCTAAAAGCAACGTCCTATTTACTCAAAACTCGTTCCCATTAAGGAATCAATACAGCAAATTGCACAGACAGACAGTTAAATATAATGAATGATCTCAGCCTAAAGTTTTACCTATTTTTTAAGGCAAACAAATGTAATTCACTTAAGACCAGATCCTATCTACAGATTACAGAGCTCGGTGAAATATGGTTGGGGGGTTTAAATGAATTGAGCGCAGTTTATTAAACTGGAGGGGGGGGGGGCATTTTCTTTAGTGATCAGCCTTTCTGCAATATATCACTGTTCACCTTTTAATAAATAATAATGACAGTGATTTAAAGGGAATTCTCCAAGTAGAGCCCTGTGACATTGTGGTGAGGCCTTTTACATTTTGATCAAGTAGTTTGGATCAGGTTTTAGGGGGCAAAGAGAGTTTTGCATGTTTATTTTCAACAAAGAGGTTAAATTTTAACGTTATTGTGTTTTTTACCAAATTATATAATCAATAATATAGACAGTCAGTGGCTAATTCAATGCATTATATTTAAAGGAGAACCAAATCCACTTTTTTATACTCCAGAATCTGAAAATAACCCCCCTAAAAACACCAATAAACTAT
Organism: Hymenochirus boettgeri; assembly: GCA_019447015.1. NCBI lineage: Eukaryota > Metazoa > Chordata > Amphibia > Anura > Pipidae > Hymenochirus > Hymenochirus boettgeri. The sequence goes on from CM033471.1 coordinate 244,123,798, forward strand.
AAATTACCACTCCAGTAAATTGTATTAAAGTAAATGTAAGCCTGTTAAGAACTGGATGAAGTATCTGTGTGTATGTGCAGTGACAGACCACACCTCCTGACCTCAGTCACATGCTTCCTTGCTTTCTCTGTCCTGTAAAAGGATTGGCTAGAGATTATTAATGGGTGTGACCAACTGTAACAAGTTTGTGCCATAGCTAAGGACTGAGCATGTGCAGAACATAATGGTCGTTGACCAAACTGTGTGATACTAGAATGCTGGGAAGTAAAGCACAAACCATATGTTATTTAGGTAAATTTCCCAGCACCCGTATCAAAATGAGAGGTAAGACCCAGATTACTGGTTATATATCAAGGTGTTCTGCCTTCTGGTTCAGTGTTGTTCTGTGGCTTTAGTTGTCCTTTAAAGAAATATACTACTACAACTAACAATAATAAATGAAAAGTAACTGATGCAGGGAGGTAGAATAGGTAATTCACAGACCTTCATTCCCCCGGCTGTGTGCACAGCCGGCAGCCATGTCTGTGATTGGCTGCTGGATAGCCAATCACAGACATGACTGCCAGTCTTGCCCTTTTCTCCTTGAGCGCCAGGGTCTGTAAGTATCTTTCTGGGCTTTTTTTGAAAAGTTAATCAGCGGTTGGGTGGGGGATAGGATGTCCTACACACAGGAAAAAGTTAATTTTAGGGGTGGAGATACCCTTTAATACAGGAAAGACCAGGACACTAACCGGCAGAAAACTGTACATGCTGGCAAAATGATATTGGGAGGTAGGAATAATCAATTTTACCTTCCTGCCCCAATTACCTTTCATTTTAAAAAGTAAATTTTTACAGCATAGTTACCCTTTAAAGGACACCTTTTCTCTTTGATGACACTCAATGCATTTTTATATTATCATGGGAACATAATGTCATTGTTAAGGTGATTTTTACTGTGATTTTGTTGTCAAGCTATAAATCCCACCTAAAATACACACAGAATATTAAATAGACATGGATAGTTTGGTACAAGTAAATATTTTAAGTTAAGCCCCGTACACTCCGCAAAGGGGCAATTGTACGAGAAAAGATTGTCTAAAACATTACAAACATCTCAATCTTAACATTATATATTTTTACATTTACAAAAAGTACGACATGTAAATAAACAGGTTTTCAAAACTGCCCAAGCCTTGTCTTACCACTTTAACAATTTCTGACTTTTACCAGTGGTTACAGGCATGCTCATTATGTCTCAACCAGGTAGAGCAAAAGTGCATGCGTTAATGGACTAATAAAGATGCACAAAAAGGTATAGACTAGGCTTTGCTACGTGCTGCATTTCACAGTTTCCAGTAATGTAACTATATAAGCCCAGGCCACCCTGCAAATTTCCCAGACCTGGTCCTGGTCCAACCTTGCAGAACACACACACCCCCACTTCACCCACCCTTGTCTAGTGCAGCAATCAGCTGTTTAAAACAACTACATATGGGGTGACCTGGGACCCCCTAGAGGTTAGTAGAGTTATTGTGGCCATTCACTAGGATTTTAACCTCCTGGCTTTCAACCAATGTTCGGCCCAATTATTTTTGCAATCAACTTTTGTTTGTTAAACCAACATGAGGTAAGGCTGTCTTTAGACAGTCAAGTGTCGAATCTATCAAATGTCTAAAGTCAGCCATAATTGTGTGATGATGATTGAAGTGTGGTGATAGATTCCATTGGTATCTGTCAACAACATGTGACGGTAACTGCTATATGTGGTATGGGCATCAGTTGGCCGTGTGCCCCAATTCCCCTCCCACACACACACCTTGCCGATATTCAGTAAATCTCATAGAATTCAACGTGATTTGGTGAGTATTTACCATGTTTATGGCCAACTTAAGTAGTGTATGACCAGCATTACAGAGACAAACATCTGATTGGGTATTAGGATTTAAAGGGCAACTTGTAACACATTCCTCTCTGGTATTTTGTTTTAGTTTTCTCTTTTCTAATATACTTAATCTGATCTGAAGCACAACAAAGGACCCCGGGTAGGATAATGTCCTTGATAGTCATGGACTTTCTTTACAACTTCTATCCATACTGCAGCCCTTTGGATTTTGTTGAACTGCTATTCTCTTATAACAGCTGAGTTGCTGGAGGATGCTGGGAATTATAGTTCAAAACACCTGAACAACTGCATCTTTTCTCTCTCTCTCCCTTCTGGTCCCAATTTTTAGTGAGAAACTTTGGGGAACGAAATCCCTCCAATGTCTGCAACCCCCAATCCCAAATAATGAAATTAGCACTGGGACGGCAATGGGGCAATAAAATAAGAGCGTCTTTTATAGCCATCTGCTGTCATTGTACCCTTTCAGCTAAAAGCCCCAGGAGGCTGTAAACACCGAGATTTATTGCGTTCAGACAATGCGCTCCATTGACTTGTCTGGTTACGTCTGCTCATTCGAAGGCGTTAAACTATATTGGAGATGGTGTAAGTAAAATACTGACAGAAACCTATTAAATGTCTCTCTATTACACATCACGGCTACCAAATGTTCCTAAAAAACAACCCATCGTATCACACACTCTCTCCTAATACATTATATATTCAGTATATACAGTGTACCAGCATCATCATGCATGTATATTGGGATTTTTTTACTTAAATTATATATTATTTATAGTTTCATATATAACACAAGCTATTCAAATTCTGTAAATTATACCCTTATAAAAAGTGCTTATATGTATCTTGTTACTCACCTGTTTAAAGTAGAATTATACTTACCTCTCCCCCCCAGCTCTGCAGCTGATTAATACCCAGGGTAGGGCTTCTGTATAAAATATCGAAGGTATAGCTACCCAGCCTCTATCATCTCTGGCTTCTCCTATGCCTGTTCCAAGACATAATAACCATAAAGTAGAATATAAGTAGGTGGAGCCTCTCAGAAAAAACGCAACCACTCCGGAATTGCCAAAAACACAAGTGCATTTATTGTGCTAACACAATCTGTTTCGGACTACTAGGTCCTTTCTCAAGTTCAACTTGAAACATGTATGTTAAGGTATGTTATAATTATAGTACAATATAGATACAACAAATGTGGCTACCTGCTAAACAACTGTGTGGGTCCCACACACAGCAAGAAAAAGGAGGACAAGCCCTCCAATAAAGTACAACAATAGTAGTATTGCTACTTACCTGACTCCTTTCCATCGGCTTCGTTCATCAGTGTGAACTATGTTCCCGGTCCGGGGTGTGTGGGTCTGTGTCCTTGGCTGGTGTTCATGGGCTACAAATACAGGTAGAACCTTGCCAATTGTAAGACTTTATATTATAATACATGCTAATAGTATATGCTGCTGGAAATGTAATCTATCTTCTTTGTATCTTGTTTATATATTTATTGTTTTTATGTATTTACATGAGAACATTCCTAGATCATTGAATTTTATCAATAAATAGTGTATTTTGGTGGATTATACCCTGCTGTTCACTATTGTTGTATGTTATAATTATACATTATAATGATCTTATACTGTTTTCAGATTTACTTGCAATGTTGTCTCTGTAGTAAATGAGATTTTTGTCATAACTTGACATCTGGACCTCTAATAACCATCCACTTTACAATAAGGGTTCATTAGATCACAATGGGACCCAACAGTACAATAATATCAATATAATTTAGAGTAGGGTGTTATTCATTATATTAACACGTTTGTAATAAAGGCATACACACCATTTATTGGATTAATGGGACAGATCTCTAAAGCAGATATTAGGATAGTGCTAGATATCACACATGTTTCATTTAGATTCCCTCATTTCTAAAAAGGTTATTCAATTCTAAAGGGCCAGTTCAGAGGCTTGGGGAACAGCAGTCAGTCTATGGTAGGAACATCAGCCATGACTGTCAGGTGCTTCCCCCTAAGGACTGGGGGCTAGTTCTGAAGATTTGTTTAGAGGGACGTTGTGGGAGAAGGTAAGTCCTGCAGACTTGAGGTTTGAGGGAGTGTTTGATACTCCGTATTTTATAATGTACAGCACTGCGTACCCAAGTGGTGCTTTATAAATAAAATTGTACATACATACATACATACATATACAGTAGATACACAGTAGATACACAGTAGATACAGTAGATACAAAGTAGATATACAGTAGATACACAGTAGATACACAGTAGATACAGTAGATACAAAGTAGATATACAGTAGATACAAAGTAGATATACAGTAGATACACAGTAGATACAGTAGATACAAAGTAAATATACAGTAGATACACAGTAGATATACAGTAGATACACAGTAGATACACAGTAGATACAGTAGATATACAGTAGATACACAGTAGATACACAGTGGATATACAGTAGATACACAGTAGATACACAGTAGATATACAGTAGATACACAGTGGATATACAGTAGATACAAAGTAGATATACAGTAGATACAGAGTAGATATACAGTGAAATACAGAGTAGATCTAACAGTAGTATGACACAGTAGATATACAGTAGACTACACAGTAGATACACAGTAGATTTAGAGTAGGAGATAACAGTAGATACAGTAGATATACAGTAGATACACAGTAGATATACAGTGTAGATACACAGTAAGCTACCAGTGGATACGAAAGTAGAATACAACAGTAGATCACAGTAGATACACAGTAGATATACAGTAGATACACAGTAGATACACAGTAGAGTTACACACGTAGATATACAGTAGATACACAAGTAGATACACAGTAGACATATACAGTAGAGTACAGAGAACCAGTAGATACACAGTTAATATACAGTAAGATACAGCCAGTAAGTATACACAGTAGATATACAGTAGATACAGAGTAGATATACAGTAGATACACAGTAGATACACAGATAACGGATACACAGTAGATATACAGTAGATACAAAGTACGATATACAGTAGAATACAGAGTAGATACACAGTAGAGTACAAACAGTAGATATACAGTAGATATACAGTAGATCACAGTATTATAACATAGTATATACACAGTAGATATACACAGTAGATATCAGTTAGACACAGTAGATATACAGTAGATACACAGTAGATACACAGTAGGATACACAGTAGAGATACACAGTAGATATACAGTAGAGACATATAACAGTAGATACACAGTAGATACACAGTGGATATACAGTAGATACACGTAACAGTAGACATACACAGTAGATATACAGTACAGATACACAGTAGATACAGTAGATATACAGTAGATACAACAGTAGATACACGTAGATATACAGTAAGATATACAGTAGATACACAGTAGATAACAGTAGAATACAGTAGATACACAGTAGATACACCGTAGATACAGTAGATACACAGTAGATATAACAGTAGATACACAGTATACATCCAGTAGATACAGTAGATATACAAGTAGATACAGTAGATACAGTACAATCTACAGTAGATATACACTAGATACACAGTGGATATACAGTAGATACACGTCCAGTAGATACACAGTAGATATACAGTAGATACACAGTAGATACACAGTAGATATACAGTAGAGATACAGCAGTAGATATACAGTAGATACGACAGTAGATATACAGTAGATACACAATGGATATACAGTAGATACACAGTAGATACACAGATAGATACACAGTAGATACACAGTAGATATACAGTAGATACAACAGCAGTAGATATACAGTAAGATACACAGTAGATATACAGTAGATATACGTAGATAACAGTAGATATACAGTAGATATCACAGTAGATATACAGTAGATACACAGTAGTATACAGTAGATACACAGTAGATACACAGTAGATACAGTGAGATACACAGTAGATATACAGTAGATACACAGTAGATACACAGTAGATACAGTGACAGTAGACACAGTAGATAACAGTAGATACAAAGTAGATACACAGATTAGATATACAGTAGATACAGTAGATACACAGTAGATACAGTAAGATACATACGTAGATACCAGTAGACATACACGCGTAGATACACAGTAGAATACACAGTAGATATACAGTAGATACACAGTAGTAATACACGTAGATACACAGTAAATACAGTAGAATACACATAGATATACAGTAGACATAGAACACAGTAGATACACAGTAGATACAGTAGATACACAGATGGATACATAGTAATTACACAGTAGATACACAGTAGATACACAGTAGATACAGTAGATATACAGTAGATACACAGTAGATACACAGTAGATAACAGTAGATATACAGTAGATAACGGTAGATATACAAGTAGATATACAGTAGATACACAGTAGAAATACACATATCAGTAGAATATACAGTAGATATACAGTAGATACACAGTGATACCAGTACTATATACAGTAGATACACAGTAGATACACAGTAGATATACAGTAGATACACAGTAGATATACAGTAGATACACAGTAGATATACAGTAGATACACAGTAGATATACAGTAGATACACAGTAGAAATACAGTAGATACACAGTAGATACACAGTAGATACACAGTAGATACATAATAACAGTAGATACACAGTAGAACACGTAGATACATACAGTAGATATACAGTAGATACACAGTAGATACACAGTATAATACAGTAGATCACAGTAGCTATACAGTAGATACACTAGATATACGTAGATACACAGTAGATATACAGTAGAATACACATAGAACATAATACAGTAGATATACAGTAGATACACAGTAGAAATACAGTAGATACACAGTAGATACACGTATATACACATAAGATACACAGTAGATATACAGTAGATTACAGTAGATACAGATAGACACAGTAGATACACAGTAGATACAGTAGATACAGTAGATATACAGTAGACAGTAGATACAAGTAGATATACAGTAGATACACAGTAGATACACAGTAGATACACAGTAGATACACAGTAGATAGATACAGTAGATACAATAGATAATACAGTAGATACCAGTAGATATCACAGTAGATACACAGTAGATATACAGTAGATCAAACAGTAGAAATACACAGTGAGATACACAGTAGATACACAGTAGATACACAGTAGATATACAGTAGATACAGTATAGACTATACAGTAGATACCAGTAGATATATACAGTAGATACACAGTAGATACACAGTAGATATACAGTAGATATACAGTAGATATACCAGTAGATACACAGTAGATACTACAGTAGATAATACAGTAGATACACAGAGACATAGATACACAGTATATATATACAGTAGATACACAGTTAGATACACAGTAGATATACAGTTAAGATAAACAGTAGATGATACAGTAGATACACAGTAGAATACAGTAGATACACAGTAGATATACATAGAACCAGTAGATATCAGTAGATACCAGTAGCAATAACACAGTAGATACACAGTAGATATACAGTAGATATACAGTAGATACACAGTAGATACGAACAGTAGATATACAGTTAGATATCACAGTAGATACACAGTAGATAACAGTAGATACTACAGTAGATACAAGATACAAGTAGATATACAGTAGATACACAGTAGATATACAGTAGATACACAGATATATATACAGTAGATACACGTAGAAAACACGTAGATCACAGTTAGATACTACAGTAGATACACAGTAGATATACAGTAGATACACAGTAGATACACAGTAGATACACAGTAGATACACAGTATACAGAGATAACAGTAGAAGATACATAGATATAATACAATAGACATTCTAGATACAAAGTAGATATACAGTAGATACAGAGTAGATATACAGTAGATACAAAGTAGATATACAGTAGATACAGAGTAGATATACAGTAGATACACAGTAGATATACAGTAGATACACAGTAGATACACAGTATATATATAGTAGATACACAGTAGATATACAGTAGATATACAGTAGATACACAGTAGATATACAGTAGATACACAGTAGATACACAGTGGATATACAGTAGATACACAGTAGATATACAGTAGATATACAGTAGATACACAGTAGATACAGTAGAACATGTAGATATACAGTAGATATACAGTAGATCCACAGTAGTACATATACAATAGTATATACAATTAGATATACACAGAAGATATCAGTAGAACAGTAGATATACAGTAGATACACAGTAGATCACAGTGATACACGTGATACACAGTAATATACAGTGGACATATAACAGTAGATACAACAGTAGATACACAGTAGATATACAGTAGATACACACAGTAGAATACACAGTGATATACGTACAGATACAAGTAGATACCCAGTAGATACTACAGTAGATACAACAGTAGATACACGTAGATATACAGTAGATATACAGTAGATACACAGTAGATATACAGTAGTAGATACAGTAGATACACAGTAGATACACGTAGATACACGTAGATACACAGTAGATAAACAGTAGATACACAGTAGTAATCCAGTAGATACACGTAGATACACAGTAGATACCAGTAGATATCAGTAATCAACGTAAATACACTAGATACACAGTGATATACAGTAGATACAGTCGTAGATACACAGTAGTATACAGTAGATACCAGTAATACACAGTAGATATACAGTGAGATACAGCAGTAGATATACAGTAGATACAGACAGTAGATACACAGTAGATACACAATGGGATATACAGTAGAATACACAGTAGATACACAGATAGATACACAGTAGATACACAGTAGATATACAGTAGATACAACAGCAGTAGATATACAGTGATAACGATACACAGTAGATATACAGTAGATACACAGTAGATATACAGTAAGATATACAGTAGATATCAGAGTAGATATACAGTAGATACACAGTAGTATACAGTAGAGTACACAGTAGATCACAGTAGATACAGTGAGATACACAGTAGATATACAGTAGATACACAGTAGATACACAGTAGATATCAGTAGATACAGTAGACACAGTAGATATACAGTAGATACAAAGTAGATACAATTAGATATACAGTAGATACAGTAGATACACAGTAGATACAGTAGATTACGTAGATACAGTAGACAACACGGTAGATACACAGTAGATACACAGTAGATATACAGTAGATACACAGTAAAATACCGTAGAACACAGTAAATACAGTAGATACACATAGATATACAGTAGATACACAGTAGATACACAGTAGATACACGTAGATACATGGATACCTAGATACACAGTAGATACACAGTAGATAACAGTAGATACAGTAAGATATACAGTAGATACACAGTGATAACAGTAGATACACAGTAGATACAGTAGAATAACGTAGATATACAGTAGAATACAGTAGATACACAGTAGAAATAACATTCGAAGATATACAGTAGATATACAGTAGATACACAGTGATACCAGTTATATACAGTAGATACACAGTTAGATACACAGTAGATATACAGTAGATACACAGTAGATATCAGTAGATACACAGTAGATATACACGTAGATAACACAGTAGAATATACACAGTGATACACAGTAGATACATACAGTAGATAACACAGTAGATACACAGTAGATACACAGTAGTATAACATAATATACAGTAGAATACACAGTAGATACACGTAGATAATACAGTAGATATACAGTAGATACAGTAGATACACAGTATAATACAGTAGATACAGTAGTATACATAGATACACAGTAGATATACAGTAGATACACAGTAGATTACAGTAGATACACAAGAAACATAATCACAGTAATATACAGTAGATACACAGTAGAAATACATAGATACACAGTAGATACACGTATATACACAGTAGATACACAGTAGATATACAGTAGATTACAGTAGATACACATAGATCATCAGTAGATACACAGTAGATACAGTAGATACAGTAGAATACAGACAGTAGATACAAAGTAGATATACAGTAGATACACAGTAGATACACAGTAGATACACAGTAGATACACATAGATAGATACAGAGATACAATAGAAATACGTAGATACCAGTAGAATCACAGTAGTACACAGTAAATTATACAGTAGATACACAGTAGATACACAGTGGATACACAGTAGATACACAGTAGATATACAGTAGATATACAGTAGATACAGTAGATATACAGTAGATACACAGTAGATATACAGTAGATACACAGTAGATATACAGTAGATATACAGTAGATATACAGTAGATATACAGTAGATACACAGTAGATACACAGTAGATATACAGTAGTACAGACATAGATACACAGTAATATACAGTAGATACACATTAGATACACAGTAGATATACAGTAGATAACAGTAATGATACAGTAGATACACAGTAGATATACAGTAGATACACAGTAGATATACAGTAGATACACAGTAGATATACAGTAGATACACAGTAGATACACAGTAGATACACAGTAGATATACAGTAGATATACAGTAGATACACAGTAGATACACAGTAGATATACAGTAGATATACAGTAGATACACAGTAGATACACAGTAGATATACAGTAGATCAAACAGTAGATAACAGTAGATACACAGTAGATATACAGTAGATACACAGATATATATACAGTAGATACACAGTAGAAAACAGTAGATACACAGTAGATATACAGTAGATACACAGTAGAAATACAGTAGATACACAGTAGATACACAGTAGATACACAGTAGATACACAGTAGATATACAGTAGATATACAGTAGATACAATAGACATGCAGTAGATACACAGTAGATACAGTAGATCACACAGTAGATACACAGTAGATACACAGTAGATATACAGTAGATTATACAGTAGATACACCAGTAGATACACAGTAGATACAGTAGATACAACAGTAGATACACAGTAGAATACACAGTAGATATACAGTAGATATACAGTAGATACAATAGACATGCAGTAGATACACAGTAGATACTACAGTAGATACACAGTAGATACACAGTAGATACACAGTAGATATACAGTAGATATACAGTAGATATACAGTAGAGATACTACACAGTAGATACACAGTAGATACAGTAGATACACAGTAGATACACAGTAGATACACAGTAGATATACAGTAGATATACAGTAGATACCAGTAGAAATACATGTAACACAGTAGTATACATTAGATATACAGTAGATACACAGTGAGATACACAGTAGATACAGTAGATACACGTAGATCACAGTAGATACACGTAGATATACAGTAGATACACAGTAGATACACAGTAGATATACAGTAGATACACAGTAGATATACAGTAGATACACAGTAGATACACAGTAGATACACAGTAGATATACAGTAGATACACAGTAGATACACAGTAGATACACAGTGGATATACAGTAGATACACAGTAGATACACAGTGCATATACAGTAGATACACAGTAGATACACAGTAGATATACAGTAGATATACAGTAGATACAATAGACATGCAGTAGATATACTGTATATGATTTCTCAGTCAAAATATGGATTCCTTTCATAGCATCCATTGGTGTATCAGGAAATACATAACACTCAGTGGGGAAAAATGTCACGCCTGAGCAACAGAGGAAGCTATAGACAGTGTGACATTTATCTCTCCCAATAAACTCTACTTGATTCTGCATTTCCGTCATTGAAGTGTTTGCAAGATAAACAGTTCCTGGTTATCATAATAGAATGTCAGCCTGAATCCAATAGAGATTATAGCAAGATAGAAACCGAATGATTAAATAGATAACGTACAGGAAAAATACTGTACGTTATCACTTTTTATGCATTGACAATATCCCCCTTTTTTGGTTAATGATTTCCAACAGCCGACTTATTATACTGACAGGGCGTCTGTTTCACTGGAAATATACGCTGCCGTTAATGAGAAACAGGTTTTCTGAAAACCTTAAGGTGCTGACCTTAAAATTATTAAAAACAAATGGTTTTCCGAATATTAAAAGGCTAAATAAATGGAGGTCTGTGCAGAATGGAAATAGTAGCCAACCTCCTACCAGGCAAAGAAAACCCTGTCTGCACCCCATACACAGGATCGATTCGATTGGATCGCTCAAAATGTCAAAAACTATTTTCCGTTTTTACCGATAATCTAGCGGTTTATCAGAAAAACGAAGATCGGACCAGGTGGAAAATTTTCTGTCGACCCCATCTTCAGTCGCCATCTCTCCGCAGAGAGATCTATGAAAAGATCAGAGCCTCAAGGTGGTGAACTTCTAATAATTCTGAGGATAATATTTGTGTTAAAACAAAGGTAAAATATAAATGACCATGAATTCTAGAATTGCTAACAAACACATTGCTGTGTCTCTCACCTCTGAAATCTGCATAACTTAATAGAAATCAGCTAGAAATCAGAAACGTGCTCACTGAGTTCTCAACTATCCCTCCCATTCCCCCTATCGGAGCTGTTAAGTCACTAGAACCATAGTTGCTCATGCTCTATAAATTTTCTAGCCCCTCTCTGTCTGATGTCAAGTAACAATTGGAGCTTTATATAATAAATGTGGCCTTACACAATTGCTATTTTTACCAGTTTATTACATGCGTTTGTAACCAGATATTTAACTATAATTTATTTTCTGATCTGGAAAAGTTATGTGCCTCCTCCTTCTGCTCAAAGAGCTTTTTATAAGCTTGAGCATGTGCAGAGGACTCAGCAGGAGAATCAGCAGTCAATCATTGGTTGTGATGTCAGCAGTCACCGCCTTGACTGACTGCATGAGGGAGGAGCCAGCTTAATCTGCCAGAATGGAGGCAATAATTATCCTTACATATCTAGTTAATAATATATCTAATAATGTGCTGAATATATCAGTTGGGGTTAAGGGCAGGTAATGGACATGAGACCAGTTGTTTTAAGGCCCTTTAAACTTTGTAATGACTGAAATCGATTTATCGTTGATGGTGGCAATAGGGACCAAATCTTTTTTAAACCATATTTGTCAATTTTACTAACGGCTCCTTTGTAAGGTTGAAGCAAAGCATCTATTTAAGAACATACAAAATGGTATATAGTAAAATGTTAGGCTTCAATTTTTCGATTTATCCTCCTGACCGACAGTTCGAGACCTTCGACTGCGTCCGAAAGTTACCGCGACCGGCCATGCGGTCCATAGAGGACCGCACGATCAGTCATGGATTTCCGACCCATCCGGCCGTGTTTTCATCCGATGCGGACGAAGGAATGGTCAGTGATTGGTCGTAGCCGCCATACAATAATTCATCCCGACCAACCGAGACACTGAAATGTCGGTCGGGCCGAATTTTTGTATTGTGTGTAGCTTAACTTAGAATTGGAGTATCAGAGTATAGATCTCTGCCCATTTTTCCTCTTTGTTTCTAAACAACAAATGGGCAATAGTAAGTGGCTTTTGGGTTACATAAAATAAACATAGTTTATCTGAACATTGTTTGTGTTTGATGGATGAGTCCATTTGATGGATGAGTCCATTGGATTCTTTCAGTCTATTTAATCAATCAAAAAAAAAAGAAGGTTCAACCATTGATCAGTCAGATTGGAAATTTTCTGTCAATAGTATAAGCATCTGACAGTCTTTTGTGAATTTTTAGTTCATTCCTGTTCTATCATTTTATAAACTATGCAACTATTTTGGTGCCCAATTCACAGTTTACATGGAACAGTAGCTCTGAGGCTGTGAAACTTAGTATTTGGAATGTTGAGGAAGATTCCTTCCAGTCAGGCTGAGACTAAAGAGAAAAAAAAATTGTCATTGGACCCTGTGCCCACCGGTGGGTGCAGGAGTTGCTCATCTAGTTGTTATCCCTCTGTTTTCCTATCTGTTTGCCATATGAGTTTCCATTTTGTTAATAAACGTTTGATGGATAGCGGGCGGAAAGAATTCCTTGTCTACAAGTGTATCTACAATGATCTATAGTGTGTATGTGTCATCCTTCCATTAAATTATGCACATCTTCTGTGAGAAGTGGAGTCTAATATAAAGCTTACTCTGCTGTCTTTGGTGTTTGTAATGTGTAGGGTTAGAGATCATTTGCCCCATACATGCACTGTACATTTCATTATGTCATTTGAATTATTGGACAAATATAAAGACAATTTCATTTGACTCTAAAGTGAATAGCAGTGTTAAGTTCTCTACAATGACACAAGTGAAGGCATTGTAGATAGGGACTGAATTATTTAAACAGTTAATCATATTGCCTGTGTACATAGATATAATAGGTTTGGTGTTATTTATAGAATACCTTGAACAGATCACAGTGATTTGATGCTCACTGACAACTGTTGCTATCTCATCCCTTTAAAACCTGGCAAATATATAAGATCAGCATGCTGATTGGTTGGTCAGTGTTGCATGGATTTCAGTGTAGCCATTCAGCATTGAGTATAATGAATTGATACTTAAACTTGCAGCGTGTAGAATTCTTATTTGTTCAGTTTTAAAGGGAAGAGTTGACAACCTTGATGCCAACACCCATAAAACCCCCACACACATGAGATCTCTGTCAACCAGGGGCAGCAAACTAACGATAACATCGGCCAGCAATTGTACATTTGTGGCAAATAACATTGGCGATGTTCATTGATCCATCAGGAAGGATCACAAATGATCCCACTGGGAGCCCCCACACATGTGATTGAGAAGCTGTTGAGCTTTGAACATTGGCCACCTAAAGTGTACGTGTTTAAGAAGCCTAAGCATGTGAAATGTAGCGCTAAAGAACATTAAATTGGTGTATATAACTATATGTTCTCTATGTATATTTATAGAGTATGTACTGTACGTATATGCACTATATGTATACATATATGTTCTGTATGTATATTTTTATGTACTGTATGTATATGTACTGTAAGTATATATACAAAGTACATATAAATATACTTAATGTATAAATATACTTAATTTAAATAAACATTAAGGGATACATATGTAATTGTGTGTTTGGAAATTCTGGAAAATGTTAAGGTGCCTATTTCTATTTTTCTGGAGGTGTTAAAAGGACCTCTTTTCTGGGGGTATTAAAAGTACTCTTTTCTAGATGTATTAAAGGGAGTCTTTCTGGGGGTGTTAAAAGGACTCTTTTCTAGGGGTATAAAGTGATATACTGTATATGTAATTGTGTGTTTTCTAGAGGTGTTAAAGGAATTCTTTCGGGAGATGTTAAGTGGACTATTTCTGTACTTGTTTTTTCTGGGGGCAGGTGTTAAATGGACTCTCTGGAGATATATATATGTAATAGTGTATTTTCTGGAGGTATTAAAGGGCATCTATACTGAAAAATAGGTTATTTTAAATTGGCCATTACTGGAAACTATAATTCTTCCCAACCACCACTGTATCATTTTTTTGTTGATCTGTGTCCTATTTCTTTAGATATCCAATCTAAAACTTCTTATATTTCAGCTGTCAATCAAGTTCCTTGCTCTCAAAACTATTCTTCTGTGAGTAGTTTTACTGTAGCTGGAATAATGACAGAGATTTGACAGTTGGAATGCTGTATGCTGTGTGCAGGCTTGATAGTTGGTTTGTGGGAAAAGGTCAGGTCGGATGGAAGTGGGAGTGGTTAAAAGAGGGAGGGGGATACTGCTCCTAAACAAAATCAGGTTCATTTACCCACACTCGCTGGGCAAATAAATGGAGTTAAAGTCGCGCTAACCGGTTCGCTACTTTAACTCTATATTAGCATCGGATGCGCAGGTTACGCAAAAATCACCCGCACATCTGACGCACGCGATTCAATATCACACACAACACATGCAAATCAGAGTAAGTGCTACTGACATGCATTCAATTATAGATTAAGATGAGGCAAAGTCATTTTTTTCAGTATAGTGTCCCTTTAAAGAGACCCCATCTGGAGGTTTAAAACTGACTCTTTTGAGGTATTAATTGGACTATTTTCTAGAGGCATTAAAAGGACTCTTTTCTTGAGGTATTAAAGAGAATCTTATCTCTTTTATCTATCTAAACAATAATATCAGGGAGGCGCACTCAGGCAAGATATATTTCAATATTTATTGTGATATACCGGTGCACAACGTTTCGGGGTTTCCCCCTTCCTCAGGTGCATACAACAACATACTTTGTGATTCCTTAAATACACACATTGCCCTCCCCTTAGGGGCTGGGCTAAATCATTGTCATGTGAAACCAACTTTACCTATCAGTATCAATATTATTATATATAAAAACACAGTGTATAAAAACATTTAATCATTGTGATGTGCCAAACTTAATACATTATATAAAAACATCTGTGCATACCTCTTTACACGTTTTTATTAATATAAAATGCTAAAACTCATTTAAGTGTAGTAATCAATATTTGTGTTATTCACGCTAAAATTTTTAAAAATGTGCCATTGGGTTTATATGTAATCTAGTGTTTTATCTAATCATGGTGCTTCAACCAAAGTGAGCTCTATATTGCTCACTGTTATCTAAAGTGCTGGTGCTTATATTGCCCACCTATCTATCTATCTATCTATCTATCTATCTATCTATCTATCTATCTATCTAACTAACTAACTAACTATCTAACTAGTATAGTATAGTATTTGAGGTTGAATAAAGACATCTAGTCCAACCCATCTAGCAAAATCCTCATTTCCTGCCTAACTGTTGGTCCAGAGGAAGGCAAAAAAAACCCCACCAAATTGATGAAGGGGGAAAAAATTCCTTCCTGACTCCAAGTGGCAATCGGAAATTTCCCTGGATCAACTCTACTTTATGGATCAATACCAGTAACTTGCAACATTCTTTGTTTGCAGAAACTCATCCAGCTTTTTTTTGAAACTGACCAATGAACCTGCCATAACAACGTCCACTGGAAGACAGTTCCATAGCTTTACCGTTCTCACAGTGAAAAACCCTTTCCGAGCTTGAAGCCTAAACCTTTTTTCTTCAAGTCTTAAGGGATGTCCTTGTGTCCTTTGACATGTTCTATTGGTGAACAATGCCCCAGATAGTTTATTGTATGGCCGTTAATGTATTTATACACAGTAATTATATCCCCACACAAGCGCCTTTTCTCCAGCGTACATAATTGTAACTTTTCCAGTCTCTCTTCATATTCAAGCTCCCCCAATCCCCTTATTAATTTAGTTGCCCATCTCTAAACCGTTTTCATTTCAAATATGTCCATTTTGTACACAGGATTCCAAAATTGCACTGCATATTCCAAATAAGGTCTTACCAATGCTTTGTAAAGAGAGAGAATAACATTTTCCTCCCTTGAATCCATACCTCTCTTTATACAAGACAATACCATGCTGGCTCTGGCTGTTGCCGCCTGGTACTGCTTGCTACCTTTAAGTTTGTTATCCACCAAAACTCCAAGATCCATTTCCAACAGGGATTCACTTAACACAGAGCCATTTATAGTATAAGCAGCACAAGAATTTTTTAAGTCCAAAATGCATCACCCTACATTTATCAACATTGAACCTCATCTGCCACTTAGCAGCCCAATGTGACAATCTATCTAGATCCCCCTGCAACAATTGCACATCCTCTGAAGTTTTTAAGGGTCAACAAAGTTTTGTGGCGTCAGCAAACTCAGAAACCTTGCTGACAATACCCACTTCCAAATCATTAATAAATAGATTAAATAGAAGCGTCCCCAACACAGAACCCTGTGGCACCCCACTTAGCACTTTAGTCCATAATGATCAAGCCCCATTTACAACTGCTCTCTGTATCCTATTCATTAACCAATTTTCTATCCATGTACAAATGTGGCTCCCCCAGACCAACAGATCTCAGCTTATACATTAGTCGCCTATGGGGGACTGTATCAAAAGCCTTTGCAAAATCCAAGTAAACTACATCTACTGCTATGCCAGAGTCTAAATTTCTACTTACTTCCTCATAAAAGCCAAGCAAGTTAGTTTGACAAGATCTATTCCTCCTAAATCCATGCTGGTTACTACTTATAATGTCAGTCCTTGAACATGTTCCCTTATTAAACTTTCCAGGATCTTCCCCACCACTGAAGTTAAACTTACAGGCCTGTAATTACCCGGCTGTGAACGACTACCCTTTTTGAATATTGGAATAACATCAGCCTTTTTCCAATCCAGAGACACACCTCCGGACATTAGAGAACTTAGCTCCCTAAGTACCCAAGGACGTATTTTATCCAGTCCAGGAGATTTATTAATATTAACCTTATTCATTCTTTTTGTACCATATCCTCGGTTAAGTGCACTCAAATATTTTATACCATTATTGCTACTATACTCTATGATATCTGTACTTGGATCTTCTATAGTGTATACAGAGGGGAAAAAGTATAGACATTTGCTTTATCGCCATCCTCCGTAACTAACTTATTATTAATATACTTTAAAAAAATGTTAGGCTTAGTTATTCTTTGTTCGCTATCCTAACTTTATTATTAATTTTAGCTAGTTTGATTGCTACATTGTTATTATATATGTTATATATGTATATATGTTACAGTTTTTATAATCCCTAAAGGCCCTTTCCGTTCCCTCTGACTTAAAGGTTTTAAAAGCCTTTTTCTTCCTTTCCATTTGCCTCTTAACATCAGAATTCAGCCACATGGGCGCGGATTTATTTTTTTTACATTTATTTCCTAAGGGTATAAATTTAGATGTGAATACCCCAAAATCCCCTTGAACACAGTCCACTTCTGTTCAGTACATTTACCTGATAATACCTTATCCCAGTTGACATTCTGAAGAGCTGCTTTTAACCTGGGAAAATTTGCTTTCCCGAAATTTAAAGTCATTTAATTTCCCAGCGCACTTTTCCTTTCGATAACAAAGTCCAAACGCCACTATTTCATGGTCACTATTCCCTAAGCCTCCAGTTACCTTTATATCTATAATGCGCTCCACAATGTTAGATATTACCAGATCCAACAGAGCTCCTTTTCTAGTAGGAACCTCAACCACCTGTGAGAGAAAATTATCCTGCAGCAAATTCAGGAACTCATCGCCTTTTTCTGTGATGGCAGTTCCACTACACCAATCAATGTCAGCCCTTGCCAACTGCATATGAAGTTGACTCACCTCTCTGCTAGCATTTGGCGGCTTATAGCAGACACCAACAATGACATTACCCCCTTTCCTGTTGCCTAATTCCACACATATTGCCTCCAGTTATCACTTCTTTTAAATTTGGCTTTGATACTTTTTTAACATAAACACATACTCCTACCCCTTTCCTTTTTTCTCTGTCCTGCCTAAACAAGGCATATCCTTCTAAATTTACAGCCCAGTCGTGAGAACTGTTCAACCACGTTTCTGCTATACCTATTACATCATACTTTTTATTTAACGCCATAATTTCCAATTCACCTATTTTGTCAGCCAGGCTTCTTGCATTTGCAAACATACATTTTTGATTATGAGCCTGTAATTTATTCATACACTTTAATACATATGCCTCCCTATCGCCTATGCTAGCCCCACCCCCCTTTCGGCCCGCCACTGGCCTATCTACACACCCTGCTGGGCTATCTATCCCAGTGAGACTGCTAATACCCTCCCCCCCAAACCTAGTTTAAAATCTCCTCCAACCGTCTGGCCATCTTCTCCCCTAAAACAGCTGCACCGCCATCTCCCCTACTAAAGAGCCTTTTAGCCGACAGCAAAGTCTGCCCAGTTCTCAATAAACCCAAACCTTTCTTTCTTACACCACCCTCTTAGCCATGCATTAATGCTCCTAAGCTCCCGCTGTCTCCATGGCTTAGAACGTGGCTGCGGTAGTATTTCTGAAAACACTACCCTGGAGGTCCTTGCTTTTAACTTGGACCCTAGCTCTCGGATATCATGTTTAAGGACCTCGCCTCCTCCTCTAACTTTGTCATTGGCACCAATGTGAACCAATGTGAACCAATAATCTGTCTACACAATCCACCACATGCCGAACCCTAGCACCAGGCAGGCAACACACAGTTCGGCATGTAGGGTCTACCTTCCTTATAATGGAGTCCCCTACCATTACCACCTACCTAGCATTCCTGATCCTTAGTTCCTCCTCCCTTGTATCAGAGATGGCAGTGCCCTGGGTGCTCAAGGGACTAGCCCCCTCCATACAAGCTAATTCCGAGGTGTCCTCCTCCACTTCATTACCTAAGGCGGCAAATCTGTTTGGATGGGCAATCTGGGAAGAAGCCACCCTACCCTTCCGTCCCCCACTTCCCCTAGTAACCCTAACAAAACTACCTCCCCCCTCAACCCTCCCTGTCCCACTTCCACCCACCTCTATACTGGCCCCAGCCAATGCCTGAACCCCCCATATTTGCCAATCCCTGCAATGCTGCAATCTGCCCCCTTAGACTCTCCACCTCGGCTTCCAAATGGGCAACCCACCGAAACAGACATAGGTTCCCTGGAACATCTGCTCCAGGTTCCTATACATGTGGCAGGATGCACATTGCATGGTACAGACAAAACTGTTCCTTCCAATACACAACACCAGCACAGTGACGCACAAACCTTGTTTAATTGTTTCAATGTCCTTCTTTTTCTATGTCCTTGAGAGCAAGGTCCTTGAGAGCAAAGGACTTATACGTTCCACTCTAGTTCGTTTCACTCACAGGAAACTTCCTTTTGTTAGGTCCAAACCACAGGTCCAACCAAAGTGAATCCTATTTAACTAATAGGCCCCAGCCCCTACACCAATTAGTGCAAGAGCCAGGAAGAGAGGGAAAAAAACAAAACACGTATTAACCCTTTCACAACCTGTTTGAGATTACAACAGGTGCAATACTAGAATATAGAAGCCCAGCCCACCCCTTTAACTGGAAGAAAGAAAGATTAATCTGCTTACTGCACACACAGTCCTGCACACACAGTCCTTAACACAGCACAAACAATCCTTATTTTATCTGATGTATTCAATTAGATCAACTGCACTTGAAATGTAGTTCTTGAACTACATTTCAAGAACTACATTTCAAGTCCAGTTGATCTAATTGAATACATCAGATATACCATGACCTGGATGAATGAGAACCTTCACAAGCATAATCCTTATTTTCAAACTTTCCCACACACCATAAAACCATCAAATGATTAAATGTCCTTTTTTTTCTATGTCCTTAAGATCAAGGTCCTTAACAGCAAGGGACTTATACGTTCCACTCTAATTCGTTTCACTCACAGGAAACTTCCTTTTGTTAGGTCCAAAACCCCTCTATCTATCATCTATCTATATATCTATCAGGGGAGGACTGGCCCAGTAGGCTGAAGGGCAAATGCCCCCCGAGCTGGCATCTAATTAAAGATTTGGGCTGCAACAGAAGCTATTACTTAGCTACGTTCTTGAAAGGCACAGCACACGCCTCTATCTCTAACATGGGCTATCTATCTATCTATCTTTCTATTTATCTCTCATCTATCTATCTATCTATCTATCTATCTATCTATCTATTACTGTATCCATCTATCATCTATCTATTGATCATCTATCTATCTATCATCTATCTATCTATCATCTATCTATCTATATATTACCGTATCTATCTATCTATATATTACCGTATCTATCTATCTATCTATCTATCTATCTGTCTATTACTGTATCTATCTATCTATCTATCTATCTATCTATCATCTATCTATATATCTATCTGTTACCGTATCTATCTATCTATCTATCTATCTATCTATCTATCTATCTATCTATCTCTCATGGATTCGATGCTCGTGTTCGCGCCTAGATACCATGGACATTTACTCGTGGATTCGATGCTCACATATAGGTTTTAATGGACCTTTTACTCGTGGATTCGATGCTCGCGTATAGGTATAATAGGCATTTTACTCGCACATTCGAACGGTCGAACATTCGATATTTATCGAAAGTCCGAAAATATCGAAAATCCGGGTCCAGGATAGTTCGAGAAGTCTGAATTCGAATAGTTTGGCTCAAACTCGGGTTCGAGTTCTAGTCCATCTCTATTCACCACGACCATTTGTGCAGTCCCATAGGGACTTACACGATCGGCAGTGATTTAACATTCCAGAATGCCCATTCGTCTGTACCGACGATCAGATGACCAAGAACTCAGGTCTCAGCCACCACCAGCCACACCATACAATATTTCTGGGCGACCACCGTTACACTAACATGCATGGAGTGTACCCAGCATTTGTCTGATTGTACCAACTAAAGATCAGATATGTCAAAAAGGCTTAATTTATACCAATATACATATACTGTAGATGTAGGTACAATATCTTCAAGCCTTCCATAAACTTTAATGAGATTTGAAATTGAAAGAAAATAGTTGGGTACATCAGCAATTGTTATTACAGTGCCTTTTGTGTCTTCTAAATATACATGAGGAATTCAACTGCATTTTGTATTGTGATTTCCCAGAGTGCTTTTTTTCTACTATTCATGCTGAGCCCTTTTGCGTGGCTAGTATTTGGACTTCAGGATGCTATTTGTTTTACCGAAAAACAAATGTATTTCAGTGACATATTTTTATTACAATATGCATATCACAGTCAAGCAGATAAATAACGTCTGCACAGGGAATAAAAGCATTCAAACTATTAACTAGAAAGTATAATGCAAAATGTCTGACTGAAGATTTCTACTGTAAGTAAAGGAAGTTGGCAAGAATAAACCTCTGCAGAGAGCCATTAAAATGGGAATGTAATATTTCTTTAGCTTGTGATCAGACAGGAGCCAAATTCATATCACGTTTCCAACTGATTATTTTATGATACCAAACTTCCTATTTTTACAAGATTATTTATTTCATGCGGCGAATATATTTTTTGTAAATATTCCTATAATTTCAAGAAGGAAGAAATAAATATATCTCTATGTAATATTATAGTATTAGGATGTTTACTATTTTATATCACAGTTGCAAATAGGTTTTGTAATGATGAGATATATACGCCAGCAGAAGATTAGATCACGAATGGCACAGTTACACTGTTAATAATGTACCAGCATGTTTGCCGCCAATTTTAAGATCTAATTTGTCATTGTCATCTTTCTTGGAACTGTATGAAAGTGTTAATTAGCTTTCATCATATGGCTATCTGTTTAAATCATTGTGTTTTGACAGCTCATCTACCTTGATCTTCCATCAGAGGAAAAATAAGAAACCATATGTGAAGGCATCTGTGGAAACCTCTCCTTTATTTATGACAACATTAAAGAAAGTGCCCTGTGTCAGTTACTTAACAATAATAGATGTCCTTTTGTACCTGGAGTGGTTGGTTACTAACATGGGCATCTCTCACAGAGGGATTTTATTCCTACTGCTGTTTGGTTCATTATATACAGATGCACATTAGAGCAGAGAGTAACAGGGTCCTTTATTTCTATAAACCGAAATGTTCATTAGTCAGAAAGTTTCATTTATTTTATAAAAACCTAAACAGGAAGGTTTTGCTTAAATGAGATTATCAGAACAGGTTGTATAATTTTTCATAATATAGAATATTTTTGGGGTTGTCTTTGGAGTCTTCTAGTAGGATCTAATCGCCATAGAGAAATTATAGGTCTACAGATGTTTTCAAGATGTTCCTCTGTCAGTAGCAGATTATCCCCTGTAGCAAAATCTCATTAAAGTGCAATTTACAGAGCTCTGCTGATGTTGCCATCAACCAAAATTAAAGGCATTAATTTTTCAAAGTTCACACAAGTCCTTACATAAATGATGTAGCAGTTTGCTAGAACAATTTACAGAAGTGTTATTTGCAGAATTAACCTACATTAACAGAACAAATGTTTTAAGGGTAAAGCAAAGGCTTGGACAGTGAATTTACAGCTGCTCTTGTTTTTACACTGACGATGGGTACAAAGAGGTGTGAAAATTTACATTGTTTGCATTCTAGCTGAACAGTTGTGAAAGGATTTGAGGAATCTGAGCTATCACTCTAAAGAGTTAAGCCTGTAATCAAGCGATCACCAGTTGGGGGCACCTTGTGAGCCCTTAAATCCTGTTTTGGAACATCTGCACTAAATGTCTTTTAAAGCATACTCATTTAGGGAATGTGTTTATGTAGCTCATGTTGCGAATATGCCTTTTCAATAAATTGCTAACGCTTTTAGCCTTTTATTGTTTGAGAAAGTCTGTACTTGGTTCCTTAAATAAAACACACTGTATGCATTCACATTTTCTTTTGACCCAGGGCTATGACCATAAATAAACAGTTATATTTCATACTGGTAACATTCCAGTACCCTTTTTAAAGTAGTTTGTGACGAATGTACAACTGTGTATTTTAAATAATAACATCTTAGCATTTATCACAGCATAAATCAGCTGCCCTGCAAAAAGTTGTAAACATGTTCAGTTCTATTAATAACTACATCTATTTAAAGGGCATCGGTAAATGCTTTACATTTTTGGTTACACAGGCAAAAATGAGTTCCTTGTGATGAACACCTAATTTATTGCTTTAAAAAATGCATTAAAATTAGAACACGGATTCCAAAATTTGCAGTATTATACATTTGTGTATTACCACAACAATAACACATGCATCTGACAAAACTGTATTTTATGTTTCAGAAATAAAAATAAACATTTTCAACATAAAAGGGGGACATTTCAATTCCATTCTCACCTTCTGATCCTGAAGAAGAGTAACATTTGTAGGAATCTCACTTAACAGACTATGGGAGAATACACTCACAAGGCATTACCAGTTATTCCCATGTATTCATTTTCCAAGAATATCAGGAGGAAGGTTTTGCGTTGGGGAGTCCTAGTATTTCAATATTTGGCAGATAAAAATATTAATAAAATAAGTTAAGGTGAGTTTAGTGGAGAAAACATAATTGCAACAGAATATACAGAATATACAGAAGCTTTCATTGGAAAGTATTAAAACTAAGGGTTCAGATATATATGGGAAGCACGGTGGCTCAGTAGTTAGCACTGATGCTTTGCAGCACTGAGGTCCTGAGTTCGGTTCCACCCTTGGACACATCTGTAAGGAGTTTGTATGTTCTCCCCCTGCTTGCGTGGGTTTCCTCCGGGCACTCCAGTTTCCCCCACAATCATAAAGACATACTGATAGGTTGTATGTGTACATAAAGTGATTAGATTGTAAGCTCTTCCAGGCAGGGCCTGATGTGAATTGAGTAAATAATTGTAAAGCACTGCAGAATATGTAGAGCTATATGAGAAATAAAATGCATACATATAAAAGGCAAATACCATACATTATAGAAATTCACTTTTGGGGAGATTTAATTTGAGATGCTATCAGAAAAAAGGCAGCAGACAGGCAGTTGTAGAAAAAAACGTTTTTTTACTTGACCAGTCAAGAAAATAAAAAATAATTTTCCCTATTAACAGATATATAGGGAGATTCAATAAAAGTTCTTATTGTTTAAAATGGTGGTAATTTTGCCCCAACCAATCAGATGTTAGTTTTCAAATGTTAAATAAGATCTGATTGGTTGGGGCAAAATTAGCACCATTTTAAACGATAAGAACTTTTATTGAATAACCCTGATAATGTTGTTAAAATCATTTTATATGGTTAGGTTAGCTTTGATAAGTTTGTTAGACTGGTTAGGTTAGTTAGGGCCCTGCTGAAAGAGCATCGAATCCGCGAGTAAAATGTCCATGGTATCTAGGCCCGAACATCGAATCTACGATTAAAGTGTCCATTAAAACCTATACGCAAGCATCAAATCTGTGAGTAAAATGTCCATGGTATCTAGGCGCGAACATCGAATCTACGAGTAAAGTGTCCATTAAAACCTATACGCAAGCATCGAATCCGCGAGTAAAATGTACATGGTACCTAGGCGCGAACGAGCTCGACAATAGCGCGAGTGAGAGTAAAATAGATTTTCAGAAAGTCCTGGATATTCGAACATGTTCCCCAGACCATTTCCCAGGTCCCACAACCATTTACATTAAGTTACCATTGATATTTTAATTGTATTTCATTAGAACTTTTCGGACTATTTGACTCCCATTGACTTTAATGGGTCAGTTTTCGAACTTTCGAACTTTCCATATAGTTCGAAAGTCTATTTCTGAGGCTGAGCTGCCCCCGGATTGGCTAAAGCCAGATGACCCGAATCCAAACCCAAACCAGGTTCTAAAACGGATCTCCCGGAACTCAGATTTTTTAACTTTGAAATTTCTAGACATTTGAGAGATGCATGACAAAACAGGAAGCGCATGAAATTTCCCGTACTGGACAGTATTTTTTAAAAATTATCGGTATTGATACGCGTTCCCTAGACCATTTTCCAGGTCCCTGAGCCATTTACAGTAAGTTATTATTGCTATTTATACCTTCATTTTAGGCGGAATTTTCTTAACTCCCATTGACCTCAATGAGTCTGCATGCGGAATTATAGATTTTTCCGAAAATCGGCGAATCTGCATGCGGAACGGATTTCAAAGAATTTGGCCATCTCTAGTTTATTTCACTCAATATACATCATAGACAATAAAAAAAAGGTCATTACAGAACTGTAACAGATTTACGTCTATCTAGATCACTTATCACAATGTGCCCATTAACAGTTCTCAGCTTCCTACCCAGAAGCCTTTGCAGTCCAACAACAGCTTTTTGGGGAGTAATCCAGGGCTATTGATCTCCTATTTGTTCCTTACAGGCTTCACAGTTTAATGAAGTTGCCCATTTGGCTTAAGGCTCGTACACACGCTCGGTTTTCGAGGGAGGCACGACCCCCAACAGCAGAGTGGTACGCCCGATGAACATGTGTACGAGCCTTTAGACCTTGTAATTAGCAATGAAGGGAAAATAATCTTTAGCAGAATACAGAGCGTTATTCTATATTAAATGTCTGTAAACTGTACATATAAATCTATGAATGGCGATGGAACAGGATGCCCTTCGGTGTAATAGTAACCAGTATTTAAACATAATTATTCCTCTAACCATCCAATTACTTTATGTTACAGTTCTCCTTTTGTTGCCCTTATTACATATACAGTTCTGGTAATAATCCCCCAGAGGTTTTCTGTTACGGTGAGTGAGCACAATGACAAGGGCACCTCATGGCCGTAAACAGGAACATCTCCACAGCGACATGTGTCTAGAAAATGACCTGCCAGGTAAATCATAGCCAGAGAGGGATGTAGAATAATCTAGAATTACAAGGATGGGGGAAGGGTTGTTCTCTGGTTTCAGCCCAATCAACCGATACTTCCGTGTATCGTCGATTGGGCTGAAAAGTCTCTGCTGCTTTCGTCCGCCGCCGTGACCGATGTTAGTTGCACGTTCATCCAAATCAGACGAATGGGCGATCGGACGTGTTGGTAAATCACGGCCAATCATGCGGTTCCTTATGGAACGTTTGGATGGGACAAAATATACCTTTGTGTGTACCCAGTCTTAGACGTTGAAATTACTCAGAAGTCTCTGTTCCTTGCATATACTAATGGGGAGCTGCAAAGCCTAATTCTCTCCCAATCTTATTTAATCTATTAGTAATGTCTGTCTATAGGCGCTTCGCACTGCAAAACTAGAGGCCTGCACTACACTGATGATGGTTCAATAAAGCCCAACCCGGTCTGTAGTTGGTGCTCTGGTTTTGCATTTAGCATGTGGAATGCTGTAAAAACCTTGTAAAAGGTATAGCTTTACTGAGAGCTGCCATGGAAATCACCCAGAAGTCTCTGTTCCTCCGTTTGTGTACAAATAGGAATTATCAGCTCAGATAATTTACTGATTTACATTATATTTACAACTATATATAGGAAATCTTTACTGTAAAGCTTTATACACATGCGCAATAGGGTGGACCGACCTGCGATTATTGATGTGTATGAGCACCTGTCTCGGGGAACAATCGTGCCTTGTATGGGAGCTTCGTCGGACGAAACGGACGTTCAATCAGGTCTTGTTGACCAGGTTCACCCAACAAATCATTAACAACGCCTGAGGAAATGCCTGTTTCGGCCGACAAAGCGCCCATACATGGCATGGTTGTCAGCAGAAACGGGCATTCATACACCTTGTGCGTTGCAGGTTTGCCCCCCCGCGATTGCACATGCGTATGAGCTTTTCACTAACATTAATTCCAAAGAGCGCACAAAAGTAAAAATTAAAATGAGGCCACTCTTTATTGGGTTCAGGAGATACATTCTGGGAAAGTCTCTATTTACAAACAAGCTCTGGTTAAAATGAGGCCACTCTTTATTGGGTTCAGGAGATACATTCTGGGAAAGTCTCTATTTACAAACAAGCTCTGGAAGGATTGTTGTAGTGCTGCCACTCACGATTCCTTCTCATGCCTATGTCTAGGATTTTACATATGCAAAGATTTGTGAAAGAGACCTCCACAAATCTCTAGCCAAAGCTGTAGTATGATCTTTCATCCAGATGGTTAAAACACGATGGCGGTGTAACTGATGTGCAATGACGCAACTTCTATTTCCAGTCTGCAGAACCATAAAAAGGTGGAGTTTTTTGAAGCCAAAATGAAATAGAACCAAAATAAATATTGATCCTCACACATTTCGGGGAATATGGCTGACTGCAAACAAGGCAGGGATGTTAAGGCACAGGGAGTGTATAGATCCAGACGTATAGACTAGAGAACAATTAATATTGACCATGCCATCCAATAGGGTCACAGTGTATCCTCTACAATTCTTATCCTTCCTAATCCTGAAAATATTGTGTATTCATGTGCTGGGTGGATATTATCAGCTGTAGATGACCTGATTAGAAAACCTTAACTGATCTCGTCTACACTGAAAAACGTGCAGAGATGCACATATTCCAATTAGACCACAAACCAGAGTCTCTTCTTTATTTCTAACCACAAACTTCTCCGATTTACATAACCTTGATGACCTTCTCTACCTCTTCCCAGCAGATTGATCATCTAACGTTTTTGCATTAGTTGACATATTGGGGCTTATTTACAAAACCAGGATGTTCTGAATCAGTATTTACTAACATTAAGGCTGTGTACACACACTGGTTAATATTCTGGCCCAACGTGTGTACACAGACAACATTAGTTATTAATTCCAAAAAAACCTGTCTAAATTCGAATTAGGAAGCTATAATTTAATTGTGCCAATTACTGTTTGTGGTAATAAACATAGATGTGTGTATTTACACTATTAGTTATTCCAAATACTGAGAAATACTGATATTAATGTGGTAATGGTAATACATGAACATTGTATACTAAGCATAATGTATTACAGATATGGAGAATGGTTTATTCCAGACACCAAGTAGGGTCTAAATAGTCTAAATATTTAGCATGGTCTATTCCAAATACTGATCTTGATCTATTACAAATACAGAGCAAGTCCAAATACAACACTCAGTATGTAGCCTAAAATATAGTCTAAATATTGAAAATGGTTTAGCACAAACTCCCTGTATGGCCAAGCCTAAAATATAGTTCTAAACTGAAAATGGTTTAATCCAAACACCCAGGGGCATAACTGAAGGGGCCACATGATTGGAGGCTGGGCCCCTGACCCACCCCCTCCAAGATCAGCTGTTTTTACACAGCTGATCACGTGTATGAAGGAAACATGCATGATCAGGTGTTTAAAAGACCGGACCCAAACTTACGGTTTGGTTCCAGAAGTTCGATTCCAGCCCTTTAAACAGCTTGTGTATGTTTCCTTTATACCCAGGATTAGCTGTTTAAAAACAGCTGATTTGTGGCGGGCCCTCCTACCGTCCGGGCCACCCACGGTCGCAGGGGTGTCAGGGAGCGGTAGTTACCCTAATATATATAGTGCAAATATTGAGAATGGTTTTAAGGTTATGTATACTGAAATAATGACACGGCCGAAAATGCATGCGATAATTTTGGCCTGACCAATACACTGAACTATCGGTCGATCCGACCTAAATATTGCATTGTGTGTACCAGCCTTCAGGTTTGTGTGTGTTGCTGCATGCCCTTAGTTCAGGGCTTGTATTCTTCAGGCTCAGTATCCCCCTCCCTTTCTTAACCGACGACTCCTTTCCTCAGACCTGACTTTTTTTAAACTGAGAATGCTCAGTAATCACTATCATCCAGCACTGAGAGATGGGATTCCCCAACTGTCAAATATTGTTGCAGTTAGTTAGACCCCTCAATATACAAAAAACAGTAATAGAATCGTAGGGGTAGAATAAACAGACGGCAAGATTGATCCCTGAGAATCCAAACTCCCAGTATGGTCTATCCTAAAATATAGTCCAAATACTGAGAACACCCATTGTGGTGTAGCCTAAATATAGTCCCAACCCAAGAATGATGGGGCCCCAATACCTAACGTGGGTTACTTACAATCAATCTCTTTATAGAAACAGCTTTACTTTTTTAAAGGGATATTCGCTTCCCAAACATTTTTTTCCAGGGGCAATAATATCTCTTGAAATTAAAAAAAATGGTGACTGTTCGGAAGCCGAGAAGTGAAAGTGAATGAGATGACCAAGAGGAAGACACTTGTGGTTATCTCCGAAGTGCAATTAGTTACTGAATCCCCTTCATCAGATAAACGTCTGTTCCCAGAGCTGAGCACTAGACAGGCCCTCATCTGTCTGTAAAATGACTGGCTTTATTGAAACTTTATCTCTTTGCAATGTGTGGTCTTAAACCATTCATAAATACCAGTGGCCATTTCACACAGTGTTTTTGTAGCGGAGAGGTTAAAGGTTATCATAATGTAGGAAACTGAACCATTTAGTTAGCAGGATGGCTACAAATATGAAGTGTGGGGCGTAAAGGGGGATTCCAAGGGGATTGTGGTCGGTAATCACAGCGCAGGGCCACACTGATGGCAATCACTGCCCTACACATTCTGGCATATATAAAAATTAGAATAGAAATTTCTGCACAAAGAACTTTATTTGTCTGGATATATTTGGGTATTTATATGAGCGGGAGATGCCATGCTGTGCATCTAGGGCATTTTAATTCCCAGTGAAACGGGGCAGGCTGTTATGGAAATTGTAGCATGCTTGATGAGTTTATCCAAACATTGTAATAAAACACTCTTTACATGCTGTGTCCATATATACTTTAAATAGCAGTGATGTCAAACTTTGGCACTCCAGATGTTTAGAAACTACAACTCCCAGCATGCCTTGGTTGCATTCTGCACGCTAGATGTTGTAATTTCAAAACATCTGGAGTTCCACGGTTCGGCGTCACTGGTATAGAGTATCTGTAATAAGAAAATCTTATTAAAGATTTTTATGATCGTTGTTCCTTAGACGTCTGTATACTACGTTACCCCTTCTCATACAAGCAGTGGGTGATGTCTAAATATATCGCAATTAACGTCTAAATATTACCGTGACCTTGTGTTCTTGTGAGGGAAATATAGGATGTTGTACAATTTCTCAGTTACTCTCAAACTCTTGTACACTCCCTGTAAACTCCCTGTACTCACTGTACACTCCCTGTACACTCATTGTACACTCCCTGTACACTCCCTGTACACTCATTGTACACTCCCTGTACACTCCCTGTACACTCATTGTACACTCCCTGTACACTCCCTGTACACTGCCCTGTTACCTCATTGTACCTCATTGTACCTCCTGTACACTCCTCGTACACCCCTGTACACTCCCTGTACACCATTGTACACTCCCTGTACCCTCATGTAACACTCCCTGTACACTCCCGTACCTCCTTGTACACTCCCTGTATCACTCATGTACACTCCCTGTACACTCCCTGACACTCATGTCCTCCTGTACACTCTGTACACTCCCTGTACACCTTGCCCCATGTAACACTCCTTACTCATGTACACTCCCTGTACACTATCCCCTGTACACTCATTGTACACTCCCTGTACACTCCCTGACACTCATTGTACACTCCCTTAAACTCCCTGTATCTCCACACTCGTACACTCCCTGTTCAACTCCTGTACAACACTCATTGTACACTCCCTGTACACTCCCTAACTGATTGCACTCCCTGTAAATCTACTCACTGTAACACCTCACTGTCACATCTACACTCCGTACACTCATGTACACTCCGCATAATGTACCCTCCCTGTACACTCATTCTTCAATCACTGTACACTCCCTGTACCTCATTGTCCACTCAGCTCGTCACTACCTCCCGTCACCTTGTAACCACTGTCACTCCTGTACACACTGTACACTCGTACACTCACTGTACACGTCCCTGTACACTCCTGTACACTCACTGTACACTCTTGTCTTCTTCTCTACTAACCTCTATCTTCTTATCTACCTTATCTTACTCTATCTCATCTCTTTCTTCTCTCTCTCTCCCCTTTCTCTCATCACCTACTCTCTCACTACTCATAACCTTCCTTCTCTCTTCTCATTATCCGTCTCTAGACTTCTCGCTCTACTCACTTCTCGCTCTACGTACTCTTTCATCTTCCTCTCTCTCTTCCTCCTCTCTTCAAACTATCCTCTCCTATTTAAACTCTACTCTACTCTTACACTATGCTCTCCTTTCATATCTCAGCTCACTACAACTCGACTAACACTTCACTGTTCTCAGCTCCGCTCACTCTATCCATCCTTTCTGCTTAACTCTCATCTCTCTACACCTAGTTGCTCTCCTTCTCTCTCTCCCTTCTCATCTTTTTCCCGTCTTGGGTTCTTCCTCACTTCTTCTGCCACACTTTCCTCCATCACTTCTACCCTTCTTCTCTCCCTACTGACTGTACACTACATCTCTCTTCTCTCATCTCCTCACGCTATCTTCACTCCCTTTAGTCTTGGGTGCTCTACACTTACTCCTCTGCTATACACTCCATCTCTCTTCTTCTCCTCCATCACTCTCTATCTCTGCCTCTTCCGGTCGTCTCTCCCTTTTCTCCTCTCCTGACTTCCGTACACTCTCTTCATCTTACTCCACACTTCTACCTCACTTCGCTCCTCTACCCCTCACACTCACTTGCGTCACTACACCTTACTCTCCTCCGCCATCTACCTTTCCTCGCACACTCTCACTCTCTATCCTCCTCTGGCACTCGCACTCTACACTGTCCTCTCCCCTTACCATTCTCCCCTCTCTGCTAAACCTCTCTTACTACTCTCTCATCTCACGCTCTTCTTGCTGCTCTACACTAATCAACTCTCTTATTGGGTTCCTCACGGTTTCTTTGCCCTCTATCTCCTTCTCTTACTCTTACTGCTCCTCCTTTGCCTACTCTCTCCAACTTGACACTCCCGGTGTACACTCCCGTGTACACTCCCTGTAGCACTCATGTACACTCATGTACTCCCTGTACACTCCTGTACACATCATGTACCACTCACTGTACACTCCCTCCTGTACACTCATGTACACGTCACTGTCACTCCCTGTACACTCATTGTACACTCATGTACACTCCCTGTACATCATTGTACCTCCTGTACACTCATGTACACTCCCTGTACACTCATTGTACACTCACTGTACACTCACTGTACACTCCCTGTACCACTCACTGTACACTCCTGTACCTCACTGTACACTCCCTGTACACTCATTTACACTCACTGTACACTCCACTGTACAACTCCATTGTACACTCAATATGCACTCCCTGACACTCACTGTACACTCCCTGGACACTCCCTGTACACTCACTGTACACTCCCTGTACACTCATTGTACACTCACTGTACACTCCCTGTACACTCACTGTACACTCACTGTACACTCCCTGTACACCCATTGTACACTCCCTGTACACTCCCTGTACACTCATTGTACCCTCACTGTACACTCCCTGTTCACTCATTGTACACTCACTGTACACTCCCTGTACACTCATTGTACACTCAACTGTCAAACTCCCTGTAACACGCACTTGTACACTCACTGTACACTCCCTGTACACTCATTGTACACTCACTGTACACTCCCTGTACACTCATTGTACACTCCCTGTACACTCCCTGTAAACTCACTGTACACTCCCTGTAAACTCCCTGTACACTCATTGTACACTCACTGTACACTCACTGTGCACTCTCTGTGCACTCCCTGTACACTTATTTTACACTCACTGTATACTCCATGTACACTCTCTGTACCCTCATTGTACACTCATTGTACACTCACTTAGCACACACTGTACACTCACTGTACACTAACTGTACACTACCTGTATACTCACTGTACACTACCTGTACACCTAGTGTACACTCATTGTACACTCACTGTACACTCCCTGTACCCTCATTGTACATTCACTTAGCACACACTGTACACTCCCTGTACACTCACTGTACACTTTATTGACAAGGGTGGGACAATGAAAAGCGGTGAAGCACCCATTAGGACTAGGTCCCACTATCACACATGATAATCTGTGTGCGATGTGTTCCGGGTCATGTTATTGGCAGGCATGCGATCTGCACAAAAAGTCGTGCATGCATGCGAACCAATAACGGAACGGACTGCAGCGCACACAGTCGGAACTACCCTTTAGCATTGCACTGGCAATGTGAGCCGGAAGCGCAAGCAGATCGCAAACCACACTCCGACATGCAGTAGTGGGACCCAGCCCTTAGAAATGATTGGAGACGCCCAATGCAATCAGCCAGGATCACTTATTCCACTTAGAAAGGCTTCACCATATCCCATGGGCCCAGGGTAAATTAAAGCACTGAACAAAGTACAAACAGAATCCTCCAATTAAACATAACAAAATCCAAATATGTGGCTGTGAATATCTAGCTAAACGTCCACAAACCGCAGGGTTATTCAATAAAAGTTCTTTTCGTTTAAAATGGTGCTAATTTTGCCCCAACCAATCAGATGTTAGCTTGGCGGATGAAGGCGGAAATTATTTCGCCGAAACGTTACAGGGTTTTTTACTGATGTAATAAACACCTTTTGTTTATAAGTCTGGTGTGCACAGCATCTCTTGCTATATACGTGAAGTTTGCCACTACGCTGGAGCACCCAGCACTTTACCAGTGCGAATATTGGACAAGGAGTGTGCAGGATCCTCTCTGTATCTGGTATTAGCTTTAAGCTAGGTACACACAATCCAGATTTCTGAAAGATGACAGACAGGATCTGCATACACACAGTCCCAAGCGTTCTCCCTATGAATATCATAGGAGAACGCTCGGGACTGTGTGTTTCCATCGGCCGCGCTAGACTCCTCTATAGGGAGTCTAGCCCGGCCGATGGAAATTTTCGGCCTTTCCCTAACAAGCGTTCTGCCGACCCGATCGTTCGGCGGCCGCGCGCTCGTTCAGGAAACAAACGTACACACATAACGATAAAGCCCCGATACCGTCGGATCCGACGGTATCGGGGCTTTATCGTTACTGTGTGTACCCAGCTTAATAAGATCTGAATGGTTGGGGCAAAATTAGCCCCATTTTAAACGATAAGAACATTTATTGAATAACCCTGTTAGTCTGCAGCCACGATATAGGAAATTATGGTGTCGACATTCATGTTATAGTGAGGCCCTACTGAGATTTTTGCAATTCGTTTCTGTGCGCTTTTTAACTGTGAGCTGTCGATTTAGTCCTAAATCAAAACACATCCAGAAGCTTCATCACCCCCTGTTGGCATGTGATTTTCAAATTGTGATCAGGTGGCAAAACACAATATAAGTTGCGGCAGCAGGACCTAGACCTTAAGTGTCATGGGGTCCTGGTCATATGTGTCCAATTCTGTGGCTGGGGACAAACAGGCATTTTTTTTTTCAACCTGACCAACCACCAGGTGTGATATTTGCAATGATCAGATGAACAGGTCAAATATTGCCCCAAAAGTTTCCCTATGTAATATGATGTTGAATAGAATTATCTGTCTCCAGTTGCGATGTTATTTATCAGGCTCCCTTACTGCTCACTTAAACAATGTCACGTACATTTCCATGTCATTTCTCAACAAAGTTACAGCAATGTAACGAAAATCTTTACCTAAAGTTCACACCAAACACCTTCTCGCTACCAACTCCCTAAGCACAGAGGGAGCCAATGAATACACAGAGCATGTCCAAACTAGAAAACATGGGAGAGGGTAGACACAGAGGCTTTGTCTATGAGCAAGAACGATGAAGTTTATATTGCTGTATTTCTGCAAGGAAATCCCTAAAGCCGGCCCCAAACATTGGAATACAGGATAAATATTCCCTATATTCCAAATTTATGGAAAGACATTGGAATTGCTCTTCAGGCTCTTGTGTTGG
Organism: Hymenochirus boettgeri; assembly: GCA_019447015.1. NCBI lineage: Eukaryota > Metazoa > Chordata > Amphibia > Anura > Pipidae > Hymenochirus > Hymenochirus boettgeri. The sequence goes on from CM033471.1 coordinate 244,159,953, forward strand.
TAAACTTTTTATATTGCTCTAGGAGGAAATGTCATTTTCTAATCTATGAATGCGAAAACGAGGCTTGCACACACCCCCCCCTGATATTTTGCAGCGAAATTAGGATTTCCAGAGAAAGCCCAGACACTGTAGCTAATGCACACAAGGTGTCTTCCCAATGCAGTTAACAGCACAGATAATGTTCCCAGAGATTTCCTGACACATCCTAATAAAATCATCTCGTCCCCTTTTACTCCCAGTGTCTCCATTTGAACTGTACACTATTATATCCTTTGATCTTCAAGCCTATTAGACTAGGTACACAAGGGTTAATATGTCAACTCGATTGGCCGCACAGTGTAATATTTTGGTTGAATGGGTAGAAATATTGCTGGGAATCTTCAACACTAGATCAGACATGTTGGTAATTTTGAGCCAGTTGCGTGGTCTCCAATAGGCTGATTGGATGGGCAGAAATAATCAGTGCTACCAATTAACTTTACAGTTACATAGTAACATAGTATTGGAGGTTGAATAAAGACATATGTCCATCTAGTCCAACCTTTATACCCCACCCATAATGCCCGTCTAACAGTTACATAGTAACATAGTATTGGAGGTTGTATAAAGACATATGTCCATCTAGTCCAACCTTTATACCCTACCCATAATGTCTGTATAACAGTTACATAGTAACATAGTATTGGAGGTTGAATAAAGACATACGTCCATCTAGTCAAACCTTTATACCCTACCCATAATGCCTGTATAACAGTTACATAGTAACATAGTATTGGAGGTTGTATAAAGACATACGTCCATCTAGTCCAACCTTTATACCTTACCCATAATGTCTGTATAACAGTTACATAGTAACATAGTATTGGAGGTAGTATAAAGACATACGTCCATCTAGTCCAACCTTTATACCCTACCCATAATGTCTGTATAATAGTATTGGAGGTTGTATAAAGACATACGTCCATCTAGTCTAAACTTTATATCCTACCCATAATGCCTGTCTAACAGTTACATAGGTCCATATTCATAAAGGCACCTTTAACGATCGGTTTAACGATTGTTATGCCGATCACTAATTTCAGATCAGTTGAGCAATTGTTAATTTATGATCATTGTTGCAAATTACCGATAACGATCGCAAATTACCAATAAAGTGCAGAACTTCGGTCATAAATTGATCGGCTGGATGTTTGCCCTGAATGTTGATGGAACCTTCCCACCCCAAATAGAACCATGACGGCGAGTGTATACTACACGCGATTCTTTAAATCAATGGCTAAACTGTGTATCACCCAACAAAGGGAAGATAATAGCAGTTGTGTTTACTAAGCTTTTCACTCATTATCTATTAAAGGGAATTAAATGAAAGATAAACCCTCCCCTTTAGATAAATTGTATTTCCCCAAAAGTAATCACAATAACAAAGAAGCAGACAGTCTGGCCTAGGGGCAAATGCAAAATATTTCAGTGAGTTAAGGAGGAAATAAGTAGCAAGTCTAGGCTAGTTGGCTGTGGGTTTGCTATACAGAGCATGCCCTTGAGGTTCATTTACCAACCAATAAGAAGAAGGTACACTGCAGTGTGTTTTATCCTGGAGCTGATGGTTAATACTGGGACCGGATTTGTGTAACATGGGGAATGCAATGTGTACCCTGGTATTGCTTCCCCTAGTGCGTGTCTATACTTAAAGGGAAAGTCCAAACCTCAAATTAAAAATTGTATAAAGGTAAATAACCCCAAAACTGCAATAGTTAGAAATCTGAGAAATGTAAGACTAACTTGAAATGCTGGAATTAATCTGAAACCCCTCTTTCTTTTCTGGTTCTTCTGGTTAACAGCTGTATGTCATGGATGTGACTGTTGACATCACAGCCAATGACAATTGAATTCTCCTGGCGACCTTCTCTGAGCATGTGCGAGTTTGCAAAAAAGCTTGGAGAGCTTGAAGAGAAGGCGGAATCCTTTTGAGAGGTAGAGGGAAGAAGAACATTTCATAACAGGTTAAGCTGGCCATACACTTGGCAGATATTAGAAAGATTAGAGATATACATCTAATGTGTAAAGACTGCATTTTATAAGCACCGATTTTTAATCCCATCTGGCCAATTCAATTTCGGATATCAAATTGATATCCATACACAGGAAAAAGGTTTTGGGCTTTTCAAGTGATCCAATCTAATTTATTGGATCGCTCAAAAAGTCCTTTTCCAATTGGCTGTTTGAGCAGTTTGTCAGAAAAGCAAAGATCGACCCAAGTGGGAAATTTTCCACAGACCCCATCTTCAGTCCCCCTCTCTCAGATTTCAAGTGGAAATCTGACAAAAAATTGTAGCCTCAAGGTGGCAGGCTTTGAGGCGTTCTTCCGATCAGATTTCCGATGCCGACGCCAAACGTTCGTCAGCATTGTAAACGGATGTTTTGTCAGGATCTGACCTATATCTCCAATGTGTGTACCCAGCTATACATTCCCCTTAATAGTATAAATTTACCTGGTGTTCAGGATCACAGCCATGAAATTGTAGTTTCCCTTTGAAGCCAACTGGATATTCCAGATATGAGTTGCTGTATAATCTAGACTGATAGCTACTGTGCAGGACAGGAATTAGGTGGGGGGTTTACAGGAAAAGAGAACAATGTTTTTATCCATATTTCCTTTAGATTGATGTCAATCATTGACTAATCAGGCCATTTGTAGCTAAATCTGGCCATACACTGGGAAAATAATTGTCAGATTTCATTGGTTCTGATTAGACATGGACCGAACCTGAGTTCAACCCGAGCTTTAATCGTTCCGATGAACTCGAACTCTATCGAACTACGAACTAGTTTGGTTTTTTTCAAACTTGCGGACTTGTTTTCGCAATATTTGTAATCATCGAAAATTTAGTAATTCTCAAATTGGTAACCCTCGAATGTAGCCTTTGATTTCGGTAACTCTCGAATGTAGCCTTCGATTTCGGTATCCCTCGAATATAGCCTTCGATTTCGATAACCCTCGAATGTAGCCTTCGATTTCAGTAACTCTCTAATGTAGCCTTCGATTTCAGTAACCCTCAAATGTAGCCTTCGATTTCAGTAACTCTCTAATGTAGTCTTCGATTTTGGTAACCCTCAAATGTAGGCTTGGATTTCAGTAACTTTCTAATGTAGCCTTCGATTTCGGTAACCCTGAAATGTAGCCTTCGATTTCGGTAACTCTCTAATGTAGCCTTCAATTTCGTTAACTCTCTAATGTAGCCTTCGATTTCGGTAACCCTCGAATGTAGCCTTCGATTTCAGTAACCCTCAAATATAGCCTTCGGTTTTGGTAACCCTCAAATGTATCGTTCGGTAACCCTCGAACGTGTCGTTTGGCAACCCTTGAATGTATCGATTGGCAACTCTCAAATGTATCATTCGGTAACCCTTGAATCATTCCACAACCCTCAAATTAGTCATAACCCTCAAATATAGCATGCGGAAACTCGACAATTGTCTGAGCGTGGGGGGAGGTAGGTTTTGGTGTACATGTTACCCAGACCATTTCCCAGGTGCCAAAGTCATTTACAGTAAGTTGCCATTGCTATTTTAATTGTATTTAAAGGACAATTACACTCACCTACAGCCCGCTCCTGCCGTCCGTAGTACCCAGGGTGACCTAAACCACACCGTCCTCACCCCTGGGTTCACTTTCTAAAGTTTTAGGTCCTCACCATGGGAACTTTCCAACGAGGGGTCGTGGATTTGGTAAGTGAGTTGTCCTTTAATCAGAACTTTTTGAGCTATTTCTCCCCATTGACTTTAATGGGTTTGTTTTGAAACTTCTGAACTTTTACTGATGTTTGAAAGTTTGAAAACAGACTGAACTTCAGGAAGTTTGGCCATCTCTAGTTCTGACAGGTTTATCTATTACCAATCCAATGTCTAAACGGCATGTCCACCCCCAAACTAAAATCTTACCAACTGCTAGCCCCACAGTACAAAAAAACAATCCTCACCTTACATCCCTGATCCTTGTGGTTCTCCCGTTATTCCTCTTCAAAGTTCAGGAAACTGCTGGGTAGGAGCTGTCAGTGCCTCATCCTTTGCCTGTAGCTTGGCTAACGTCATCAAGGTATGAGGCATGCTCAGTAGAGGCCTTTCCCCCCTCTCCCTCCCTCCTTCCTATTCCCTTTGTGGATGGCAGTTATGTAGCTTTAAAAGCTTGTGCCACCATGCAGGGGATACCCTCCCAGCCCCAACCGCTATATTCATATCTTCAATATCGCTTCCCTTCTTTACTTACACCCCCTCGTTCCAGCACTGTTTTCATTAATGGCAGCCGCAGTTGTGATTGGCTGTTTCCGGCGGACAGGGGAGCCAGACCAGATCAGCGGAGGATCGAGGAGGTGTAAGTAAAGAAGGGAAGCGATTTTGATGTTGTGAATATAGCGGTTAGGGGTGGGAGGGTATCCCCTGCATTGTGTTAAGGTTCGTACACACGTGCGATCGCGGGTTAGGGCCCGCAATCGCATGTGTGTATGAACATTAAAAAGTTTTTATAAAGGGTGGACATGCCCTTTAAGCTAGGTACACACTATACAATCTTTCCTCTTGACCGACCATTCAACGCTTTCGACCAGTTGGCCTGGAGGAAGGACTGTCAGTCGCAGCTGTGTCGGACAGTTAGTCATGACCGATCGTGCGGTCCATAGAGGACCACACGATCGGTTGTGATTTTCCGACCTGTCCGATCTTTTGTTCGTCCGCCCGATTTGGAAGAGCGAACGGTCGGTGATGGGTAACGGCCGCAAAAAGCCTCCATACAATAATTCCAAATCCGACCACCGAAACACTGAAATGTCAGTCAGTCGGGCCGAATTATTGCATAGTGTGTACCTAGCGTAAGGGCCATCTCTAGGCTGAGGCCCCACTGCAATGCACAGAAAGTGTTTCAGTGTGCTTTTGCCATGTGCTTGTATCTGCTTTTACAGTCATTAGCGCTTGCGATTTCCAAGGAATTATGGGTAAAAATGCCCCTATAAAGCGCTTGTATCTGCTTGTGTGCGCTTCATCATGCACTTCCATAGACTTGCATTAAGTGCAAAATTAAACACGCGTTTGTATGGTGATCGTTTATGTTGGTAATGGTAACAGCCAATCATCAGACGTCGCCCCACTAGATCTATTATTCTGATAAGTTTATCTGAACCTCTGTATGGATTTAAAGATGAAATCAGTAAGGTCACTGTGCCATGTGTTTATATGGGAACAAATATATAAAATGCAATTAGCAACACTAAGCTCTAATAGCTAATTGACTAAATTCAATTTAAACTCAATCAATTCGCAATCAGAGCTGCCCTGCTAATTGCATTTATTAATAAGTTCCCTTAGATTAGCAGTGGTTGGTTAACTTTACTTAAAGGGACAGGAAGTGACAACCATTTATATCTAAGGGCTAGGCCACACTAGAGCGATTTTTATGCGATTGTGCGTGCGTTTTTTCACGAACATTGCAATTGCTCTTTCTCCCAGCTCCCATAGACTTAAGGCTCATACACGTGCGGGGAACGAATAGCCGTTTTAGCCAATAATCGCACGTGTTTGGCATCGTTCGCTGGTCCTACCGAATGGCCACACGCGATTGTCCTTTGCCCCATGTTAATCTGGGATTTGTCCAATGGGAAGAATTACTTCTTGCAGAATGTGTAGGCCCTCTGCCCCAATTACATGTAATTAGCAGGGCCGCGCTGATTACAAAGTTATTGCCATTAAACAGCATTAAATCTAATTGAGCTATGTTACATGTGTTTGGCTAGGTACATATGGACCGACCTAGTCAAAATATTGGCTGTACTATTTCTTCTGATTTCGGTCAAACATTCATTGAAATTGGAAAAGTCAGATCTTACTCGGCCGTAAACTTCAGCTTATCGTGCAGTGTTCTGTGGGCCTCAATGCTGGTTGCAGCACAATATCGTTGGCAGCAATATTTGATGTGATTAACAATATTTCGACCTGGCTGAACTATTGATAATGGCAACGTTCTGGGGTTACCCAGTCTAATAGGTGTCCCTCGATATTTCACTGATCTGGCAACCCTGATGCAGATGTCGTGTAAGGCTGAGGCCACACCATAACGCACAGAAGCGTGCACGCATTTGCCATCGCCCGATATGTTGCAATAGAAGTGAAAAAATGCGGATTGCGCGCACAGCGGATCTCTCTTAAACGCGTATCAGTGTGGCCTAGACCTAAAGCCTCGTACACAAGCGATTTGCCGGATGATCCCAGAGCGCACTCCTGCTAATTATATTTATTAAGATCACCGCCAATTAGCACACAATCTGGTAAACCCCACCCCTCTATGATTGTGTATAGTCATCGTTAATAAATGTATAAAAGTATCAGGGCTGCAAAACTGTATAGCTGCTAGCGCATGGGTTCTTACTAACGATTTGAAAGAAAAATGCAGTATTAAATGTTTTACTTACTAATTGTTAATTATTAATGATTGTTAAATATATTTGATCGTTTTCCCTTTGGAATGTTTGACAGGGCATGCTGGGAGTTGTAGTCAGCAGCCACGTTATATTGTTGGCCAGCTCTGGTTTAATCCAAGCACAGTTTTCATATTCCAAACTAAGAGCAACCAAGCCCTGAGTTTTAAAGCAATGTTTTCTTGCCCTTTAATCCATGCTAAAGGTGTTTCCATTCATAAATCCTAATTGAAAGTGTAATCAATGTAAATAGTATTACATGTATGTCTCTTAGTGCTATTGCAACCTGGATTGAAAAACTGCTCCTAAAACTACAACCCCCAGTGTGCACAGGGAGAAATGTGAGAGGATGGGAGGGGATTTTTGTAAATGAACTCAGCCAGGGAGGGGTTGTAAATTCTTCCATGGGGGATGGGGGACTGGACTGTATTGTTAAGTCTGAATAAGAAGTGGTTCACTTCTTGCAGCTAAAAGAAATCAGCAGGACTTCAGAAGCCAAGGGGAAGGGAAGGGGATAAAGATCTGGATGGATTTTTCTTAATTTTTCATTTTAAAGGAAACATTTAATTTCAAGGGGACATCTCATTCATTGCAAACTCTTGGACTGATTATTCTTTGGGTTTTGTCCCCAATCCTCAAACTTTTCCAACCCCCCTCTTGCTGGATTTCTCAAGGTGTTTTCAAAGCTCCACATTTTTTGGTGCATTTTTCTAAAAGGGGAACCAGATGGTTTAAATTACTTCCCCTGTGTCTTTTTTTTTTTTGTGGAAACTTTAGTTTTATTTTTTATAAACTTGTATCTTTCTAAACATTGGGTTTTTAAAGACACTTTTCTTTTTTGGGGGGGGGAGAATTTTTTTTTTTTTTAAAGGGATTTTTATTTAAAAAAAAAGTTTTCATCCTGTTCATTTTTTTTGTTATTATTATTAATCCTGTGGATCAGATTTAGTTTTTGCTTGAGAGGTAAACAGAAGTGGACAGAAGACTCCCACAGTGACAAAGGTAAAGTAACATTTTTAGAACAGTTGGTTTTATATTTACTATATGGTTTGGGAGGGATGGACTAGGATTACTTTAGAATTTTGCATGTGTTTTAAAGGGACTTGTGTGTGATGATCTGCAATATCATTTATTAAATTTGGTCACCTTTTAAGTCATCCACCCTTTCTTTGTGGTTAACTGTAAACTCACAAGGAATTAGTAAGAAATGTTTCATCAAAATTATTTCAGGATCTGGGTGAAAGGATCATTCCACTTGGCAGTTGGGGATGTTTTGCAGGGTTTGCTATAGATGTGGAATCGGTTTCCTTTTCTGTTTGTTGTCTATACCTTTATGCTCTGCAAAGTTTTTCTCTTGGTTTGATGTATAATTGTGATTGTTTAAATGCCTTCCAGATGTTGTTAAACTACAACGTAGCCCAACATCTGGAGGGCCCAAGTCCCTTTTACTTACCAAGTTCAACCTAATGTCACAATCATTTGTATCTGTACAATGTGCATTGAGTATTCACTCTACTTCACTTTGAATACACAGCCATAAAATAGTATTTGATATACAGTATATGAATATGGTGGGTAAACACATCTACATATACACTATATACTATTAACATTCGCTTTATTTATTTTTTTAAATCTTGTGTTTATCGAATGGTCCTTGGCTTTGTTTAAGTGTGTATAATCTATATCCTTGCAGCATGTAGAATAACGTGATCTATCCCAGGCCTGATATGGCGTTTGCTCAATAACTGACCAGAGTTTATGAGCCTGTCCACCCTGCTTAGATGATCTGCCAGATTTGAGGATAATTGTCTATGGGGTAGAGGAAGTCTGAGCAGCTGTTGAGTAAGGAACATCTGATAAGAATTCCTGGTTTCTCCATTGTTGGGAATATTTGTAGCTCGGAACAGAAACTTTTTTTTTTGTTTGTAAATGAATGACTGGGTTTTGGGGAAGGCCAAGGTATTTTAATTGAAAATCCTGCTTTCTCACCAGGGCTTTGGGGTTCTACAATAGCCTGTTATTGCAGCTGGCGGTGCTCTCTGCCATGTGCCAATGTGCTGTTGGAAAACAGCTCTTTATATGGCAGTACAGCATAATATCCATCTATGGGCCATAGTTTTCTCAATGTACTGATAGTTTATATGAATTTCTGCAATCTAATGTTATTTTTAAATAATTAGTGAAATGCAATTTTTAGGTAGTTCTGAAGCTTCTTAGGGTGAAAGTTTTGGAGCCCATTTCAATACCCATTCTGTTTTGCCACCTACTCCTCTCTCTGTCTACTGCCTACTTTTCCCGTCTCAATGGAACATATTTTTTCTGCTTAGGACCTTTATACTTGCCAAGGTTTGAAAGTCGTTTCCCGGAATGCTTTGTTGCTCATGAGTCATGTTAGACCAACTAAAAAACGACATTGTGCCACACATTGGGTATTAAGCACCCACATCTGTAGTTTCCCGAACAAAACAAGACACTTGGAATTGTTTCTGGCCCTGGAACGCCGGTGAATATTTTTTATTGAGTGACTTTGCCATTGGGGATAATTCTAGAGACACAAACTTCTAATCTTAATGAGTCAATGCCAAGGACAGTTTCCATATATTCCGTTAGAAAGAGGCACTTTGCTTTGACTAAGGTCACAAGGGTCTGACAAGATGAGACCCAATGCATTGTCTCCCTTTTAATAACTAGACTCTTCATATGAATATCAATCAACCCTACGTCCCTGTTAGTTCTTTCTTTAATGAACCATCAATAGAGCTTTCCTTTGACATCCGACTATGTCCCTTCCCTTTATTTAACCTACATGCATTGTCATAGTAATATCCAACTGACTTGTTATAACTTAGGTATGAGTTCCAGCTTTACCAAATCTTGTTGCCATCCTCTATATACCAATCCTAGGTAGGGCCCATGTTCAGGGGTAAACAGCTGAACTGTTTATTAATAATGGGTAACAATCGATAACAATTTGAAACTGGAATTAAAGACGAACATGTCGCCAGTGACGTATTTAAAGTGTACAGAAGTAATTTGATTTTACGGTAAACAGATGAGATCTCCTTCGTCTCGGTTGGCCTGCGGCCGGTAGAATGACTGACTGATTTGATGTTTTGTCCTCTAATCCGAAGCTCGGGGCATTTTTGTGATGACGATCAGTGCGTCCTGACCTCATCCTTGGTCCTTATTATTGGTCTTATTTTCTCATTCTTATCGTCTGGTTTTATTTCTGTGTTTTTTCCTTTTCATGGCCGTTGCTCGTATCTGTAAACAAAGGAATTAAAAATCCAACTTAAGAAGTTGACTTTGTTTATATGGGACCTAAAAATAAGAACCTCAGCACCTTATGGAAATGAAATCAACACATTAATTTGTCACTCTCCCTAACTACCCTTCACCCCTCCCATTAACAAAAGGCCTGACCTGTTAGGAAGAATGGTTGGGACCATCTGCTTTAGCGACTATAACCTTTGAAGTGGTACCCAGTAGAGAGGGACAGAAGGTTACGTGTCAAAGAAACCTCTAGCTGCCTGATATAAACATTAAACTGTTTTTACAGGTGGTCTGAAAACATTGCATTTCCACATGTAGTCCGAAAAACAGGCAGAAGCAGTCAGCCTCGAAACAACCGATTCCTGTTTGACTGATTTCTTTTTCTTTAATGTATGCTGCCATAACGGTTATAAATAGGCCCTCTAATAAAGATGGAATTGAGCTGAAACTATGAATAGGCTTCCCGAGGTTTAACTCCAGAATGTGTTGCCCACACAGAGACTTGTTTATGTTTTCTATAGATACTTCATTATTTATTGAGGGGGTTACAAAATGTGGTAATGTTGGGTTTATATTTTCGTGTAAATAAAATTTGGTAAACATGGTTAACTGTGAATGGTAAGATGTTACCCTTCAGGCTTTATAAACAGTAGGATTTGTCCTTTTTTTAGATTAAGTGAGTTGGTCAGCCAATCAAAAATCTGCCCCATCTGACTTGATTAAAAAGTAACAATGGTCACCCTGAATATCTTCCTGAGGGTGCAATCACATCTACAGTGTTCAAAATTCGTACCTCTGTCAACATATTGTTAAATAGTCATTTTATTGCTCTGTTTTTGACAGAGAAAACCCTGCCATATTGGTAATGGGCACTTCCTGCCTCCTTTGCACATGTGTAAGCTCATAAGGAGCTTTAAGAGGGGGTGGCAACAAAACGTCAGTCTGCACACAAGGTATGTAGGTAAGAGAATTGAAAGTATTGCTGTTTGTTGGGGGTTCTGCTTGCATAGAAATGTTAGGTCAGGTTGTGATAGGAAGCTGCACCTATTAAGTAGATGCAGGGTACAATTTAAAAACGAATTTCTGTCCTTTCCTGCCGCTTAGGATGGGCACTGTTAAAGGGATTGTTAGCATTAGTTGTCCTTTAGTAAGATAGGCACAGTGAACTGTTTAGTTGCCCTTTTTTCTTCACATTCTGAAATGTTTTCAATTCTTCTAATTGTCTCGATGTCTATGCCCTGATATCGTTTATTACTGGCCTGGGTGACTGTAATGGTTAATCCATACCGGTACATCATCTGTAACACATTTATAAAGCTGGAGTCTCCTTAGGGAATGATTGATACAAAGTTAAAAACTGATAATGATTTTCTCAATATTCTTCAGGGGAATGAGAGCTACATCAGCATTTCCTTTATTCTTTTTCTCTCTATCTACATATTAAACTTTAAGGACGGTTTAGTCTTAATCCCAGTTTTACCTGATTATAGCTTAGACAATGTATTTACTGCACTAGCTCTCACTCACTCTCACCCTCACTCTCTCTCTCTCTCTCACTCTTGTTAGTCAGTAAATGTTTTTTAGCCTTAAGATTTCCTTTAAAGTGAGGTGACATCCAGATGTTCTCCTCTATTTGTAGGATTCCTAGAAAGCCTACTAAACACACTAAGAACTACCTGTTCATGGCCTAAAATAGCCTTACCCTACAAACCAAAGATAAACAGAAATCAATATCACCCAAGGGTTGCAGATTGAGACCTTCAAATGTTTATGCCCCAATAGTAGACATAGAAAAACTGTTTGAATTGGAAAAGTAGATTGCTACAGATGTTTTTTCTTTTGCCTGAACCTATTGACAGGCATTTGCTTATTTAAGGAGCAATTTTATCTAGAGGGTACAGTCTGGGGAAGGTGAGCAGGAAAGTGGGGAATTTGCTGTGATGCTCCAGGAACCAGACTTGGACTCATCTGATTGGCTGGTCTAGCGGGGAACATCTTGGTCTATATACCTAGTTAGCAGCTGTGTGCACCAGATGCTTCATTGTATAGTTTATTAGCCTTGAATGGAGTCCTTATTCATGTCTTCAGCTGATCTGCTGCATATCGAGGCTGTCATCCCTGAGCGTAATTGTGCATTTGGGACTTTCCTATTGCATCTCTTGCTAGTAATATTGTTTACTGAGGTCATTGTACCTCATATGATTTGCAGTATTATTTTGTTCTTATGGACATGCAGATGATGATTTCTGATAATCCATCACATTAGGAAAGGTCACTTGAGGATAGAGGAGCCTTAAACACACCCAGTCTCAGGTGCAGTAGAAATGTTTCTTCAAACTGTCCAGTGATTGTCACACACTTGACTAGTTCTACACAATTGGCACCAGCAGGGCAGTCTAGAGATCTGTATGGGTTTATCCCACAGGGTTTTATGGTTATTGCCTGACCGGTTTTACGTTTAGTGCTTAGGCAATGGAAATAAATGAAGTTTGCTCTTCTATTAGGGAAATATTGATATGAGGGTGACGGCTAGAAAAACTAGTGCTGGCACAAAAGTGATTGGTTAGATGGTCACCTCGTTCTGAGGAACTTTTCCGGGAACCCAAATCTTTTTGGTGACTTGTACAGATTGGAAATGATAAATGCATGGTTATGAGTAATGGAGGGCATGGTTAAAACAAACCCTTCATTTATTCCTAAAGGTCTGTGCTGCTTCTATTAGACTTTATGAAGATGTCAACCATAGGCTGTCAAAATGTGGAATACCTTGATGTATTGATAGGACAGAACTTCTGAAATGCTGCATGTTATTTGTTTTAGAGGCCAAAGGTTTTTATACCAGGCATAGGAACCTCCTGGATCTCTGTTTGGGGTGAATTTAGTTTTCTGACTGTTTTGTCATTTAACTGTTCGTACCTGCAGGTGGTGTTGCCCTTTCTAGAGGGCATTGAACATGGTTTAAATGTAGGTCCTGTGTTGGCAGTGTAGATCAGTTTGTGGCAGGATTGTAGCAGCTTTCTGGTCAGTTTCATGCATCTCACAGCTTAGACATCTGCACAATCGGGAATTCCGTATATCCTGGTCTTTGGTCATTAGGAATGCAAGGTTGGTCGGGGAAAAAACAATAGGGATAGGCTCTGAAAGTCGACCTTCCATTCAGAGTTTTTTTTTTTTTTTTTTTTTTACCATATCTAGAATATCTGGCTAAAGCTGGGTACACACAGTAATGATAAAGCCCCGATACTGATGGCTTTGACTGTATCGGGGCTTTATCGTCCGTTTTGTGTAGCTCATTTTCCGAATGAGTGCGTGGTCGCCGAACGTTGCCTGTCTGCATCACCTTCATTCAGAAAAGACCTATAATTTCCCTCGGCCACCGTAGTTTCCCTGTTGGGTAGTCGGCCGCAGTTGTGGGAAACATGCAGTCCCAAACGTTCTCCCTATGTTGTGTATGTGCTGTGCATAGGGAAACCGGTTGGGACCGTGTGTTCCCTGATTTCTGAAAATGACAGACCGGATCTTGCATCTGACCTCTTTCAAACATCTTTGCTGTTAGTACCCAGCTTAAGGGTTAAGAAGGCCAACAAACCCTGCGTCTGATGCCATATCCAATTTGTGCCAGTAAAAGAAAAAATTCCTTCCTGACTGACCGCCCCTTTCTCTGTGTGGCATGTCGAAATGTTGGAAGGGAATTGAGGCACAGAGCAGCTCAGTTTATGCCCTGTAGCATGTGTGCCAAAATTAAAATGAAGGACCAAGGTGCTCATTTTATTGTCCGTATTTAACATAGATGAACTTTACGGTTTGTTTTTTTCTCCACCACCCACCAAAATAAGCTATTAATTTATCAGTTACCTGCCCTAACTGATCTATTCAGCCGATTATTAGATCTATTATTATCCAGATATTATCAGCCCCATTCTGGCAAAGTAAACTGACTCCTCCCTCCATGCAGTCAATCATGTATCTGACTGCAGACATCCCAACCAATGATTGACTTGTTTCCCCTGCTGCCTCCTCTGCACATGCTCAAGCTTATGAAAAACTCATTAAGCAGAGTGAGGAGGCAGATACTTTATCTAGAAAAAGAATTTATTAAATATCTGGTTAGAAATGCATGTAATAAACTGGTAAAAACAGCAGTTGGGGTGGTGAGCAGATAACTTATAGTTTAGTTTAAATCTATATAGATCAGTTTAGGTATATATATATACACACAGTAGTTCATATAGTGTCTATAAATATATTTGACATATTGTTGACTGTTGCCTTTGTCTCCCTTTTTGTTCAGGATCTGCTTGGGGTTCATTGTGTGTCTGACACTGGAGTCCTCATGGATTCATGTGCTGTGCACTAGCTATCTTGGGATGTTCTCCGGAAGGTCCCTCCTCCTTTGGGGTGTCCTGCTTGGCGCTGCTCTCTCAGTCGCCCGGCCCCCTTCCACCCTCCCCGATCAAGGTAAGCGGTATACATTTTCATTTCATTTGCTTATCCCTGGAGAGCAGTTCTGAAAGTTCTGTGCAGCACTATGTAGGAAAGTGAGGGGGAAATATAGATCAGTGTCTAGAATGGCAATAGGTGCAAATCTCAAAAGAGCAAATAGTACACAAGGTTATCTTAGTGTCTGACAATCTGCATGTAGATAAACAGGTTCCCATGCCTGAGGCTTGCACACAATCCAATGCTGACTTCCTCCTCTTCCATTTGTCCTGATAAAGGACTTGTGTTACTTTCCATAGCTGTAGGGAGTCGCGCACTCCTCTCCTAGGTAAACACACTGCATACCTCTTTGCCACTGTGCTGAACAAATAGCAGAGCAGAGCCTGAGGCTACAGCTCCATAAACTTGCACCTAAAGACATAGAATATCCTACAGAGGGAGAATGCAGAACAAATAATTTTTCTGTTATACGTGAATCCAATCGGTAGCCATGTTGTGTTTAAAGCGAGAAGAAAATGTAAAGTTATGGGCAACCTTATTCACTAAGCTGTTAACATGCAACTGAAGCCAAAAGCATCATCTGGTTACTTGGCTGGATGAAAGCTAAAGCTCTGATGCATTAATAAGGACCCATTTGATTGGACACAGTTTATCCTATAGGAAAAAAGTCTCGCTAAACCCATTAATATACGTTGTTAACTTAAAACAGCTGATTGGCCTATTCACTTCCATAGGTTTCCATGATTGGTTGTCTCTGTCCAACTAATTTTGGGCTCATATCTGAATTTAGTTTTTTTCCCACTAAATAAATCTGGCAGGCAAGTAAAGCCTTTTTCTGTTTGGGAACACCGGTAACGCTACCAGCTCTCAGGCCTAAATACAGAATTATCCATAGGGCAGCTGTGATTTCCGAATGGACATGGGGGACTTTCTATTCTGCAGTGTAGCTACTTGGGTCGTTTCCCAACATTCTAAATGAAATGTTCTACAGCTGCAAGAGACGTGTCGGGTAATTACATCTGTTCTCTGGGGGGCTGTGAGAAGCGTTTTACTGCGGAAGTGTTAGGATGGCAAGTGGAAGTTCTAATGGGTCAGAACTCTGGGTCATTTAGAGGGAAATTAAGTGTAGTTCTCTTTAATGCCAACCACCTCTTCATATGGTTTCTAAACAGGCTCTGTCCCATTATCCTGGTTATCATATATATGAACGAGGATTTAAAGGGACAGTTCAGTGGAAATTATCTATTTGTTAGTTTTTGTAATGTCTTCATTATTCTACATATTCTCTAGTTTTTTGAAAAATCAGTTGATTTCATGCTGTTCCTTGTTGTTGACATTAGTGAGCTGACATTTCAGGTTCTAACGGTACTTCTTCCCAAAATGCACGCTAAAGTGGAAAGTTCCTAACAGTAACTTCTACTGATTGGCTGTTGGATGGGTCAAACATGCTCAGATCTCTACTGAGCAACTGAATCAACCCAGGCACTGGGTCAAGGGCAAGACCATAATGGTCTCTATTAGGGGTCCTGCAAACAGGAAGTCAGTATTTTGGTTGCATTTATTTATACACAGACAAAATGCTGAATGGGCAGATTAAGGTCCTTGGGATAAAAATAAACATAGACAAGCATATTACCTATTGTCAGCAGGGTGGAGTCTTACGGGCATCAATGTATATTGTTTATTACAGTAAAACCTCTAGTTCAATTCTGACATTCACACACCACTAGGGAGTGAGAATTACTAGGTATTGACATGTTCATTGTGTTTGTATCCCTTTAAAGAATAAACAAGTCTGCTAAAGACAGTTAAAGGGATCTGTAGTTATTTGTTCCTTGATCTAATGGAGCCTATTGTTTATAATGGAGGTAATCATTATCCATAAACTGATTTTACTGGTTTAATAAAATGTGGGGATCAGAAGTGTGTAATGTCCTGCCTTGCTGATATTTGCAGTAAATAAACTATACATACAATGGTGGCTTTGGGCACACGGGCTGCTGGGTATTTGTTGTGTAAATGCTACGAGTTAAGTCACTGCAAGGTGTACGGATACATGAAGTTAAGCCATTTATTTTGGGGTGTGTGACTATTTTTAATATTTAAGGCCCAGGTACCCAATGGGCCTAAAAATATTCACCCCATTTACAATGTGTTTGCGTCACTTTAAATAGTGGCGGCTGCTTAGGTTTTGCTATAGATGCCCATGCATCTGCTGCAAAGCTCTTCTGTGTGACTATTTGTTCATTGGCTTATTGGACCAGGGGGGCAAAATTTATCAGATTGTAAAAGAAAAGCGGAAGTAGAAACGTGTCACAAAATAAGGAAATAATCTGACAATTTTCTTAAGGCTGCGTACACACTGGCTTCAGTCATAGATTAGTGGGGAAAAATGCCACAAAGCCAATATTTGGCCAAACATCCTGTATATTAAAATACGCAGAATAGGGTGTAAATAGTTTTCAACTAATTTAAAAGGACGGTTCAGTGGAAATTTTCAATATTTGTTAAATTGTTAGTTTGTGTAATGCCTTCTTAGTTTTTCTACATATTCTGTCAGTGAGCGGACATTTCAGGTTCTAACAGTCCTTCTTCCCAGGATGCACCACTTCCTTGGAATGTTCCTAACAGTAATTTCTACTGATTGGCTGTTGGATGGGTCAAAGATGCTCAGATCTCTACTGAGCAACTAAATCAACCCAGACACTGGGTCAAGGGCAAGACCATAACGGTCTCTATTAGGGGTCCTGCAAACAGGATTTCGGTTGCATTTATTTATTCACAGACAAAATGCTGAATGGGCAGATTAAGGTCATTGGGATAGGAAAACACTGCTCTTTTTTCTGAAAAGTATATGTATTTGCACTGAACTTCCCCTTTAAAAATGTACCCAAAAAAATGGCCCAGGCTGTTGGTGCAGATTATAGTCCAATCACAACAGTTGAGTTTAAGGCCACTGGTGTGGTGTGGTTTAAGGGATGTGGATACAAATCTGGCAGCTGGTTGATGGAAGTGGGGCACAGTTCGATACTGTGTAAAGGGATTTCCATGCATAAGCAGTCATTTTAACCCATACAACTCATTAACCAAAGGGGCCTGTAAACTTTGTGCTGCATCAATCAAGAACTGAGGAAGCTTTTGTGTCTGGGATTGGAAGCAAGGGGGAGGGGATCCCTTTTTCTGAAGGGGTGAGGGGTGTAAATCACACTTTGGAAAAGCAGAAGGTCATAGGCCAACTGAAACAGCTGGGTCTCTGGCTTTTTTTAAGGAATTAATCCTCTTTCTGAAGGGGAAAAAAGGAAAGTTGCAAATATAAAGCAGTCAACCATGCAACACCTTCCTGACCCTTCAGAGCCAATTATTTCCTTATTTCCTACCAAATAGACTGTACTTGTGTATCCCATGGTTTATTATTTTGGGAAAGTTACAGTGAATATTCCCCATAAAGACCTTGGTTCATTGTCCTGCCTTGGGAAATGGAAAGTAATATCAGATGCTGATGATATATGTGCTGCTTGGTTTAGTTAGGGCTAGGCCCCACTTACGCGTTTTTTGTGCATGCGATTTGGTTACAATGGAAATTGCGGGAACATGAAAATGTTACACACAGTGTGGGTTGTATCATTTCTTATTGTAAGGACTGTTACACTGGGTTGTATCATTTCTTATTGTAAGGACTGTTAAGCTGGGTACACACGATGAGATATTTCGGTCCGATCGACCGATAGTTCAGTGTATCGGTCGATCGGACCGAAATTATCGCATCTGAATGTAGCCATGTCCGACCGATCGTTCGGACGAATCGGACGAAAGGACGATCGGGCATGGTCGCGGTAACTGTCGGACGCGGCTGCTTTTGCCGCGACCAACAGACCTTCCTCCTGGACGACCGGTCGAAAGTATTGAACGGTCGGTCAGGAGGAAAAATCGCTAGGTGTGTACCTAGCTTTACACACAGTGTGGGTTGTATCATTTCTTATTGTAAGGACTATTACACACAGTGTGGATTGTATCATTTCCTTATTGTAAGGACTGGTACATGCAGTGTAGATTGTGTAAGGGCTGGTACACACGGTGTGCTGGGTACACACCATACAAACATTTTGTACAGCTTCTTGTTGCGGCCGTGACCATCAGTTTTTTGTCCGAATCGGACAAACGCACTACCAGGTGTCTCGGAAAACCATGGCCGATCGTGTGGTCCTCTACGGGCCACACACTGTCGGACACATCTGCTTTTGCCACAACCGATAGTCCTTCCTCCTGGCCAACCAGTCGGAAGCCTTGAACGGTCAGTCAGGAGGAAGGATTGGATCATGTGTACCTAGCTTTAGTAAAAGGGCTGTTACACAGTGTAGACTGTATAATTTCTTATTGTAAGGACTGGTACACTTCGGATTGTATCATTCCTAAAAGTGTAAAGGTGGCCATACATATCCGATTTTACTTGACCGAGCGCTCCCGCAACATTAGACCGATCCTGCCAGAACTGCGTTTCCCGTTTTTATGCGATCGCTAATCCTGTTCATTTTGAGATCTCCTGTCGGTCGCATAAAAGAATGGGAAAAGCAGTTCTTATCAGTCTTGTGGTCAATTGAAGACCCAGTCTTATCTATTTTAGAAGCCAATACCGAAGGCCCAGTACACACGGGACGCCATTTTAATCCAGTCAACTGTCTGTTTAATATTTTTTACTAAACATTAATCAACTGCTGCAAACAACTGACCGGGTTGAAATATCTCAGGTAATTTGTGGTTGACAAACATTTGATTGGACAGAGATGGTTTTCCAATCGGTTTTTGAAGGACCATGTGATTGGTCATGCTGACATTTCACTCTGGTCCGTTTGCATTCACCTGACAATGTCGGCCTGGTGACTGATCGAATGTGATGAAGGGCCTGTCATGTTAAAGGGACACTATACTGAAAAAATGACTTTGCCTCATCTTAATCTATAATTGAATACATGTAAGTAGCACTTACTCTGATTTGCGTGTGTTGCTGCATGCCTTCAATTCAGCACACATTTTGTTTAGGAGCAGTATCCCCCCCTCCCTCTTGTAACCACTCCCACTTCCATCTGACCTGACTTTTTCCCCACAAACCAACTGTCAAGCCTGCACACAGCATACAGCATTACAACTGTCAAATCTCTGTCACCATTCCAGCTACAGTAAAACTACTCACAGAAGAATAGTTTTTGAGAGCAAGGAACTTGATTGACAGCTGAAATATAAGAAGTTTTATATTTGATATCTAAAGAAATAGGGGACAGATCAACAAAAAAATGATAGTGGTGGTTGGGAAGAATTATAGTTTCTAGTTATGGTCAATTTGAAATAACCTATTTGTCGGTATAGATGCCCTTTAAAATATTATGTATACCCAGCTTAACTCTGTTAAGACTGAAGATATTTCCACTAATGCAGTAGACTAACATTGCATAACCTGTAAACAAACCAACCAATTAACAACTAATGACCCCCTAAAATGTCAAATTCCTCAGCGATGTGTCCTGCAGGCTTCACATTTGTCTCTGGCGGATGTTTTTATTAATTGATTATTTTAATAATTCTAACCAGATGACTAATTTACACTATGGATATTTCTAATCTTTAGGATTCCCAATACATTAACAAGATGTCATTGTAGGAAGTTAAAATATTTTCTTTACAGACTTGGATAGGATGTCAGTCAAATTCTTAACCTTTTGCCTGCCCTGTGCTTATCAGAGAACAAATGAAATGGGGGGTAAAGGGGGGGGGGTAAGTCAATGGAAGGATTAGAAGTTTGGAGTTAAAGGGTAACTACATTTAAAATAAAAGTTAGAAAACTTTCAAAATTAAAGACAATTGTTGAAAAAATAATTCTCGTTTCCTTGATTTTGACATAATAAATTTTCTAGGTCGTAATTCGAATTTCTTCATCTTCATGTGGATCTTTAAATTTGTAGCATAGATAAAAGGATTTTCTCATCATGATCATGCTGCCATGTTGGAAAACTACAACCCCCAGCATTCCCTGGCTGCAGTATGATGGGAATTGTAGTTTACATACATCTGGAGGGCTGATGGTTGGACATACTCGCTATCTGTGTTTTTTTTTTTTTTTACAAATGTTTATCTTTCTTATCCAGAGGGCCTACAGACCTGCATTGGATCATTTCTTATAGCTGAATACATTTCTCTTGTTTTATTTTGTTGTTGTTTTGCTTTTTTTTAAAGCACCAGGGCACATCACATATTTCCACAATGAGTCGCAAACTCACATACGTTTTATTGTGCGGTCATGGCCTATTTGTGCTCAGCCAGGAGACCAGGCCAAATGATAAACCTGATTAGCTTCTCCGCCCCCTTTTTAACTGGAGACAAAAGGTATTTACTTGTCCTTGGGCAATTTCCTGGGTGAGAATAGTTGGGGGGGGGGGGTGGGGGAGTGTGTAATAAGAAAACATTTTGAACATAATCCCATTTAAACTATTTATCTAAATTTAAAGCATTGGGAAGATATCGACCAATACGGCACCAAATTGTATTAAAGAATTTCCTTAGCTGCTTTTTGTGTAGCTTTTGTGTATGACCTTGTATGTAATAAAAGGCTTGATTGTCAGTTACTAGCTGTCCATTTTAACAATGTAAATTAATATTTGATAATTACACAGCACCAAACAATATTACTTATAGTGCCCTCTTCAAGGAGTTAGTTGGTTCTTCTGATCTCCCAGGTGGTACAGGTAGACCCTTTTGTCGTGGCCATGATGGTTGGTGAGGACTAGAGGGTCTTCCCCAGGATTCCTTTACTGAGCATGCCCAAACACTCTCTAGATCCAGCAAACTGTCTTAACACCTTATAGAATTGCTTAATGGCACTGTGAGTGTTAAAGTTTCAGGGTTTGGGGGAGCTATACATGGAATTTCATTAAAACAATCCACGAGATTCAATAAAAGTTCTTATCATTTAAAATTATGCTAATTTTGCCCCAACCAATCAGATGTTAGCTTTCAAATGTTAAATAAGATCTAATTGGTTGGGACAAAATTAGCACCTTTTTAAACCATAAGAACTTTTATTGAATATCCCGGATTGTTTTAATGGGACGGGACGTTGCTATTTGTGTGTAGGTCAGCGCAGGTAAGCTTTTAGGTTGGATTTACTGTGATGATAAAGTTAACTCTTGAAATCTAAAATCCTTGGAGTAAAAACAATCAGAATATTCCATTCCACACACTGAGTAAATGACAATGAGAGTGAGGACAGACCCATTTGTGGAAGTTCAAATGTAGAAATCGAGGCATCCTTCTGCATTCCCTCCCACGTCGGGGTGCATCAGGCAGTGTGGGCTTTAATCACACAGAGTAGCAGTTCATTGGAAGGTCCCACAAGAGCTGAGTCACTGCTGATACATTATGAGTCGAATCACAAGGGGACAATAACCCATTTGACTTTTTGCCCTGTTAACCCAATGACAGAAAATTTTCATCTAGGCTGTCCCTTAGGGGAATGATGGTCATTTCAATGTGGACTGCTCATGGTAACATGGTCATAAGTACGAAGTTATATATAACCATGGGCAGGTTCTACGTTGTTTGTATTGTTATAATGTACAGCACTGTGTACCGAAGTGACATACATACAGAGTATACACATGGCCAAGGACTAAGGCAGTCTGCCACGTGAGAATTCCATCCAATGATTCGTCCCAATCGATGAAAATGTTAGTCGCGTCTGTTGATGGGGAGGAAATATTGTGTGCTCTGCCATCCTTTAAAATCTACACCTAGATAGAGCGTCCAGTGGTGCCCCTACCATGAAGCAAAATGAAGGGGGTGCCCCTGCGAAACACTTTAAAGGCTTCTTCTTCCTTCTTCTGCAATACTGCCTACTTATCGTGCCGCCACCTGTCTGCCGATAGGCAAAATATATAAGTTGTTTCAGGTGTCAAAAACCCTAGGAACACCCCTGAGCGTCCCTCCCCTAGTAATAGGACTGATTGAGGGAGCTGGCTATGTTTGTGGGATAAACTCCTGCATTGTGTGGGCTTTTTTTTGATCTAGGAGTGTGATTGATCCTTATGTCTTTTCCGTGCTTATTCCGTATTGGATTAACCCACCTTTTAGTAAATCTTTATTCTGCTAGGAAGTTTCCCATATCTCCCAACTTCCCTGAATGAGGATTAATATATGTTAACGTGGCTGAGTGCTTTCGCTTTATTGCTCCTCCAATATGTGGGAAACCCCCCCACCCCACCCCCCATTAGGTTTTGGGATTAGGGTACCCACGGGCCGATTTCTATGCTTCAGGAAGTAGAAGGGAAAATTTTAACTAGGACCTATTGGCGTTTCTGTGGAAACCAGCCAGCGCCTGCTGCTTAGAACCATTCACTCCTTTGTCCGTCTTTGGGGCCTTTTGTTTGAAGCCTTTATGTCAAAGTCTCCCATCAGCATCAGCTTAACTAGAGTTTTGCATCTCCAAGCGCTTCTGCAAAATTTGCATTTAAAAGACTCCCATGTTTTGTTTTTACTCCCTTCCTTCCTAGCTGGAGGAGCTTATGGTTAATTCAATATAAAGTCTATATTTTATTTTTACTTTATTTAATGTTATTAAGATTGTCAAAGAGAGGACACCTATAGTCTACGCTTTTAAGAATTTGTTAGAAAGATGTGAGAAAGATGACAGATCTGCAAGATTAGGATACACACAGTCCTGAGCGTTCTCCCTATACACAGCATATACCCTGCACAGGGAGAGCGTTTGGGACTGTGTGTTTCCCGTGGCCGAGGGAAATTTTCGCTCAGCTGATTGGAATGTTAGGTGGCTGTGCACTCGTTCGGGAAAGCCACTACACACACAGCCCCAATACCGTCGGATCTGATGGTTTTAGGGCTTTATCGCTAGTGTGTGTATCCAGCTTTACTTCATGTTTGATTACCATACTTCATGTTTGATTACCAATGCAATTAATCTGCAGCAACAGACTTTTGCACATCTTATTGCATCAGCCCTAGTGTCTGCTACAGTCCCCTTGTTACTTGGTAGCAGTATTAATTTTACATGTTGGAAGGAAACATGCAACATAGGATAGTCCCTTTGTATTCTGTGTGAAACGATAACAAAAGATGTGTAACAGGACACACTGGGAACTGAATTTTTACATGGCTGAATCTTATTTTGCCTTCGTATAAATAACGCATACAGATCTAATGAGAGCAGTGGCACCCGTTGTGATAGTGTAATAATTGGGTATACCCTTCTTAGCAGAAGTTCCGGTACTTTCTTAAAGGGGAAGTTTAGTGCAAATACATATACTTATAAGGAAAAAAGGCATATTTTCCCACCCAATGTCCTTACCCTGCCCATTTAGCATTTTGTCACCATTTTGAAATAGACTTCCTGTTTGCAGGACCCCTAATAGAGACCGTTCTGGTCTTGCCCTTGACCCATCCGCCTGGGTTGATCCAGTTGCTCAGTAGAGATCTGAGCATCTTTGACCCATCCAACAGCCAATCAGTAGAAATTACTGTTAGGAACATTCCATGGAAGTGGTGCATCCTGGGAAGAAAAAGGACCATTAGAACCTGAAATGTCAGCTCACTAATGTCAACAGCAGGGAACAGCAAAGGGTATGAAATCAACTGATTTTTCAAAATGGGAGAGAATATGTAGAATAACTAAGTATGCATAATATATGTAAACTAAAAGGGAAAGCTCAGTGGAAAATATTTTAAAAATTAAAAAAGTGGCCATAGATGTAGAAAACTTATCAGCCGATACCGGTATCGTCTTGTGCGTTGCCCATCAATGAAATTGTCCCATTTTTCATGTTATTATTATTGATAAAATTGACCAATAAATATCGAGTTATATGTGGTCACCTCTAGATTGATTCCCCGTGTTGTCGGTATATTTTCACCAATGGTGCACACATTTTATTGCTCCATGTTAAAGTATTCAAGATTTAGGGCTAGGCCACAATGCTGCATTTTTTTCTGCGTTTGCGCTTGCATTTTTATAAAATCATTGGAATGGCGGCAATGCACCGAAAAGGCGCAGTTTCGGGTGCAATGCGATTGCGCTTGCGATTTGCATTCCGCATTTTAAATCGCAGTCGCATGCATTTTCCAATACGTAATGAAAAAACGCATGCGCAAACGCAACAACATCGCACATGAAATCGCATGTGTTTGCGTTGCAGTGTGGCCGTGCCCTTACTGTGATTTATATGGAAGGCTGGCCATCTGGGCAAAAATAGCCAGAATGGTTGGTTGGCTGCTGGTGTTACCAATAAAAATATGCTGAGAGGTAGGCCCCACTTTGTGCAAAATGTGCATGATGCAATCCATTTTTCGAATTTCATGTGCCTATTACATGGATACCAAGATTACATGGTAAATCGTTTCACAATTTTTTAAGCAGTGCAGCCGAGGCGTTACCCTAAAGCCTGGCGTATACTTGGCTGATATTAAACAAATCAGTTTAGCTAGGTATGGGGACTGATATGATCAGCCGGTGTATGGGCATCCAACCAATCTACCACCATAAAGTGTGTATGGTTTCACTGCAAATGGCACATGTATGGCCACATTGAAAGGCTGGTAGTGTGATCTGTGATACGGATATTTGCAGATCTAATGTGTTCATGTATAATGTACAATGTTCCACCCTGTGCTCGGCCGGTTCACCGAGGAGAAAGAAAACTGGATTATTTATTAGCCAAGGTGCGCGTGGTAAAGGATCACAGATTCCTCTGAAGTTTGATCTGAATGAGTGAAATAGTCCGGTGTTTAGTGAGACAGAAATCCTCTTCCTGATCAGATGCAAGGCAATTACACTCATCAAATACATTTTGATAATTTAAATATTTAATGACTTTTTAATTTTTATTTGATTTAAACTTTCCCTTTTAGTATCTAAAGTAAATATTTAATAAAACATGTTTTCATTTGTAAAAATTTTTTTTTTTTTTTTTTTAAATCTGGTCACATAAATATATAATCATTGTATGTAACTGCCAGAAAACTGGTATGTGATCAGTTTGGACCTGCAAGTTAAGGGCCACACTCACCTCTAAATGCTCCTATCTCAAGAAGTGATCGCTGATTGGACACTGTCGGGCTTTACAGGCAGTGATCTCATACAAGAGCTGGTGTAATCATCGCTCCAACACCCTTGCCTGTCCAACAAGAATACCGATGGAGCTTTTGATCTTATCAATCAATTTGATTGACAGTGTGCAGCAGGATCTTCCAAGGATAGCAAATGAGACCAATTAAATGGGCTTTTCCATCTTGATCCAGTTGACCTTTGACTGCGCACACTGGCAAGGTATAATGATATTTGCAGGGTTATTCGCCATTGTGAGAATGTTAGGCGCCTGTAACAAAAGGCTCATATAACCCCAAACAAAACCAGCACTGATATCAAATATACATCTTCCTGCAAATTGCATCTTTCCCACCATTTAATTGTGCCCTGGGCTAAAGTAACCAGCATTGTTAACATTCTACTCCATGTAATGTGATGTTTAGTGCTCTTTATGTTGTGCTGGCTGATATATGTATTTAGCGGTTGTTATCCCAAAGACGTGTTGAATTGATGCTAAGGACCCACCGCTGTGTATTATACTGGCCATATACCAGGAATCACTAGACCATAAAATTCCTTTCTTTTACTCTTAAATTATTATTTTTAGTTTTTCTTTATAGTATAGCACGGATGTGGTCAGGAACCGTCCGAGGACTCGGGGTGATCTCGAGTAAATCCCGTCCAATTTGACTTAAATCTTTTCCTTAAAGCATGATAAACTAGATCTCTTGGGGGGGTGAAGGATATCGAAATAAACCATGATTAAAACAGACCTTGAAAAAGAAAAAAACGATTCTTCTTTCTGCACCATAAGCTATTTGTATGATTGGATTCCACATTACCCCCTCCCTTAGATTTTTAGTCCATAAACATGATATTAAAAGCCAGGGGCGGAATTGAAATTAAATTTCATTCGGTGTCCATGTTGCCACCTGAGCGTCATTTTTCAAGCCCATCGCCTGTAGCGTGAATTTGAGCTGTTAAGTTAATTTTACATCTGCAGCTAGAAATGGAGAGAGGCTGGTAATTAGCATACCGTATATCCCATTGGTGATATGGGAAGGAGAGGCGATAAATATAGAAAAAGAACTCTGGTCAACCTTGTGTTAAAGGCCCAATAATTACCTCTTACATAATTAGCTGTGTGGAAGGATCCCTTTACTAGATTCTACCCTGTATTCTTATGTCTACGAAAAACCAGATACTTCTGTGATGGAGAGATGTGTTGTGATGTCATCTGCTCAGTAGAGCTTGGCAAGTATTCTGTCAAACCGCACATACGGCAGATATTGTTTTGTGTGAGGCTTTGTTAGGAACCGTATGGCTACTACTACTCAAAAATAAAAGATGTGTATTTTAAGGCTCCCTATGCCAATTACGTTTATTGATCATACATGGGATTTTTAATTTAAATAACACTAGACTGCCTGCAGGTTTTTTTCATTCTGTCGTACATCACTTTTGCAGGGGTGCAAGTTCTTATACATGTTCTAGAGCAACCTGCAGCCCCCCAGATGTTTAAAAACTACAACTCCCAGCATTCCTTGCAAGATGTGCAACAACATGGTATGCATTCATTTTATTTCTAGATGTCAGTGTGATCACCCCAGTAAGTGTCCCCATGGTAGTGATATCGAATGTGACATATCCTACCTTGCTCTCTGGAATCATTTGCTTATGTCTGCTATGCTCCTGGATGTCCTGTTGAAACTAAGTGGTAGTGTGTGTGTTAAAAGCTATATTTGTTTACACCCTTTTCAGCAATTTTGTGAGCTGGTTATGAGCTGAAGCATGTTAAGCGAAGGCATCTATGGGATTGGCGTTCAGTCATTGGCTGTGATGTCAAATGCCATATCCGTGACTGACCATTGCATTCTGCAACCAAGGCATGCTGGGAGTTGTAGTTTCCGAACATCTGGGTTCAACATAACTGCCCTATGGTGTCTGCATTGTCTGCAAGAGAGAAATTCACTGTCCCACTAAACATCTGAATTTATTGTTGCAATGTTGTGCAATCCGTGCCCATTGTATAAGACTAAGGATATGTGAATGTCACACTGCTGCGATGTGCAGAATTAGTTTGCAGTCCCTTTATGGATCTTGTAATAAAACCTCTTAATTTTTGTACTTTGCTCGTTGGTTCTCAGTTCAGCTCTCTAGTGCTCTTGTTCCAAGGTCCATTCACTATATGGGATTGTTTGTTGTATCAGAAACCTATAATACAAGCGCACCCTTCCCCATTGCCTACAGTTGTCCAAATGTTCCATGGTTTTCTTGAATGACACTTTTTGATTGGTTACCATCCATTGCATCATTTTGCTTGTCCTCTAAATCCGCAGTAACCAATCAGATGCTACCTTTAACCTGGTATACAACATTTAGTAATTCTCTGATTGGTTGTCTCAGATTAATAGCAGGAGCAAAATTGTGCACCTCTAATTTAATAATCCCCAGAATCTGTAGTTTTTCTGCACTCCATCGTGTTACGCCACCATTTTCTCTTACCCTTTTAGCGGTGTAACCGGCCCAGATCATTGGGAGTTTCCAATGTATTTTATAAACCTGGTTTAATCCCAGCTGCTGGTTAGCAGGAAGCACTGTGCTTGTGTTCCTAAAGAGAGAGATGGATATGTGCCAGCAGATGTCAGCTTAGTGCAAACTAAACCATATTGGTGCTTCTGCTATGTGTGTGCTTATCTGTGTAATGCTAAATACATAAACTACATACATTATAAATGCAGCTTTGTACAGCGCATTCAGCCAGTGTTCTTAATACAATCAAAGGAAATTATTTATGGTCTCCTTTACTTCTCATTTTAGTTTTAAGTACTGTACTATAATATAGTTTAAGGATGTCAAACTTGCAGCCCTCCAGATGTTTGTAACCTCGAACACCTAGCAGGAATGCTGGGAGTTGTAGTTTTCAAACATCTGGAATGCCAGGATTTAACATCTCTTCTACAGTGGGTGAATGCTAACATGGCCACAATATCGTAAATCATGTGAAGCTAACCTTACAAGAAACAACCAATCAAAGGGCACCAACCCTATCCTTGCACAAGTTTTACATTAAAACCATTTGAGTCTTTTGATGATGTCATTCACTACACTAACTGCACCACCAATGGTAATTAAGCCATGACATTCCTGCATTGGAAGGTGCTGAACTGATCTGGTTTATTTGTTATTCTGTGTTTATGAATGGTATGTTGATTGTGTGTGGTTTATATGGGGTCTTCCGGTGGGCACTAAGGTTCCCATTTCATTTGTGTTGTGTTTGCAGTCTTTTTTAGGATTCCATTACTGTTCCTAATGTAATTCTTGTTCATTCATTCATTCATTCCTTCATTCATAGCATTGATGTATAACCAAGTTTGCTTATTGATAACCACGATAACAACTAACTTAGATTGTGACCTGAATCTGGGGGTCTTCATGCTGATCGAGGACTACAACTCCCAGAATTCACTGGAGTTGCAGTTTTGCAGGGTTGTGTGATTATTATTCTAAAAATGGAACCTCCTATTACAAAGCTCTACAGCATTGTGACACTTATTGGCGCATTATAATCACGAGACTTATAAATGGGCCCATGACCACAATTTAAAAAAGGCTCTGTTGCTAAGCATTTTTTTTTTAGTTTGTTTTAATTTTTTTTTTTTGTGTGTGTGGGTCATCCAGTTCTATTGGTTATGTTCCGATATGTAGGCGTTGGGGGATGTCGGCATAACGGCATTCAGCTGCCACTAATTATTTTTACTCTGGCTACTGGCCCAAACCTGTCATTCACCCATGAAAATGCCGGCTTCCCAGATATTTATGGATACCCGCCCTCTCCATCAAAATTGCATCTCATCGCCACTTATTTCTAGCATTGTTAATATAAAAAGTACATGGCTTCTCTGCCTACTTGTCTTTATTTATAAAGCTGCCCTGTTACTTTCACAGACAAAGGCATTCATCATAAGCAGTGAGGGGAACAGCGATATCTAGAGGTCATAAATAGATGTTGCAGTTCTAGTTATGTCCTGGAGAATGCTCCTCCAGCCAAGATGGCGCTCCCCACTATTCAGTTGTTAAAAGAAAAATATCAGTGATATTAGCCTTGGCTAAAATGGTCATAACTATTTGAGCTTACCAAAGATATATTTACTATTTTATACTATATTTACCTTCCCAAACCCAGTAAAAATTTGAATTCCTTTTTTTTAAAAAAAAAAATTAACTTGGAATTTTTTGCTCTTAGTCGCCCCTAAGCCCAAAACAGAAATGGAATCGTATTCGGCACGTCCAGGGGACGGCATTACATTACAGTGCAGGCTACGAGAAGATGTACAGAGCATCAGCTGGGTGAAAAACGGAGTTCCGCTTTCAGAGACTAACCGCACGCGTATAACGGGGGACGAGATCCAAATTTTCAACGCAGGGCTGGAGGACACTGGGGTGTATTCCTGTGTCACTAATGGGCCATCTGGAACAGATACCGTGTTATTCTCCGTTAATATATCAGGTTTGTAGCTTGTTAACCTGTGTTGGCGTCAAACTGGGTAACTTCTGTCATCCAGTGTTGCATCGTTTGTGTTGCTGTCTGGCGTGTTATTGTCGTGTAGATTTCACATCATTTAAATGATGTCTGTCTGTCCTGTGTACCTTTTTGTTTGTTTTTATGTTGTCATAGTATTTTATATGTGTGTCTCCCTCCCACCCATAAAAAAAAAAAAATCACCAATCAATTTGCAGGTATATTTTTCTTTCAAGCAGTTTTGCAGTATGAAATAAGCCAGTGTTAAAGGGGCTTTGCGTCTATCTGTCTTAAAGGGGAGGTGTTCCTCTATTTAGAGTACACGTCCATATTATTGGTAGTAAAAGGAGACACAGGTGCGCCATCTAGCTTGGGTCTTATGTGACACCAGATAAAATAAAGGTAACACCTTTAAGCTTGGTTTAGCTGGAACACAATATATGTTTATCTGTATCTACATATGTATATAGACCCTAGTATCTTTTATCTACTTTTATCTCTATCTACATTGTGTTTCGTACTGTATTGCAATACTGTACAGTGCTGCATCCCAAGGGGCACTATATAAAGGTATACATTCATACACGCACAAATGTAACAATATGCAAATGGCCCTTAGACTCCTTGACACTGGAAACCTATGTAGACTTCTGATGACCTTAAATGAGTGTGCTGGATGAGATAATCAAAATGTTTTCCAAAGCATCCAATCTGGGGCCTCCTTCTGATTGGTGCATTGTGTTAGATAAAATAAAGGTATGTTTTTATTGGAGCCTTTGTAAACTGGCAGATAAGGTGTATAATAGTAGAACTCAGTCTTTATTACAGCCTCCGTTTGCAAATGTCACCCTCTAGAGAGTGGGCTAGCCTGATCAAATCAAGTCTTGTCTGTGTGTCCTTTAATTGGAATTGAAGCGTTAAGTGACTTTCACATACCATTTGGCAAGAAACTCTTTTGAAATGACTAAACCTGTTTGTTTGTTTTTGACAATGTGACAAAATGGCTCTGTCTGTGTGGTGTCACCTGTGTTAAATTTGCATACTCTCCATAAAACACAAGTCACGTGTTAACAGTGGTGTAAACATGCAGATTAGTGGTTATGATCATTCTTAATGAATCGTCTAGATGTGGCTGTGGGAACCCTTGGCTTCTATAACCCTTACTAAACTAACTCACTAATTCAATTTCCTTTGTATTTGGTTTATTGGGAATCCAAATTCAGCCAATCAGAAACTGCCGATAAGCCCATTGCCTTAACATGTGTGTGTTTGTGTAGTGTGTCTAAATGTACAGAGTGCATGTACAGTATTTCGTTTGTCATGTAATAAACATTTTGTAACAAATGTTACAAGCTGTTACAAAACCATTTGTTTTTTTTAACAATGTACAAGTCGTGTTACAAAAACAAACTTTTGTAACAAATATTACAAAACCCCAAGTTCAGTTTCTTTTCTTTGTTTTGTATCTTTATTTGGTCCTTTTTTATGTATAAAATACAATTGGATTTTTTTATGTCTTAAAGGAACACTTGTACCCTTTAATAATAACAAGCTGGGTTCCAATAAAATCCTAGTTTAGGGCTCCATAAATCATATGCTCATTGTAAAACTAGGTGCTTTGTCAATCCAAGAAGCTATATTAGGAGGTAGAAATTAATAATCCTACTTTTCTACCTAGGTTCTTTTTATTTTAACAATTAACTGAATATGAAGTTTGATGTGCCCTTTAAATCGCTGCAGCAAAACCAAGTTATTAATTTCATCTTTCTCTGCCCCATAGTAAATGAAGCTCATTAGACATTGCTTCTCCGTTTAGATCATGCTGAGCATGCCCAAGACAGAGGATTAAGGAGGAGGGGTTAGCTGTGACAGGTGGGCTTGACTTGTGTATCTCTACATAGGAATGAAGTAGGCAAGTGATACTTTGATAATCAGGCTATAAATTGGGAACATGGCATCCTATCTGTGCTTTAAATAAAATCTTGCCCAAGTCCAAATGTACATCTAAAGCAAGATGAATGATATAACGTGGTTTTGAAAGTATATTTTATGCAGAGTTTCATAAACCCACTGGGGGTTTGCTCCACTGGTGGGTCTGTTGAATGGCGAAAAGTTTTTGAGGGCATGTTCACCCGTAAAATGAAAAATTATAGATGAGTAAATCACCTCACAAAGTTGAAAGACATAGGGCTAATCTGTAGAGGCAAAAATTTTTTGCCTCTACCCTTTAAAGGACAACTCCACCCTTTTAGAAAGAATGGTCTCTTTAAAATATGTTGATATATCATAGTTTGTCCTATGAATTCATTACTGTATGCCTGCTATGCTTCTGGATGCCTCATGGAAACTGAGAAATTTAGAAACCTGTACTGAGCCTGAGCATGCTCAGAAGAGGCAGACGAGATTAACATTCAGTCATTGGCTGTGATGTCAACTGTCAAATCCATAACTGACAGTTTGTAACTGGAAGAACCAGGAAGCAGAAACAGGGGAAACAGGACATTGTGCAGGATTTTAGGTTAGACTTATATATTTCACATTTCAAACTATAACCGTTTAGGGTTTTGGAGGGTGATTTACCTGTTTGTAAGTTTTCATTTTGGGGCTGGACTCGCCCTTTAAAGGACCACCCGCTCTCCAAGCTTTTACACACTTGTACATGCGCAAAGGAGGCAGCTAGGATAGCATTCAGTCATTGGCTGTGATGTCATTTTTTTACATTTATGACTGACGGCTGCTAACTGGAAAAACTGGGGGGTGTTATCTAATAATATAAAAATTTTAAGGGGGGAATTTGTATTTTAGAGTTGAAACTGAGAAATATCTGGTATCGACAGTCAAAATTTCATAGATTCAGTATCTGGGATAGTTTTGACCACAGAAACTTTGTTGGTGGAACTGGTACTTTCAGACCCAAACCAGGTTTGTCCCTAATTTAATGTACGAGCAGCAGTGACACAACTTTGGCTCCTCTGCCATAATTAGTTAGTGTGTGTGTGATAGGTGTGTTATCTCCCATACTATGAGGGTCTCCCAGTGTGTCCAGCAGGACCTGTGCCGTGTGGATAAGGAAGTTTGTTTTGTGCTTAATACAACAAAGAACCGAACAAAACTCTCTCTAATCTTACAGGAGTTTTTTCTAACCTTCCACCTGTAGGCTATTTGGATCTGATGACCTGTATTGTGGTGGACGTGATCCTTTCATATATATTCTATACAGATATACAGTTCTGTTTGTATTTTATAACCCAGTGAACTTGTCCTTTTGCCTCTCTACAGACGCCCTTCCCTCAGCTGAAGATGACGATGACGACGATGACAATAATTCATCCTCTGAAGAGAAACCTGCTGAAAATTCTAAACCCAACCGTAAGTTCTGTAATGTCCCTGTTAGTACTTCCCGAACGTTGTACTGCTGGTCGCGCCCAGTTTAGACATTAGATAGACCAGGGATCCTTAAACGATGGCCCTCCCAAAGTTTTGAAAACTGCAACTCCCAGCATTCCTCAGTTACATAGGGAATGCTGGGTTGCAGTTGGAGGATCTCAGGATAAAACATTTGTACGTCAAATATACCAAATGTCTATCTAGTGCATTTTTGGCCCTGCGGTGTTTACCTTCATGTGTTCCCCGTTTTATTATGCAATAGAGAGTTGATTACAATAAACAACTGGCTTGGTGGTTCTTCACACAAGCGTGATGTTTGAAAACACTTAAATTAGAAACAAGGATTTTAATTGATTTTAAATAAGAAAATTTGCATGTCTCCAACCACTTTTTGGGAATGCTGGGAGTGAGAAATCATTCCTTATTTCTTGGATTTGTTGGCAATGTTCTGTTCTAAGAAGGCTCTACTGTATTTTGTAACTGACAGAAGAAAGCTGAATGCTTTAGACATTAATTTTGCCTTACTAGGTAAAATATTGCGTCTCCCGAAATGTTGTTATCCATGAAAGTTCCAATACACAGTCCCCTGAAGGTAGCATGTAATTGTGTGTTTTTTTGATGAATTACCTTGTGATCTCTGGATTTATCAGATATTTGTACAGGAAAGGGCAACATTACTCTATATTCAAACAGCTTCAAATTAACAGCACATTTCCAACAATTTAAATCCTGCCGAGCAGTAATAAAAATGTAATTATATACATTATTAGATGTGTTGGCCATGAACTAAAAAAATCCATTATGCTACGATGAGAACATTTGATTTAATGGTCCAAGGAAAATATCTTTCAACATTTTACTGTCACTTGGACATGGAATTGTCCAGTAAAGAATATTAGAAATGCTTCAAACCTTTTCCTTTCCGTACTGCCAGTGAGTCCGTTGTGATCAATAGCAGACATTCCCTTAATGAACCAACTAGCCTGTAGCCACTGAAAGCCAAAGTCGTTTTAATGGTAAAATGTTATTATTGAAGATGAGGAAAGTACTGCTATTGCACTGATTTGTCTGTACATGTCTGGAGCCAAAGTGCCATCAAGATGGCTGTCATAATGATATTGTTCGATTTCCCTTCAGGATAATATTTTTTTACGAAGACAGACTTCCCACCTGCTTGTATAAATGTTAATATTTCATGCACCAGATATCTCCATTATGTATTTAAATTTTTTTTATTAGAAATGACCCAACAAAGTTGGCATGTCAATACTGTGCTGTCCTGTTTGGTTGCTCTGCTGAGCTTAGTCTCTTATCAAGGCAAAATGGTGGAATTATTGAGCAAATCTATTTTCCTTTAACTAATCAGATTGAGGCATTTAACTGATTTTTACAACGATTTTCTGAAGTTAAATTCGAGGAAATCCTGTAACCCTAGAACTTTTCCTTTATTTTTCAGTGATTATTTCCAAATGCCTAGAAAGGTCACATTCAGGTTTTTAGCATTGGTAAAGCGTTAAAAAGTAATCAGTCATATACAGTATTGATGTTTTAATATGTCTGTTCTACGACCTTGTGCATTTACTGGGCCACAAAGGGAATCCATCCTATCAAGTGGCTATTCATTGTGTGAATCCCCCTTACTTAAGCTAGCCACACACGGGTAGATAGAGTGCAATGATCCCGAAGTTCCCCCCACCTTGACTCTCCAATCTTTGAGACATGGGGGACTTGAATCTTGAAATGGGGTGTTTTCCTGATAAAACGTTCTACGTACGAGTGGTGGACTGGGAAAACCATTGTTGATATTTTGAGCAATCCGATCAAGTTAATTGGATCACTCGAAATGTCGATCCCGTGTATGGAGGGGGGGCCTTAATGTTTTGTTTGGATACATGTTTTACACAGTGGGTTGGGTAAGGAGCCTCAAAAAATAAGTAATTGAAATCCCTAGTAAATTGTACATTTATTGCTAGTATGTTTTATATATTGTGAGAAATGGCATTTTATAGCCTAAAATGTTATCAAAAATATATTTGAGCCTTTAGTTATCCTTTAAAAACCTTCTACAATGACCTAACACAATACGTCAATTATGTTATTTGTGATGTTTTTGAGAGGTAATTTTGTCTCGGTAAACAAACTAGTAGACAAGTATTATTCTCATTTAACCATCTGGCCCTTTGGGTCATACAAAAATAGGAAGGTGAATAGGAGACAAATTACTTTAATAATAAATTTAACCTGGGAATGAATCTGGTATCTGGTTTCATGGGTTGTTCAACTCCAATCAGAAAGCAGTTTAATAGTATAACAGCCCAATCAGAATGAGTTCTACAAGGTTGCAGGGAAGGACCTTTGTTATTGTCGTTTTTAAGTTTCTCTTGTCCCATTTACTACTATGTGTAGTGTTGTAGTTACAGAAGTATTTGCAAACTTCCCTTCTAATATTTCTCTGGGGGGATGTGGGCAGAAAAGTATTCCCATCTTATTATTGGTTTGTACATTAAAATATACCTTGTAGACTAGAGAAAGGGGGACAAACCTTGCTATTCTACACAAGACAGAAATAATTGACATTTCTGTACAAAAGGAGGTAGGAGGATGTTTTGTGAATCCTTTTAGAAAAGGCAATAGGGATTGAACTTTATTAAAGGAGCCATTGTGTATAGGAGACAAGGAGACACTGGATAGGGTGCGATCTTCTTAGGTTGCAGTTTCGATTGGCTGCTCTGTTATCTAATGTCAGATTGAAGTTCAGGCAAGAGACATAGTTGTCTGTCTTTTATCTGGGATATAAAAGCTTGACACATCAGCTGGGTGTTATTTAATGGTTCGACTCTGGTATTTGTGCTTACTGAGGTGAGTGTGGGAACAGATGGATTTCATAAGTAGGGTTATGGAATTACAGGTTGTAGCTTTAACCAGCCCTCCATTTTGTTCTAATCGTATTCCAGTCCTATTGTGAACCACAGCAATGAAAGTAGCAACAAACTGAGACAATTTAACTGAGAACTGTAATGCACAGAAAGTTTTTTTGTAAAAACGGTTAAAATGAAAAATACCTGAGGTAGGATTGGCAATTCCTACCTCCCAATATTATTTCTGTAAAGAGCACCAGCATGAGGAAAAACTGCTTTTGCCAGGCTTCCCCAGTGCTTCAACAATATCTTTTAAAGGGTATCCACTTTTTGGTATTCAATTTTATTGAAAAATGGTAGGTAAAGGAGCTGTGTCTTACCTTCCATTCTTCAATAAAATGCGCAGGAGCCGGGAACAAAGGTAATGGAACTTACCCAATCTTTTATTTCTCAGCCGCGACCTGTCAGGTCCTGACAGACTTCGTACTCTATGCGCAAGTGCGGTGTGCATAGAATACAAAGTCCATTGGGAACTGGCAGAGGAGATGGCAGAGGAGCGAGTGATTGGGTTCTTTAACTTTATTCCCGGCTCCTGAATGTTTTATTGAAGAACGGGAGGCAAGACACAGCTCCTTTACCTCCCGTTCTTCAATAAAATTGAATACCAAAGAGAGACCCTATAATATAGGAAGTCCCAGGGTATTAACCTGGCAAATTAAACTATTTTGTTAGCTTCTCAACAAAATGATTATGGGACGTAGGAATAATCAATCCGACCTCCTTTCCCCAGGTACTTTTTATTTTTTAAAAGTTTATTTTTAGTCCTTTAAATGACCATTTTGTATTATTGTATATATTTTATTGATAATCCACAACACATTGAAGACTGCACAATTGGTCAAAATTCATCACCTTGCCCAATCCAACTTTCATCTAATTTGGACAAAAGTATTAACAATATTTTGGTTCATCATCCCGTGTGTACCCAGCCTAATGGTGGCCATACATCAGTGCGATATTACTTACCCGACCTTGCGCTTACGCGACATTCATCGATCCTGCCAGAACTGTCTCCCCCGATCTTATATTCAACCAACATGCGATTGCAAAATCCCATTCATTTTGTGATCGCATGCCGGTTGAATATAAGATCAGGAGAGGTGGTTCCAGCAGGATCGCAGGAAAGTCGCGTGAGCGCTCGGTCGGGTAAGTAATATCGCACTGATGTATTTGAGTAAATATCCAGTCTGGAAAACTTTACTTTAGAATGATAACATTTTGCCTCTCTCCACATTTAAAATGTGTTTCCCTTTAAACAATAGGCATTTTAGGCTTCACATACCTTAAATTCCTGTGGGATTCCCTAAGCTCTGTGCCATCCAAGCTGAAAAAAAGAACTCTTGTTAATATTAACACTTGGCTCCCCGTGAACTGCCGTTAATATCTAGAGTTACAGGCCCCTCTGGTCCTGAAATTCTTCCTCTGCCTGGTTTAACAGCGTGGTGTCCCTTTAATGTTACCTCGAGCTGTTTTATTGCCTACCATTCAGGAATAGCTAAGATGAGAAGCTGAAATGTAGTTAACCTTCTGGAGTGTCCAATCCTTAATGCTGCCCCAAACCTATGACTGTCCTGGTTTGTCTAAACTCTGTGTCAGACTGGGGTGTTGGGGCTTACCAGGAAATTGGAGACAAGGGGCCCACCAGGAAGAGATAAGGGGCCCACTTAACATTTCATATCACATTTCTTACTCCTTTACATGTTTTACTTCTACTGACCCCCTGTCTTTATTAAAATGAATTTCCTACTGTCCCTTTGTCTCTGGATTTAAATTTAAGCAAGTTTTTTTTGAGGTGATTAAGCTGTGAGCCCCCCGGGGGATTCCCCTGAAACCCGGTGGGCCAGTCCGACGCTGCTAACCTGAGTAAAACTAGAAAATAACCCAACCACTCCTTGTTTCATTTAAATAACACGGTTTATCTCTGTTATATTCTGTGCCACAGCATTGATTTTCAATCCCTTCTCTTTTCTAACTTAAGGTCCAACTTGGTCCGAGCTCGGGAAAATGGAGAAAAAACTTCATGCCGTGCCAGCCGCAAAAACTGTCAAGTTTCGGTGCGCGGCAAATGGGACACCACCACTGACCCTTCGCTGGTTAAAGAATGGCAAGGAGTTTAAACAAGATCAACGCATTGGTGGATACAAGGTAATACGGGGTCCTCTGTTAAAGGGAGTGTCTATTTACAGAAAAATAAATGGGTAATAAGTTTTTTGTATTTTATTGGCTAGAACTTTTAGAAATGTGTCTTACATTCCACTATTCCTTCTTCTAGGAATTCCCACAATAAAGAATCCCATTCAAATTATTTTTGAAATCTAGAGGCAGTACTGTGGATATACGATGCTTCCATATATGTTTAATGGGCCAAATGTAATGTTTAACAATGGGACAAACACTTGGTTTTGATTAAGGAAATGATATTTCCTTAATCATTTAATACTGCAACTGACAGGGGCGTAACTGCAGCCTCCCATTGTGAGATTGGAGCCCGGGCCCTCCCCTCTTCCGGTTCAGGATCACCTGTTTTTAAACAGCTGATCACGGGTATGAAGGAAACATACGCACATTTGGCTGTTTAAAAGACTGAAAGTGAACTTACAGTTCGGTTCCAGCTTTTAAACAGCTGATCTTGCTTAATGGCGGGAGCGGTAGTTTCACCACTGGCACTTGACCCCCAGTTGGGCTACACGTGTGCGATGAACGGCCATTTCGGTTCTCGGTTTGTCGTAATTCGTTTTCCAGCAAATCAACATATGACGCCTGACCAAACAGTTACACACATGCAATTATTGGAGGAAACGCCCATTTGTTGCATGCGTGTTGCCTGCTTTGGGTCAGATGCAGTATTGGACGTGTGTGCCAGCCTTTAGTCTTAGTTAACTGGTTACAGTGCTGAGGAAATGCCAAACACGTCAAGAAAAGTCATTCTTCCCCCTTCCAAATTAGGTCAACATCATTTAGGGATACTTGGAAGAGTAGGAGAACTAAACACATTGATTTATGATTTTCTATAATCTGAATCTCCATAGAATGTAATAGAACTGGATAAGATAACTGTGTATATGTGCGCTGTTTTGCCACATTCTTGATCTCAACCACATGCTCCCTTGACTAATCTGGACAGTAACAGGATTGGCTAGAGCCTACTGGTGGGTGTGACCTGCTGTAAAAATGTGTAGTAAAGAGCAACCAAAAACTCAGACAACCCCACAGGTATTGCTATAAACAAACGTGCATTTATTGTGCACACCACGACATGTTTCGGGACAGTCTGGTCCTTTCTCAGTGTCCCACTTGAGAAAGGACCTAGACTGTCCGAAACATGTCGTGGTGTGCACAATAAATGCACGTTTGTTTATAGCAATACCTGTGGGGTTGTCTGAGTTTTTGGTTGCTCTTTACTACACATTTTTATTTTGAATTTATGTCCAGGAACAGACATCTGGGCAACCAAAGTCTATAGGAGATGTGGTGAGCTGAATTGCATTTATGTGTGACCTGCTGTAACAAGCTCCTGCAGTAGCTCTATACTGGGCATGTGCCATAATGGTCAGGGACCAAATTGTGTGATACCCCATTAGTAAGGCAAATTTCCCAGCACCTGCATCAGAATGAGAGGCGAGACACAGCTGCTTTCACTGCAGATTTGTTGTTGTTCTTAGCTGTAGTCTTAGCTGTCTTTTAAGTACAGCAGTAACAAATTACATTTATAACCTTTGCCGTTAATGCTCTAGAAAGTTTAACAGAATCCGTTCCTGTGCTGTTTACACACTGCTGAAGTTGCATTTTGTGTGGGGAATGGATGCCAGGCCCTCTTTTGCATGCCAGCGCAGCCTTTGAAGTGGAGCCATCCTTTCTTCCTGCCCAGCATGCCACTCTCTCTCAATCCATCTCCTTTAGTTTGAAAGGGTTCAGATGCCGGCTCTCATTAACCATTCCCCTTGTTGATTGCTTAGCAGCTCATTAAAGGGTTTACCAGGCTAAATGTAACATCCAGTGAAGGAGATGTTTAAAGGCAGTCACAGAGTGAGACTCCTTATTGCACTATTGATCACCCTAATACTTAATCAAGGTCCTATTTATAATGTTCTGCCCAATCAACGTTTTACATACTGGCTCGTTAGCTATTGTCCAGCCAAAAGAAGATTGTTTCTGATATGAACTTTTCTTGGGCCTGTATATTCTATTCACCATCTCAGGCATTTGGTATAGTGGGTATAATGGGCATGGGTCCTTGAAGTTAAAAAAAAAAATCAGACAAAAGACCAATCAGAAAATGGAAAATTATGACCTATCAATGACTGAATCATTGGAAGTGGTGAATGGACGGCTGGGCTGAAACATCTGCCCTAAGGCTCCATATGATCCTCCACTAAGCAAACACTTTTAGTGATTAATCAATTTATACAACTTTTTTCCATTCGTAGGTCCGTCCTGAAAAGTTTAGTCTTGGCATGGAATCCGTAGTCCCATCTGATAAAGGAAATTACACTTGCATAGTGGAGAACAAGTACGGCAGTATCAATCACACATACCAATTGGATGTGGTGGGTAAGTGAGAGGGGTGGAAGGTGTTGTAGTGTTTATCGTCCCCTGTGAAGTTTCAGGCCATCGGGGGTTTTTTTGTTTCGAAATGTTTGTAGAAGCCGTTATTTCCTCCCTTCCAGTCTTAGTTCAGTAACAAGGCCCAGCAGCCCCTGAGAAGACACTTGTCGGAATTTTACCAAAGGAGCCATTAAAATGCTCAACAACATTGTGACCTTAACTGTCCTTTTAGCCCAGAGCAGTGATGTCGAACCTTGTTGTAGTTTTGGAAACTAAAACTCCCAGCATCCCTTGCCAGTTGTAGTTTCTAAACATTTGTAGGGAGCTCTCTGAGCTAATCTCCCTTATCTGATTTACCACAGGCTGCACGGCACTGGGTAAATCTCACCCGCACACTAATCTAACGCCTGGCATTAAATACTTATGTGCAGCCTCTGGTAAATAGGTTTGAGACGGCTGTGTGAGTGCCTCTTCCGGTACCTCGTGCGGCCGACGCAAAGTGAGACTTAACGCTGCTCGCCTGCAGCGCTCCTCGGTAGATTACCCTATTGGAGTGTCCAGCTTAGACATCACTGTCCGAGGGCCACAAATCAAGTGTAAACTGTATCCCAATAAGATTGGTTTTTATATTCCTCATATGTCTCTTTAAAGCTTAAAAAAAGGAAAAGTTAATTAAAGGTTTCGGCAAAGTGAGGCCAGACTTGGTCACGGAGAAAACCACAAGGCAACCTTCTTCTTTGCCGAGTATCTAGCAGATCAAGAAATTATCCTCCATTTACTTGAATAAGCAGCCAATTCTCTGCTCAAGTATTTCCTTCACTAACATCCGCCTTTAATTATCCTACATATTTTCCTTTCTTTCACTTCCCCCCCATTTCCACCTCACAGATCCTATTAAATTTCAAATATTTCCTGTACAGGGGGCACTTTGGGGGCCGACGCTAAGGTGCAGTTTTAGTTTATTTTTTTGGTTCCTTTTCAGGCTTTCAAAGGAAAAAGACCTTGATTTTCTTTACTTTTTAGATGCATTTTACAGAAATTCCAGCTCCAAATCCTGATCATTATTGGCGTGTGTTTGTTTTCATGTGTATATCTAGACCAGTCCACGTCAAGCCTTGTCCCAAAGAGCTTACAATCAAATGTTCTTATTGTTGGCAAGGGGAACAGGGGCAACAAGTGCAGTAGATACAGAGAGAACAAAATAATTCATTAAATAATTAAGCAGAAATTAAGACGACAATCTATCTCACTGGATTGCTGACATCATAGACAGATCTGTTACCAACTAAAGGCGTCCATTAGCAGAACACTATTTTCTTCTCAGACAGGTCTGTTGGGAAAGGGGCCGTTATTACAGATATTAGTTGTGTGGGGGTCTTTCTTCCCCCGGCACCTTATTAAAATATTCTAGTTTTAATGCTAGCAGGTCCTAGCTTCATGCAAAACATAGGACAGATTTCTGCTAGAGAATGAGAAATGACCATAGAAAAAGGTCCACATTTCTTACCATGTATTCACCAATAGTCAGGGCCACAATATTGATAAGCTTATATGACCTTTTATTATATTCTAAATTACCCCTGGACTCAATACAGAGTGGGATGTTTTAACACCAACTGGACTGAATAG
This sequence comes from Hymenochirus boettgeri, assembly GCA_019447015.1. Lineage (NCBI taxonomy): Eukaryota > Metazoa > Chordata > Amphibia > Anura > Pipidae > Hymenochirus > Hymenochirus boettgeri. The sequence goes on from CM033471.1 coordinate 244,202,214, forward strand.
TACAAAATGTACACATAAAGGAAAAACCCTTTTCAGATCTGAACAAAATGAAGTCGGCAATACAAAATGGAGTCTTGACTGTTTCACAATACTATCCTATATCTCCTATATATTTTTTTTATTATATGTTAGATTATTGTGATTTCTAATTAAACAATTTCACCATCCTCTTCCCTACAGAGCGTTCCCCTCACCGTCCAATCCTTCAGGCTGGGCTTCCAGCAAATAAAACCGTCACGGTGGGAAGTAATGCTGAATTTTACTGCAAGGTGTACAGCGACCCCCAGCCTCACATCCAATGGCTCCGTCACGTTGAAATTAACGGCAGTAAAATGACATCCGATGGCACCCCCTTAGTGGAGATACTTAAGGTAGATACTGTGCCTTTGTCTTGTATTCCATGTGGTGTTCAGGTTTTGGAATAGGGAGGTGTTAATTTCAGCTACAGCACCTTTTTTATTCTTTTGTTGTGTTTATCTTATGACGACCGTTGAAAATAAAGCAGCTAACAGCTGCAGCCTGGGGACTCTAATGATATTGGCAATAAGTGCATTATTTATTAACTAGGGTGCTGCTAAATATAGCAACTTCTACCAACATGCTAGCTTTCATCTGCAAGCAAAGGGTTTAGCGCTAATTGAGTTGTGAAAATACAGAATGTTTTTACATTATATGTTTAAATAATCTTTTTTTCCATTTTGTTTATGCCTATTTATATAGAACTGCAATATGCCAGGAGCTTAATTTAATAATTGATGTAATAAGATGGACATACATCTGTCCACTTTTTTTATTATGTGGGAATAACCTATCGGCGTGCTCTAAGGAGAGAACATCCAGGACTTTTTTGTATGCATTGTCCCTGTGCAAGTTGGGGAGAAGCAAGAGCTTTAGAGCTTTAACTGTGAAGAAGTAGAAAAGCGCAAGGCATCAAATTTAAAGGCAGGGATAGGAGGTTTTACCGGTACCTCCTAAATGATTCTAGTTTTATGGGGACACGCTATAGTGGTAATTTAAAGGAGAAATATACCTTTAATAATTAATAACTAATTATTAATTGAACAATAGTGAATCCAAATGACCACTCACTGTTACTGAAGGTTCCCTGTCCCGACTTTTCTGCCAAGTCCAATATTCACTTAGGCTGAGGCCACACTGCAACGCACATGAATCGCGAGCTTTATCGCACGCGATTATGTGCGTGATTCTTGTGCATTTTGCACATGCGATTTTGCCGTTTTCCGATGTGGAAACACATGCGTTAACGCACCAAAAATGGTGAACGCATGTGTTACCAAAATGCGAACGGACGCACAATCGCATGTGCATCGGAAATCGCAGGAATTTTCGCATTCCCACGATTTCCATTTTAGCGGGCGCAAACGTGAGCGCAAAATGCGTGCTCAAACGCACGAAACGCGGGAGTGTGGCCTAGCCCTTATAAACGAATAAATGGTCCTCAAGGTTCTTGTGCAAAAGCGTTACATTTTATTTTTACCCCTTGATACACCGCAAGGCCGTGCTGTATATCAAGGGGTAAAAATAAAATGTAACGCTATAATTATTGTATCATTTTAGGAAGAGTAGAATTGGGAACAGAGTCAGGAGGATTTTTCAGTTCTGCCACTGGAGGGCGAAATACATTATTCTACACTTCCTTAAAATGATAGAATCCAATGGACCTGAACTACTACTTCTTTGCTTCCCATCCAGCTCTCTTGTGGTGGTCCTAAGAAAGCCCCTTACTTACGTTTCTCTCCATGTGGCTACACCACTTCCTTAAAGCTGCAATTATAAAAGTGTCTGGCATTTAACCAAAGTTCATCCTTCGTGGCACTGAAGGCACTATGTTACGTTTCATGGTGTTGGAAAGTGGCACTGGGAGCGTTGAGTAAATCTCGGCTGAGGCCTCTCTGTTTTATAACTGTGTCTCTTCCTCTTTGTCATTTGCTGTTATCGGTTTGTTTCAGCACTCTGGGATAAATAGCTCAGACGCAGAAGTTTTGACCCTATACAATGTGACTGAGGCAGAAAGTGGGGAATACATATGTAAAGTGTCCAATTATATTGGTGAGGCCAATCAGTCTGCGTGGCTTACTGTCACCAGGCCCGTGACGAAAGGTAAAATCAATGTAACCTCCTGAAAAAAAAAATCCCAAAAAAATCAACGGTTTTGGGACAATGTCTCTGCCAGACTCTTGAATGACTCCCCCTTTATATAACGCGCTTTTATTTCCATGGAAAGATACTTGGTTTGCGATGCCCAGTTTAGCTCCGTTCTTCTTGATTTCTGACTAACGTCGTATAATCATCCTGTCTGTGTTAAACCTTCTCATGGAATTTCTCTTTCCTTTCTGCAAAACAGCCCTTTACCCACACATGATGTTGATTTTGGAAATTACATTTATTGAAATCCGGCTCTTGTAGATTTTATATTGTGCTGAATTGTATTTTCTTTGCTGTAATAACTTCTAATCTTGTTCTGATTACAATGTTCCCATTTGTTAATCAGAAATGTTTTATAGTACGTAGTATTATAAAGGTTTGTGTTACCGAGTTACATAAATCCATCAAGTTCAACATCGCTTAAAAGCTTGTCCAAGTTTATTAAGAAGTTGGTGTACTAATCCCCCATAGGGCCGAGACGTCCTTCCTGACCCCAAACATACAATCAGAGAGCTTTATAAAATAAATCAATACATGTCTTGCTTAAAAAAGACATCTGCCTCTAAAACTTTTTTTTGAAGAATTCTTGATGGAGTCCATAGAGTAAGGAAGTGCTGGCTGAATTGATGAATATCCATTCCACCTGTGTGTATGAATTCATATCGTATATTTATATCTTTAACCAAATAATTGCCCAATGGCATACATGTAGCACCTAAAATATTTATTCTTCAGTACCTTTTTCTTTCCTTTAATTCTCTGGCTGTTTTCCTGGAGCTAAACGTGGCTATTGCACCGGGTCCCATTTTTCCATGTGGTCAATCTCTAGCATGTACCAATGGGCAGGAGGTTTCGATTATTTTTTCTTTTGGTGACGGGTTTAACCAAGGTAGCTTCTCTGTAGGTCACACTTTATGGAGGAAGCTTCTACAAAACTTCTGACCAGGTTTCTTACAGTGGTTTCTTTCTTTACCCCCTGGTAACTTTGGTTCCAGGGCAATACCTGCCCTCTTCTCTTTTGGTTTCTGATGGCTTTTTGCTTGTTCATTTCCTTCCTCTACGACGCTCTTCTCTGTAGACTGCAGGAGTCAACACCACGGACAAAGATATGGAAGTTCTTCAACTGAGGAATGTTACTTTTGAGGATGCTGGCCAGTATACCTGCTTGGCCGCTAATTCCATTGGGCTCTCCTATCATTCTGCATGGTTGACCGTTCTTGAAGGTATATATGGTTCTGTACTGTCCTGTTACTTAAACATTTCATGCATTTCAAACTCAACGGATTCCAGATGAGCAACATATAGTAACAGCCCTTTAATATATAGTTTTGAAGATCTGTGATGTAGCTGATTGTAGTAATATATAATTTTGTACCCTGAGGGTTTTTTTTGTAAATAAATATTTGGTCTTGGCTATCCTAGTCATAGTAGTCATTTTAACCCAATTACCATAAACATTACATTCATCCTATTGAAAGAAAAGCCACATAACGTGTAAGAAAACATTGATTGGCTGGTCCCCTTTTGTAATGTTCTATTATTCATATGTACAATTCTTTAGGGTTTTTTTACCATCATGTAAAGTATTTACACCCTGTTGGTTGATTTCTTGCATTCTCTTGCAAAAACAAATAAGAGCAAATTTGCAGTGTTTGGTGAATTCTTCAATAGTTCGCTAATTTGTAGGTTTGTAGAATCTAACAAGCTGCAGGTGTGTGTTCGCACTTTACAAAATATTACAATAAAACCTGACCGAGACAAGCCAATTATACTATATAACCGCATAAAATTTTTAACATTTTTGTGATTGTTCCCTTGGGGCACAACAATCTCAGACTGCTAAGAGTTCTACTTAGCTTTTCTTTTCTTAATTACAAGTGAAGCATAATTCCTCTTAATAGGGAGAAAAATTATGATGAAAATGGTCTTAGATCAGGGTTGAATTATTAAGGAACAAGAGAACAGCGGTGTTATTGATGGCCCCTAGGACCCTAAAAACTTCACAATAGTAATGAAAACCTGTATAAAGTTTGGTTTGTGGATTCGCCCCCTTTTTATACAGGCCACAATCCTTTGCAGGAGGCTTTTCTTGTTTGATGTATATTGTCTAAGTTTTAAACTGTATTTGGTCATGAGACTTTTTTTTTTTTTGCATACTGTAAAGCCTCGTACACACGTTGGATAATTGTCATACGATGCAGCCGATGAACGAGCAACGAGCAGTAATGATACTCGTACGAAAATATAGCATCAACGATCGTCAAAGACCAACGACCGTCGACTATTGTCGGCTTTTTCCGACGATCAGCCTGGCGGATTTGTTCTGCCGATTATCGTATATTTGTACATGATCGGCAGATTATCGTTAACGTTCCCCGAAAAAATATATAAAAGGCGCATGCGCTGCTTTCGTAATTGTGCAAAGATACAAACATTACTTTACGTACAAACGTCTATATCTAACGACTATCGTGGTGACTTGTTGCTGTGTGTACAGATGTCATTTCAATTATGAGGATTAACGATAATGCTGTTAAACGTTCGTCGGCTGCATCGTACGAAAATTATCCAACGTGTGTACAAGGGTTAAGAGAGCTGTGCAAAAGAAAATTGCTTCCCTCAGCTTGCTGCACTTAAGAATGTTTTTCCCATAAGCGCAACATACTATTATATACCAGCTGTTACAATGACATTAATGCTCTGTAGATTTATTATACAGGCTGGATCCTTTGACTGTATGAAATGCATGCCCTGATAAGATTTGCAGTCGTCCAGTATTTCCAGTTTGAGAATTGCTTTTTACTAAAAACAAAAAAAACAAAAACTTTATCAATAGCAAGCAGTATCTTTAATACTCTACATCTCTGCATTTAGAATTCGCTGCTTATTAACACATTACAACATGTTAAAGAAAATTATACTCATGTAATGATCAACTTTTCTGGCCCCTCCCACAGTCCTTGTCTATGGCGATTCTCCCATCTCTGAAACTGAACATATGTTAATAAAAGGGGGGAGGAGCTTGAAAACTTTCATTTCCTGCTAGAAAGCAGTCTGTTACTGCAGTAGTATAATTCTCCCTTATTAAATTGAGCTAATTGCCTTTTATTCAAATGGCAAGATACCAGATTCAATACAAGACAATCCTATCTTTTAGAATAACTTTCTTTTTACTAGTGTTAATAATACTGCCAACCAAAATATTTTTCAATCTCTGGAATGTACAACCTGCGTCCCAAACTACAACTCCAGTCTAAAGCATGGAAGTCCAAACTACACCTCCCAGTATGCCTTAGCTGCAAAGTTGTAGTTTTTCAACCACCCAGAAGGCCACAGGTTGGATATCCCTAACAAAAAGCATTAAAGGAGAACTATAGTGCATATAAGGTTATTTTCAAAAGCAGTTAAAATACAAGGAGCGACAGCATGAAGAAAACTCCTTCCCAAACGCTATAATCTTATTGCCAGAAACTGCATTACACATGCCAAACTTCTCCCGGAGGAGAGACAGGAGGCAGAGTCCTATATGGACACAGACAGGCTCCTTGTGGCCATTTTTTTGGACTGGGGGGGGGGGGGGGATTACAGGAGATCCATTTGTAAGGTAAGGATTTTATTACACTACACAGTGGGGCCAGTAGTGGGGGAAATGATAGTTTTGGGGGTGGACATGCCCTTTAAATAATGAATTTTCATATCTACAACTGTCCTTTATTGCAGAATTTGGTCTTTCCTTTGTTACTAACACATTACACATAGGACAGTTTTCCATTATGCAGAGAGTGAGTAACAATGGATTTTATATCTGAGTACATTAGTATTTGTATTTTCCATGAGAAAGTCTGGACACTGGAAACTTATCAAACCCCCCCAAACTGGGATCTCTGGGATTTTCCTTGTGCATGAAAGTGGTTTGTTTTGCGATTGTTTGTAGACTTTCTTTAGTACATATAATAGAAGATATATACAAATGTTGTTTTTTAAAAGACTGTCATGTAGTTTTTTTGTGCCTTCTTTTTAATGTTTGCTTAATAACCTATTTTTCCTCAAGCAAGCAATAGATAAATGAATAGTTGAATAAAATGTTTTCCATATTGTATATTTCTCAATCCAATGCGTTGCAGTGCTTTTCTACTGTTTGTTAAAGTTGGTCAGACCGCGTGAGATCTTCTTTTTTAACTGGTCGGACCATTACCCCTCTTATCCAACCAGCAGCCTTTAGGCCAAATATTTAAATCTGCCTTACGTGGCCCATAATATACTTGATTTGGATGGTTGCAGCCAGTTAGCAGTTCTTGGCATGTGTGACCAGCTTTACTGTAATTCTTTGCCTGTTGTTTCATAGTGTGTTTTCTGTCGATATGAGAGAAGTGTGTGCGTTTCCAAATGAGCACGTTTTGTTATATTAACCATGAACCTCTTGTGTACGTGAGCACAGCTGAAGAACCCAAACCATCAATACTGACCTCACCTTTACAACTGGAGATTATCATCTACTGCACGGGGGCTGCCTTTGTCTCTGCCATGGTGGTCACCATCATCATCTTTAAAATGAAGCACCCATCCAAGAAGTCGGACTTCAGCAGCCAAATGGCAGTTCACAAGCTGGCCAAGAGCATTCCTCTGCGCAGACAGGTAACAGAAAGTATATAGGGGGTTTACATTTACTCTTTGTCCATGATGAGAGGATGGTTAAGAGCAAGAAAGTTTTTATTCTCTTAGTAACCGTCAAGGAGGTAGAACCAACCCTAATGCTGGTTATACGCTGGCTTGACATTTAATCCGTCCTGAACATCAAATTGACTGTAACCTTGACCAGTGGCGCAGTGGTACCTTCCGACCAGGGTTGCCAGGCGTCACTATTTGGACAGGATTGTCCCGACTGCAGGGACAAAATCCAGAGTGCCACAGACTGGTCTGAATTCCCGTCCAGAGACCAGCCCTGGCAGCTGGGGGGTGCCCAAGATCAGGCAACCCTGTTCCTGCGGTGTTTGGAATTGAGGCTTTCAGAATGTTGTTAGAACGTCAACTGTCACCTTTAGCCCAGTTGTCCCTACCAGTAACGAGGCTCCTGTTTTGTATATTTCTCCTATGATTAGTAGTTTCTGGGAAGAAGAAGTTTAAGGCCTAGACTGAGGATCAGAAATGTAAAATGAAGCCTGTAGTATAGTATAAATTTGAGGTTGAATAAGACAAACGTCCATCCAGTCCCGCTTACTTAGCAATACCCACATTTCCTTGCTTGTTTATAGATTATTATCCCAGAGAAGATGGTCTCTGCTGCGTATACGACCCATTGCTTACCTTAGACCTTAGAATACCACTGGAAAATAATCATCATTCCTCTAACAGATTATATCTGTTGTATTCAATTAGATCAACTGGACTTGAAATGTAGTTCTTGAAGACGTTTCGCTAGTCATCCGACTGGCTTTCTCAATTCAGAATGACTTGTACAAGAATCTGTGGCAATTATGTACCCTGAAAATCCCAATTAGCATATCACAGCCAGGTGTTAAGGGTGTGATTAGATAGTGGCTAAGAGGTGTTATAGGAACGCCCAGAGTAAGGTGTTAAAACAGCATTGTACATGGCAGACAGTTGGTGTCGAACCCCCCCACCTCTATTTAGGCTTGGTTTCTTTATTTTCACATAAATGGCCTCCTTAACACCTCTCTTGAACCAGTCACGTTCCTTCGCCAGTATGTTAACATTACAATCTTCAAAGGTATGTCCTTTATCCTTAAGATGCAGATACACGGCTGAGTCCTGACCCGAGGAATTGGCTCTTCTGTGCTGGGCCATACGTTGATGCAGTTGCTGTTTGGTCTCCCCCACATACAAATCAGAGCATTCTTCACTGCACTGCACTGCATATATGATGTCGCTTTTCTTGTGTTTTGGTATTGGGTCTTTCGGATGTACCAATTGCTGCCTCAGTGTGTTGTTCGGTTTAAAGCAGACAGGGATACGATGTTTTTTGAAAATTCTTCTTAATTTCTCGGAGACCCCTGCTACATATGGGATGACCATGTTCTTCCTCCTGTCTTGCTTTTCCCCTTCACTGTTGGTATTCGTGTTCTTTTCTTTCCTTCTACTTCTTTTGACAAAGGCCCAGTCTGGATATCCACAAGTTTTAAGGGCTCCTCTGAGATGTTTCATTTCTTTAGCCTTCCACCTGTACTACCATTTTATTTTGAATTTATGTCCAGGACACACATCTGGGCAACCAAAGTCTATAGGAGATGTGGTGAGCTGAATTGCATTTATGTGTGACCTCTGTAACAAGCTCCTGCAGTAGCTCTATAATGGGCATGTGCCATAATGGTCAGGGACCAAGTGTGATACCCACTTAGTAAGGCAAATTTCCCAGCACCTGCATCAGAATGAGAGGCGCACCAGCTGCTTTCACTGCAGATTTGTTGTTGTTCTTAGCTGTGACTCAGCTGTCTTTTAAGTACAGCAGTAACAAATTACTTTTTAACCTTTGCCGTTAATCTCTCAGAAAGTTTAACAGAATCCGTTCCTGTGCTGTTTACACACTGCTGAAGTTGCATTTTGTGTGGGGAATGGATGCCAGGCCCTCTTTTGCATGCCAGCACAGCCTTTGAATGGAGCCATCCTTTCTTCCTGCCCACATCCAACTCTCTCTCAATCCATCTCCTTTAGTTTGAAAGGTTCAGATGCCGGCTCTCATTAACCATTCCCCTTGTTGATTGCTATCAGCTCATTAAAGGGTTATACAGGCTAAATGTAACATCCAGTGAAGGAGATGTGTTAAAAGGCATCACAGAGTGAACTCCTTATTGCACTATTGATCACCCTAATATCTTAATCCAAGGTCCTATTTATAATGTTCTGCGCCTAATCAACGTTTTACTACTGGCTCGTTAGCTATTGTCCAGCCAAAAGAAGATTGTTTCTGATATGAACTTTCTTGGGCCTGTATATTCTATTCACCATCTCAGGCATTTGGTATAGTGGTTAATGGGATGGGTCCTTGAAGTTAAAAAAAAAAATCAGACAAGACCAATCAGAAAATGGAAAATTATGACCTATCAATGACTGAACATTGGAAGTGTGAATGGACGGCTGGGCTAAACATCTGCCCTAAGGCTCCATATGATCCTCCACTAAGCAAACACTTTAGTGATTAATCAATTTATACAACTTTTTTCCATTCGTAGGTCCGTTCCGAAAAGTTATTCTTGGCATGGAATCCGTAGTCCCATCTGATAAAGGAAATTACACTTGCATAGTGGAAACAAGTACGGCAGTATCAATCACACATACCAATTGGATGTGGTGGGTAAGTGAGGGTGGAAGGTGTTGTAGTGTTTATCGTCCCCTGTAAGTTTCAGGCCTCGGGGGTTTTTTTTTTTCGAAATGTTTGTAGAAGCCGTTTTTCCTCCCTTCCAGTCTTAGTTCAGTAACAAGGCCCAGCAGCCCCTGAGAAGACACTTGTCGGAATTTACCAAAGGAGCCATTAAAATGCTCAACAACATTGTGACCTTTAACTGTCCTTTTACCCGAGCAGTGATGTCGAACCTTGTTGAGTTTTTGGAAACTAAAACTCCCAGCATCCCTTGCCAGTTGTAGTTCTAAACATTTGTAGGGAGCTCTCTGAGCTAATCCCCTTATCTGATTTACCACAGGCTGCCACGGCACTGGGTAAATCTCACCCCGCACACTAATCTAACGCCTGGCATTAAATACTTATGTGCAGCCTCTGGTAAATAGGTTTGAGACGGCTGTGTGAGTGCCTCTTCCGGTACCTCGTGCGGCCGACGCAAAGTGAGACTTAACGCTGCTCGCCTGCAGCGCTCCTCGGTAGATTCCCTATTGGAGTGTCCAGCTAGACATCACTGTCCGAGGGCCACAAATCAGTGTAAACTGATCCCAATAAATTGGTTTTTATATTCCTCATATGTCTCTTTAAAGCTTAAAAAAAGGAAAAGTTAATTAAAGGTTTCGGCAAAAGTGCCAGACTTGGTCACGGAGAAAACCACAAGGCAACCTTCTTCTTTGCCGAGTATCTGCAGATCAAGAAATTATCCTCCATTTACTTGAATAGCAGCCAATTCTCTGCTCAAGTATTTCCTTCACTAACATCCGCCTTTAATTATCCTACATATTTTCCTTTCTTTCACTTCCCCCCCTTTCCCACCTCACAGATCCTATTAAATTTCAAATATTTCTGTACAGGGGGCACTTTGGGGGCCGACGCTAAGGTGCAGTTTTAGTTTATTTTTTTGGTTCCTTTTCAGGCTTTCAAGGAAAAAGACCTTGATTTCTTTACTTTTTAGATGCATTTTACAGAAATTCCAGCTCCAAATCCTGATCATTATTGGCGTGTGTTTGTTTTCATGTGTAATTCTAGACCAGTCCACGTCAAGCCTTGTCCCAAAAGCTTACATCAAATGTTCTTATTGTTGGCAAGGGGAACAGGGCAACAGTGCAGTAGATACAGAGAGAACAAATAATTCATTAAATTATTAGCAGAAATTAAGACGACAATCTATCTCACTGGATTGCTGACATCATAGACAGATCTGTTACCAACTAAAGGCGTCCATTAGCAGACACTATTTCTTTCTCAGACAGGTCTGTTGGGAAAGGGGCCGTTATTCAGATATTAGTTGTGTGGGGGTCTTTCTTCCCCCGGCACCTATTAAATATTCTAGTTTTAATGCTAGCAGGTCCTAGCTTCATGCAAAACATGGACAGATTTCTGCTAGAGAAAGAGAACGACATAGAAAAAGGTCCACATTTCTTACCATGTATTCACCATAGGTCGGGCCACATATTGATAAGCTTTATGACCTTTTTATTATATTCTAAATTACCCCTGGACTCAATACAGATGGGATGTTTTAACACACAACTGGACTGAATAGTACAAAATGTACACATAAAGGAAAAACCCTTTTCAGATCTGACAAAATGAAGTCGGCAATACAAAATGGAGTCTTGACTGTTTCACAATACTATCCTATATCTCCTATATATTTTTTTTATTATATGTTAGATTATTGTGATTTCTAATTAAATCAATTTCATCACATCCATCATCCTCTCCTACAAGAGCGTTCCCTCACCGTCCAATCCTTCAGGCTGGGCTTCCAGCAAATAAAACCGTCACGGTGGGAAGTAATGCGAATTTTACTGCAAGGTGTAAAGCGACCCCCAGCCTCACATCCAATGGCTCCGTCACGTTGAAATTAACGGCAGTAAAATGACATCCGATGGCACCCCCTTAGTGGAGTACTTAAGGTAGATACTGTGCCTTTGTCTTGTATTCCATGTGGTGTTCAGGTTTTGGAATGGGAGGTGTTAATTTCACTACAGCACCTTTTTATTCTTTTGTTGTGTTATCTTATGACACCGTTGAAAATAAAGCAGCTAACAGCTGCAGCCTGGGGACTCAATGATATTGGCAATAAGTGCATTATTTATTACTAGGGTGCTGCTAAATATAGCAACTTCTACCAACATGCTAGCTTTCATCTGCAAGCAAAGGGTTTAGCGCTAATTGAGTTGTGAAAATACAGAATGTTTTTACTCAAATAGTTTAAATAATCTTTTTTTCCATTTTGTTTGCCTATTTATATAGAACTGCAATATGCCAGGAGCTTAATTTAATAATTGATGTAATAAGATGGACATACATCTGTCCACTTTTTTTTTATTATGTGGGAATAACCTATCGGCGTGCTCTAAGAGAGAAATCCAGGACTTTTTGTATGCATGTCCCTGTGCAAGTTGGGGAGAAGCAAGAGCTTTAGAGCTTTAACTGTGAAGAAGTAGAAAAGCGCAAGGCATCAAATTTAAAGGCAGGGATAGGAGGTTTTACCGGTACCTCCTAAATGATTCTAGTTTTATGGGACACGCTATAGTGGTAATTTAAAGGAGAAATTACCTTTAAAATTAATAACTAATTATTAATTGAACAATAGTGAATCCAAATGACCACTCACTGTTTCTGAAGGTTCCCTGTCCCACTTTTCTTGCCAAGTCCAATATTCACTTAGGCTGAGGCCACACTGCAACGCACATGAATCGCGAGCTTTATCGCACGCGATTATGTGCGTGATTCTTGTGCATTTTGCACATGCGATTTTGCCGTTTTCCGATGTGGAAACACATGCGTTACCGCACCAAAAATGGTGAACGCATGTGTTACCAAATGCGAACGGACGCACAATCGCATGTGCATCGGAAATCGCAGGAATTTTCGCATTCCCACGATTTCCATTTTAGCGGGCGCAAACGTGAGCGCAAAATGCGTGCTCAACACGCACGAAAGCGGGAGTGTGGCCTAGCCCTTATAAACGAATAAATGGTCCTCAAGGTTCTTGTAAAAGCGTTACATTTTATTTTTACCCCTTGATACACCGCAAGGCCGTGCTGTATATCAAGGGGTAAAAATAAAATGTAACGCTATAATTATTGTATCATTTTAGGAAGAGTAGAATTGGGAACAGAGTCAGGAGGATTTTTCAGTTCGCCACTGGGGCGAAATACATTATTCTACACTTCCTTAAAATGATAGAATCCAATGGACCTGAACTACTACTTCTTTGCTTCCCATCCAGCTCTCTTGTGGTGGTCCTAAGAAAGCCCCTTACTTACGTTTCTCTCCATGTGGCTACACCACTTCCTTAAAGCTGCAATTATAAAGTGTCTGGCATTTAACCAAAGTTCATCCTTCGTGGCACTGAAGGCACTATGTTCCGTTTCATGGTGTTGGAAAGTGGCACTGGGAGCGTTGAGTAAATCTCGGCTGAGGCCTCTCTGTTTTATAACTGTGTCTCTTCCTCTTTGTCATTTGCTGTTATCGTTTGTTTTCAGCACTCTGGGATAAATAGCTCAGAACCAGAAGTTTTGACCCTATACAATGTGACTGAGGCAGAAAGTGGGGAATCATAGTAAAGTGTCCAATTATATTGGTGAGGCCAATCAGTCTGCGTGGCTTACTGTCACCAGGCCCGTGACGAAAGGTAAAATCAATGTAACCCCCGAAAAAAAAAATCCCAAAAAAATCAACGGTTTGGGACAATGTCTCTGCCAACTCTTGATGACTCCCCCTTTATACGCGCTTTTATTTCCATGGAAAGATACTGGGTTTGCGCCAGTTTAGCTCCGTTCTTCTGATTTCTGACTAACTTCGTATAATCATCCTGTCTGTGTTAAACCTTCTCATGGGAATTTCTCTTTCCTTTCTGCAAAAAAGCCCTTTACCCACACATGATGTTGATTTTGGAAATTACATTTATTGAAATCGGCTCTTGTAGATTTTTATATGTGCTGAATTGTATTTTCTTTGCTGTAATAACTTCAATCTTGTCTGATTACAATGTTCCCATTTGTAATCAGAAATGTTTTATAGTACGTAGTATATAAAGGTTTGTGTTACCGATTTACATAAATCCATCAAGTTCAACATCGCTTAAAAGCTTGTCCAAGTTTATTAAGAATTGTGGTGTACTAATCCCCATAGGCCGAGACGTCCTTCCTGACCCCAAACATACAATCAGAGAGCTTTATAAAATAAATCAATCATGTCTTGCTTAAAAGACACATCTGCCTCTAAAACTTTTTTTTTGAAGAATTCTTGATGGAGTCCATAGAGTAGGAAGTGCTGGCTGAATTGATGAATATCCATTCCACCTGTGTGTATGAATTCATATCGTATATTTATTCTTTAACCAAATAATTGCCCAATGGCATACATGTAGCACCTAAATATTTATTCTTCAGCCCTTTTTCTTTCCTTTAATTCTCTGGCTGTTTTCCTGGAGCTAAACGTGGCTATTGCACGGTCCCATTTTTCCATGTGTCAACTCTCATGTACCAATGGGCAGGAGGTTTCGATTATTTTTTCTTTGGTGACGGGTTTAACCAAGGTAGCTTCTCTGTAGGTCACACTTTATGAGGAAGCTTCTACAAAACTTCTGACCAGGTTTCTTACAGTGGTTTCTTCTTTTACCCCCTGGTAACTTTGGTTCCAGGGCAATACCTGCCCTCTTCTCTTTGGTTTCTGATGGCTTTTTGCTTGTTCATTTCCTCCTCTACGACGCTCTTCTCTGTAGACTGCAGGATTCAACACCACGGACAAAGATATGGAAGTTCTTCAACTGAGGAATGTTACTTTTGAGATGCGGCCAGTATACCTGCTTGGCCGCTAATTCCATTGGGCTCTCCTATCATTCTGCATGGTTGACCTTCTTGAAGGTATATATGGTTCTGTACTGTCCTGTTACTTAAACATTTCATGCATTTCAAACTCAACGGATTCCAGATGAGCAACATATAGTAACAGCCCTTTAATATATAGTTTTGAAGATCTGTGATTAGCTGATTGTAGTAATATATAATTTTGTACCCTGAGGTTTTTTTTGTAAATAAATATTTGGTCTTGGCTATCCTAGTCATAGTAGTCATTTTAACCCAATTACCATAAACATTACATTCATCCTATTGAAAGAAAAGCCCACATAACGTGTAAGAAAACATTGATTGGCTGGTCCCCTTTTGTAATGTTCTATTATTCATATGTACAATTCTTTAGGGTTTTTTTTACCATCATGTAAAGTATTTACACCCTGTTGGTTGATTTTCTTGCATTCTCTTGCAAAAACAAATAAGAGCAAATTTGCAGTGTTTGGTGAATTCTTCAATAGTTCGCTAATTTGTAGGTTTGTAGAATCTAACAAGCTGCAGGTGTGTGTTCGCACTTACAAAATATTACAATAAAAACCTGACGAGACACCAATTATACTATATAACCGCATAAAATTTTTAACATTTTTGTGATTGTTCCCTTGGGGCACAACAATCTCAGACTGCTAAGAGTTTCTACTTAGCTTTTCTTTTCTTAATTACAAGTGAAGCATAATTCCTCTTAATAGGGAGAAAAATTATGATGAAAATGGTCTTAGATCAGGGTTGTTTTATTAAGGAACAAGAGAACAGCGGTGTTATTGATGGCCCCTAGGACCCTAAAAACTTCACAATAGTATGAAAACCTGTATAAGTTTGGTTTGTGGATTCGCCCCTTTTTTATACAGGCCACAATCCTTTGCGAGAGGCTTTTCTTGTTTGATGTAATTGTCTAAGTTTTAAACTGTATTTGGTCATGAGACTTTTTTTTTTTTGCATACTGTAAGCCTCGTACACACGTTGATAATTTCATACGATGCAGCCGATGAACGAGCAACGACAGTAATGATACTCGTACGAAATATAGCATCAACGATCGTCAAAGACCAACGACCGTCGACTATTGTCGGCTTTTTCTCCGACGATCAGCCTGGCGGATTTGTTTGTCGCCGATTATCGTATATTTTGTACATGATCGGCAGATTATCGTTAACGTTCCCCGAAAAAATATATAAGGCGCATGCGCTGCTTTCGTAATTGTGCAAAGATACAAACATTACTTTACGTACAAACGTCTATATCTAACGACTATCGTGGTGACTTGTTGCTGTGTGTACAGATGTCATTTCAATTATGATGATTAACGATAATGCTGTTAAACGTTCGTCGGCTGCATCGTACGAAAATTATCCAACGTGTGTACAGGGTTAAGAGAGCTGTGCAAAAAAATTGCTTCCTCAGCTTGCTGCACTTAAGAATGTTTTTCCCATAAGCGCAACATACTATTATATACCAGCTGTTACAATGACATTAATGCTCTGTAGATTTATTATACAGGCTGGATCCTTTGACTGTATGAAATGCTTGCCCTGATAAGATTTGCAGTCGTCCAGTATTTCCAGTTTGAGAATTGCTTTTTACTAAAAAACAAAAAAACAAAAAACTTTATCAATAGCAAGCAGTATCTTTAATCTCTACATCTCTGCATTTAGAATTCGCTGCTTATTAACACATATCAACATGTTAAAGAAAATTATACTCATGTAATGATCAACTTTTCTGGCCCCCCCACAGTCCTTGTCTATGGCGATTCTCCCATCTCTGAAAATGAACATATGTTAATAAAAGGGGGGAGGAGCTTAAAACTTTCATTTCCTGCTAGAAAGCAGTCTGTTACTGCAGTAGTAAATTCTCCCTTATTAAATTGAGCTAATTGCCTTTTATTCAAATGGCAAGATACCAGATTCAATACAAACAATCCTATCTTTTAGAATAACTTTCTTTTTACTAGTGAATAATACTGCCAACCAAAATATTTTTCAATCTCTGGAATGTACAACCTGCGTCCAAAACTACAACTCCAGTCTAAAGCATGGAAGTCCAAACTACACCTCCCATGCCTTAGCTGCAAAGTTGTAGTTTTTCAACCACCCAGAAGGCCACAGGTTTGGATATCCCTAACAAAGCATTAAAGGAGAACTATATTGCATATAAGGTTATTTTCAAAAGCTTTAAAATACAAGGAGCGACAGCATGAAGAAAACTCCTTCCCAACGCTATAATCTTATTGCCAGAAACTGCATTACACATGCCAAACTTCTCCCGGAGGAGAGACAGGAGGCAGAGTCCTATGGACACAGACAGGCTCCTTGGGCCATTTTTTTGGACTGGGGGGGGGGGGGGGGGGGATAACAGGAGATCCATTTGTAAGGTAAGGATTTATTACATACACTACACAGTGGGGCCAGTAGGTGGGGGAAATGATAGTTTTGGGGGTGGACATGCCCTTTAAAAATGAATTTTCATATCTACAACTGTCCTTTATTGCAGAATTTGGTCTTTCCTTTGTTACTAACACATTACACATAGGACAGTTTCCATTATGCAGAGAGTGAGTAACATGGATTTTATATCTAGTACATTAGTATTTGTATTTTCCATGAGAAAGTCTGGACACTGGAAACTTATCAACCCCCCAAACTGGGATCTCTGGGATTTTCCTTTTGTGCATGAAAGTGGTTTGTTTTGCGATTGTTTGTAGACTTTCTTTAGTACATATATAAAGAATATAAATGTTGTTTTTTAAAAGACTGTCTGTAGTTTTTTTGTGCCTTCTTTTTAATGTTTGCTTAATAACCTATTTTTCCTCAAGCAAGCAATAGATAAATGAATAGTTGAATAAAATGTTTTCCATATTGTATATTCTCAATCCAATGCGTTGCAGTGCTTTTCTACTGTTTGTTAAGTTGGTCAGACCGCGTGAGATCTTCTTTTTTAACTGGTCGGACCATTACCCCTCTTATCCAACCAGCAGCCTTTAGGCCAAATATTTAAATCTGCCTTACGTGGCCCTAATATACTTGATTTATGGTTTGCAGCAGCAGCAGTTAGCAGTTCTTGGCATGTGTGACCAGCTTTACTGTAATTCTTTGCCTGTTGTTTCATAGTGTGTTTTCTGTCGATATGAGAGATGTGTGCGTTTCCAAATGAGCACGTTTTGTTATATTAACCATGAACCTCTTGTGTACGTGAGCACAGCTGAAGAACCCAAACCATCAATACTGACCTCACTTTACAACTGGAGATTATCATCTACTGCACGGGGGCTGCCTTTGTCTCTGCCATGGTGGTCACCATCATCATCTTTAAAATGAAGCACCCATCCAAGAAGTCGGACTTCAGCAGCCAAATGGCAGTTCACAAGCTGGCCAAGAGCATTCCTCTGCGCAGACAGGTAACAGAAAGTATATAGGGGTTTACATTTACTCTTTGTCCATGATGAGAGGATGGTTAGAGCAAGAAAGTTTTTATTCTCTGTAACCGTCAAGGAGGTAGAAACCAACCCTATGCTGGTTTATACGCTGGCTTGACATTTAATCCGTCCTGAACATCAAATTGACTGTAACCTTGACCAGTGGCGCAGTGGTACCTTCCGACCAGGGTTGCCAGGCGTCACTATTTGGACAGGTTTGTCCCGACTGCAGGGACAAAATCCAGAGTGCCACAGACTGGTCTGAATTCCCGTCCAGAGACCAGCCCTGGCAGCTGGGGGGTGCCCAAGATCAGGCAACCCTGTTCCTGCGGTGTTTGGAATTGAGGCTTTCAGAATGTTGTTAGAACGTCAACTGTCACCTTTAGCCCAGTTGTCCCTACCAGTAACGAGGCTCCTGTTTTGTAATTTCTCCATGATTAGTAGTTTCTGGGAAGAAGAAGTTTAAGGCCTAGACTGAGGATCAGAAATGTAAAATGAAGCCTGTAGTATAGTATAAATTTGAGGTTGAATAAGACAAACGTCCATCCAGTCCCGCTTACTTAGCAATACCCACATTTCCTTGCTTGTTTATAGATTATTATCCCAGAGAAGATGGTCTCTGCTGCGTATACGACCCATTGCTTACCTTAGACCTTAGAATACCACTGGAAAAATAATCATCATTCCTCTAACAGATTATATCTGTTGTATTCAATTAGATCAACTGGACTTGAAATGTAGTTTCTTGAAGACGTTTCGCTATTCATCCGACTGGCTTTCTCAATTCAGAATGACTTGAAGAATCTGTGGCAATTATGTACCCTGAAAATCCCAATTAGCATATCACAGCCAGGTGTTTAAGGTGTGATTAGATAGTGGCTAAGAGGTGTTATAGGAACGCCCAGAGTAGGTGTTAAAACAGCATTGTACATGGCAACAGTTGGTGTCGAACCCCCCCACCATTGTACATGTCTGCCATGTACAATGCTGTTTTAACACCTTACTCTGGGCGTTCCTATAACACCTCTTAGCCACTATCTAATCACACCCTTACCACCTGCTGTGATATGCTAATTGGGATTTTCAGGGTACATAATTGCCCAGATTCTTGTACAAGTCATTCTGAATTGAGAAAGCCAGTCGGAATGACTAGCGAAACGTCTTCAAGAACTACATTTCAAGTCCAGTTGATCTAATTGAATACAACAGATATACCATGACCTGGATGAATGAGAACCTTCACAAGCATAACTCTAACAGATTGTTTTTCCATTTATTTTTTATAGTAGTCAGGGTAGGGTGATGATTTTCCAACATGGATAGAGAGAAACAACCAACTGTTATCTCTTAATTATTGGGCAGAGCTGATCTGATTGTAATAGGAGTAAAGCTAGCCATACGTGGGCTGTTGGTGTTCTGATTGGATTTACAATTTGCAGATATAGATTTCAGCATGAAACCTATAAAAGACCGGTTCTGGAAGAATGGTGAAAAATGTCTTTGATATCCCTTTCAATGGAATATGCAGAATTGTTCGGAATATTGATGCCATGTATGGATGGATTAAAAATTAGCACTGCTGTTTTTTTTTTGTTTTTTTTTAAACAATTATTAGACTTTCAATTACTGGTTACCGAACAAAATATTCATCTCTGTGATAGGGTTCGGTCATGTTGAATACAGTTCTCTCTAGAGAGGAGCAAGCTAACTTCTGTTGTTAGAAGAAATTGCCTTATATATCTGAAGTCTCCCATCTTGTCATTGCTGATGTTATGGGAATTCTTACTTTTGATAGGTTAAAGAGAAAGTTCAGTCTGTCCTGCTTGGAAAATAAGTAGTTAGTCCTCTCTGAAGTGCTTTTTAGTAATGTTGGTCGTATTGCGCATAAATATACTCGCTAATATGGGAAAAACGCACATCTGGACATTGTAGATATGTGTGGAGAATGAGGAATATAGTGGCTACCATCTTGTGGCACATGGAAATATTTATTGGAACTAAGGCCTCTATATGGAGAAGTATTCATGGATTTCTAGGTTATGGGATTAGTGGTTAGATTTTCATTAATATTTGCTTTTCTTGCTTATAAATATTAATGTTGCATGTATTAGACTCTTCTACTGAAGACTGTCTAAAGCTGAACTTATAGCGAGCCATGTGATCAATTAAAGGGGCAGTTCAGTAAAAAATGAAAATAGGAAAAGCATATACATTTCCACTGATCTTCCCTCTTCAAGTTCCATTATGGGTACAAAATTTGCTATTCATATATGCTAAAGTAGAAATATATTTTTCTTTAATTTTCTTCAAATTTCTAACATGCAGTTTGCACTTTATTTCCCAGCATTCCATTCTCACAGTTTGGTCAATTTACATTATGTTCTATACACATGCCTAGTCCTAGGCTACCTTATAGTTGGTTATACCCACTACACCCACTAGTAATCTCTGAGGTCAGGAGGTGTGGCCAGTCACTGCACATTCATACAATTACTTCATCCAGTTCTTGCATTTACTTTAATGCTATGTAATGGAGTGGGGTTTTACAATTTATTCGGTTTTTATCTTTTTGGAGGGGGTTCAAATTCTGGAGAATAAAAATTGAGTTTAGTTCTCCTTTAAGCAAATACATCCTCTCAATCCTTATCCAAATAAATTACAATGTCTTTGTTCATAAGGTAACCCACATGTTTGTCTTCAAATAGGTATCCGGTGATTCTAGTTCATCAATGCATTCAGGGGTGGTGTTGATCAGACCCTCGCGTCTTTCTTCAAGTGGGACTCCTATGTTGTCTGGTGTCTCCGAGTATGAGTTACCGGAAGATCCACGGTGGGAAGTTCCTAGGGACAGGTAAGAGAAACTTGATTAGTTTGAACCCCTTTAGTGCTTGGACATCTTGCGCAGGAGGAACTTTATTAACCATTATTGTGCCTGTCTGTAGGCTTATTCTGGGAAAACCTCTTGGAGAAGGCTGTTTTGGCCAAGTCGTATTGGCAGAGGCTATTGGCCTGGACAAGGAGAAACCCAACAGAGTTACAAAAGTTGCAGTAAAGATGTTAAAATGTGAGTTGTCCATTAAGATAATTGATGTAGGCGATGATGTCACAATGTTACTGGAAACATTCATTGGTTCTATACAATCCCCACATTTAAAATAAAAGATGATAATCTGGGCAATAGAAGAAGGTGGCTTTTAACATAATGAGAACAAGTTCTTTGTTTTGTTTTCTTCATTACCATTTGCCTGAATATTCTTGTTAATTTCCATATAGCTGATGCAAGCGAGAAGGACCTGTCTGATCTCATTTCAGAGATGGAGATGATGAAGATGATTGGGAAACATAAAAATATCATAAATTTGCTCGGTGCTTGTACCCAAGATGGTAAGTGGCATCCTAATGAGCGGAAAACATTTATCAAGGGTGAAAACATTACCTACTATTCCACGTTCTTCTCATTTAATCCGTCACTATTTTTGCCTACCCATAATCCTCTTCTGCTTGTTTTTTTAATATTTTTACATTGAGTGCACTAGCCCCTCCTTCTAAATATTCTCATACTTCTCCTGCCCTCTGCCTTGTTCTTTGTTGCCTTCTTTCAGAACAGTTGTTATCTGAGTCTTAACTGTAAATTTCCCAACTTTTTTTTTTTTTTTTGGTGCTTAGGTCCTCTCTATGTAATAGTGGAATATGCTTCCAAGGGTAACTTGCGTGAGTACTTGCGTGCAAGGCGCCCCCCAGGGATGGAGTACTGCTATAACCCTACCTGTGTGCCTGATCAGCTGCTTTCCTTTAAAGACCTGGTCTCCTGTGCGTATCAGGTGGCAAGGGGAATGGAGTATCTTGCCTCTAAAAAGGTAAAATAATTACCTGCGCTTTTGTTATTGCCTGTTTAAAGGACAAAGTTGATGCTCTAGAGCAGGGGTGTCAAGCTTGTTCCCTTCAAATATTTAAGAACTCTCAGTAGTGTTTAAGCTTTGATATCTTTACAGTTATTTTTTAGGGAAAAATTGTATAAAGGTAAATCACTCCAAACCCCAAAACTGCAATAGTTGTAAAGCTGAGAGATGATAGACTAACCTGAAATGCTGCCCAATGTTCTGTTACTGCTCTTTCTGTTTCCTGGTTCTTCCTGTTAGCAGCTGTCAGTCTTGTTATTCCGCTAGATGCCTTCTCTGAGCTTATGTGAGCTTGTTAATGAGCTTGGAGAGGAGGTGGAAACCTTTTGAAAAGCACAGGAAAGGGTTAGAAGAATATTTTGCTGCATAACAGGTTAGTCCTTCATCTGTCGGCTTTCTATATATATAATTTTTAGTTTGAAGAGTTAAAATGCTCTTTAATAGAATTATTATACTACCAACATATATAAGCACTTGGTCTCATAACGTACCTAGAATTCCCTTTCTGGATGATCAGCCCTGGATTTTAAGTTATAAAATGGATAGAATTTGTGGCCTGTTGGGGGTTATTGTAGGAGGTGGCAAAACAATTATTGCCAGAAGCCATGTATTTTATTATATCCTGTTCTTGTTATTAAAAAGCACTTAATAAATTATTTGATATATATTATTTATATATTACTATAGAGAGCTGAATATTTACTAATATGATCAGGTTTCAACGTTTACTTTTTAGTTAAAATTAAGTGCAAACAGATTTAAGTCCTTTAAGTCATTTCGGAAAATGTTGAGTGTGTGAATTAATGTCGCCTTGCAGTTTGCATTACATTATATGGACACTGTGTATGTGTATGTATACTTTTAAAGGAATAGTTCACTCTGCTGGCACTAGGAAAGTTAGTGGTAATGGGAAAATCGGCTGGCACTGGGAAAGTTAATGGTGCGCATTGTTGTGCATGCTCACTTTAGTTAATCTGAACCAGGATTTTCAATGCTGCTGTGGAAGAACGCGTGTAAGGTACATATCTTCTATGTTCGTCCATGGCTCCTGGTCAATTGATTGAAGAACTGAAGGTAAGGAAGCTCCTTAACCTCCCAGTCTTCCATCAATACATTACAGGAATAGTTCACTTTTCGAGTGAACTATTTCTGTAAAGTCACTGCTGTCTGGGTATGGATCCTTATAAAGTCACTGCTGTCTGGGTATGGATCCTTATAAAGTCACTGCTGTCTGGGTATGGATCTTTATAAAGTCACTGCTGTCTGGGTATGGATCCTTATAAAGTCACTGCTGTCTGGGTATGGATCCTTATTAAGTCACTGCTGTCTGGGTATGGATCCTTATTAAGTCACTGCTGTCTGGGTATGGAACCTTATAAAGACACTGCTGTCTGGGTATGGAACCTTATAAGGACACTGCTGTCTGGGTATGGATCCTTATTAAGTCACTGCTGTCTGGGTATGGATCCTTATTAAGTCACTGCTGTCTGGGTATGGATCCTTATAAAGACACTGCTGTCTGGGTATGGGTCCTTATAAAGACACTGCTGTCTGGGTATGGGTCCTTATAAAGTCACTGCTGTCTGGGTATGGGTCCTTATAAAGTCACTGCTGTCTGGGTATGGAACCTTATAAGGACACTGCTGTCTGGGTATGGATCCTTATTAAGTCACTGCTGTCTGGGTATGGATCCTTATTAAGTCACTGCTGTCTGGGTATGGAACCTTATAAAGACACTGCTGTCTGGGTATGGAACCTTATAAAGACACTGCTGTCTGGGTATGGATCCTTATAAAGTCACTGCTGTCTGGGTATGGGTCCTTATAAAGTCACTGCTGTCTGGGTATGGATCCTTATTAAGTCACTGCTGTCTGGGTATGGGTCCTTATAAAGTCACTGCTGTCTGGGTATGGATCCTTATTAAGTCACTGCTGTCTGGGTATGGATCCTTATTAAGTCACTGCTGTCTGGGTATGGATCCTTATTAAGTCACTGCTGTCTGGGTATGGATCCTTATTAAGTCACTGCTGTCTGGGTATGGGTCCTTATAAAGACACTGCTGTCTGGGTATGGGTCCATTTAAAGATGAACATCTTCTGGAATAGGTTTTCTTTTTTTTAAATCAAAAAGTGATTTTTTTTTTCCCCATTGTTTAACCTTGTATATGGTTTTCTCCTCAGTGTATCCACAGAGACCTGGCTGCAAGAAATGTGTTAGTGACAGAAGACAATGTGATGAAAATAGCCGATTTTGGCTTAGCGCGCGATATCCACCATATCGATTATTACAAGAAGACGACGAACGTGAGTGTTCTTTTCAGAAATCTGTTTCGTACATTGACCCCCAATGTACATATTCCCAATCTTTATTCTAACTGCAGTTGGTCACTGATTGACGATCTTGTGGTAGTTATGGGCGTCAAGGAATTAACCAACTATAACAATCTCGGGATTTGGGGGGTGAGAAAGTGAATCCTTTTCTTTGATTTTCAATATTGATCAATCAAAATCCTGTATGGTCTGCACTGGTGTCTGCTATTGCATTGTGCTGCTGGGGTGTGTTCTGTGTTTATTCACTAGAGTTTTGCTGTTGTCTTTGTGTTTTAATTTTTTTATTTTATTTTAGGGCCGACTTCCTGTAAAATGGATGGCCCCAGAAGCCCTCTTTGATCGGATTTATACTCATCAAAGTGACGTGTAGGTATCCCTAATGGGATTCATGGACAGTAACTATGAAATTGCAGTAATTTTGTGCACATAGCATCTTTAAGGGCTAGGCCACACTGCTGCGTTTTTTGTGCGCTTGCCTTTTTTCAGATCATTGAAAACGCGGTAACACACCTAAAACGCGCATTTTTGGGGGCATTGCGATTTGCGTTCCGCATTTTTAATCGCATGCGTTTTCGTTACCTAATGAAGAAACCGCAAACACAACAAAATCGCATGCGATTCCGTTTGCGGCACAGTGTGGCCGAGCCCTTACTAAGCATTTGTAAGGCTCTCCTCACCTGTAGTCACAGAATGGCCTTGTGGTAGCCATGATTAGCTCATGACAATGGAACCACCCCCATAATTATTATAAACGTTATATAGTTCAATGTGTAATTCCTTTGTTTTGTCAAGTCTTGGAATTGTCAGGTTTATTTGATTCTGATAACATACCCTGTACCCTTCTTGAAACTAGTTTAGTAATTATTAGTAATTTAAAAAAAAAATCTTTTATTGTGAAAATTGATATATGCCATCGGTTTTTATTGCCTTCCTACGGATCAGCTCTTAGAATGGCATTGTAGGGTGGAGTAGGTTAAGTAAACCTCCACTATGTGTATTACCAATTGAAAGCCTAGTTCAGTACCTAATATCTACTTGTTGCGTTGCAGCTGGTCGTTTGGTGTACTGCTTTGGGAAATTTTCACTCTCGGTGGCTCCCCATATCCAGGGGTTCCCATGGAAGAGCTCTTTAAATTATTAAAGGAAGGTCACCGGATGGATAAACCCACTAACTGCACCAATGAGTTGTAAGTGTACAGAATTCTTGCTTCTATACTTGTCTTTAAAGCTGATGTCTGCCATTTTAAAATACGGCTTGTATTGCCCCTAACAGTAATGTCTTTTTCCCCCCCCCATAGATATATGATGATGAGGGATTGCTGGCATGCTGTCCCCTGTCAAAGACCAACTTTTGTACAACTGGTGGAGGATCTTGACCGAATTGTGGCTCTGGCTTCCAATCAGGTAAAAAAAATTTCCAGACCTAAAAAACGTGAAATGTTTTAATTCCCACCCAGACCAGTGAATTTGTGTTTAATATCCCCTCGTTCTCTTTTACCAGGAATACCTTGATCTCTCCATGCCAGTGAATCAGTATTCTCCATGTTTTCCGGACACTCGAAGTTCCACGTGTTCTTCAGGCGAGGACTCTGTTTTCTCTCATGACCCTTTGCCAGATGAACCCTGCCTCCCCAAATACTCCAATGGTGGACTAAAAAAACGCTGACCTAAGAGTTTAACTAGGACTATTTTCCTCTCAAATTACTAGTAGAGGAAATTTTGTATTGAACATTCCAGAGATGCAACCAGCTTTTCCGCAGCCCGGTACGAGTCCATCCCTACATTATTCCATTTGGATTTGTGGAGACCACTTTGGTTTTTAGATGGAACCAATCCTTCCTTACTATTTGTTGAGTTGACACCGTGCAGAGTTCTGGAGCGTAAGAAATGCCACACACAGTACAACGTTGGCAAATCAAGAACTTGTTAAATAGGAAGAATACAGAAAATCCCTCAAATTTTTGTTTATTCATTTTTTCCCCCTTACTATTCATCCTTACCTCATCTCATGTCTGTTTTTTTTTCAGTACTCCAGACTACCTTTAAATAAATTGCAGTTGTATTTTGCTTTGGCTGTGCTGTAAGAGGCTACGTTGCAATCTATTGGGCGGGAAATATTCTGCAACATCTCATTTCCGACAAAATCATCCTTCACTTGAGTATAAGGCTTTGTGTTTACTGCCGAAAAAAAAAGCCTTTTGAACCATTCCAACTTCCAGTGCAAGAAAGAACTGTTGCTAGAACTTCACAGATTGATTTTTATTATAAGCTACAGTATCTGTTCGACTTCCGGAATGTTTATTGTATACGAGGTGGTTCCCTAAAAGTCTTAATTGATTAAGTCTGCAGACAGGTATATTAAAAGGACAGTGCTGATGTTATCCAGTCATTTTAAATCCTGTCAAACAGTTAATGGTACGATATATTTTTTAAGCTCCAGGTTGTTTACTAGAATCATTTACTGGGGTCTTGACATTAGTCAGAGGCCTTAGGAGGCTTGAGATATGTCCTTAAATTTCAAGTCTTACTGGGAAAATCGATTTAAGAAACATTCTAGGGATTGGTGGGATTTTTCCACACAGGGAACGGGGGAAATACAATTTAAATATGGACAGCATATCCAGTAATGCTTTCCCTTTTGTATATAGCTAGAAATGTATAAATATGAATTATATATTTACATGTCTTTTTAAGAAAAAAAAATTGTTACAGATTATATACCAGGTTATTAGTAAAGTGGCTGGTAGCTGGCAGTTGCTATTAAAAATATCCTATATTTTGTTATGTTTTAAGTTTGTATTTTTTTAAATTATGTTCTAAAACTTTCTTATTTCCCAATGCGAGCCCCTAAATAAAGACAATTGGCTTTAGCTCCATCTTTGTGTCTATGAAGATTTGAAGTCATCCAGGCCATTGTATATCTAGTGGCATTGAACGTTATTGGGTCCAGTTGAACCTGTCTAATGGGAAACGTTACAATAGCTGTTGCTATGGAAGCTCACATGCATAAGAGCTTTTAAAATGTGTCTTAGGCTGAGGCCACACTACGACGCACCGAATCGCGTACGCAATCGCGAACGTTATTCCATTTTGGCGAAATCGCGCTAGTGTGGCCTAGTTCTTACTGCCCAGATGACCACTGCCCATAGGAATGAAAGGGCTTATTGCATTTTCACAAAACTTTCCATCTCTGTGTTTTTAACTTTAAAGAAAAGTTGCCATATTCATGTTCTCAGCTGAGGGCAATTTTGTTTTTTTTGTGCTGAGACAATGATGGAGCTGTAACTCTACACAGGTATTAATGGAAATATGTAAACAATGTAAAATCTTTAACGTAACAGAAGACAAGGAAATAATGGGGCGTCCTGGATCAGTGTTCTTCTTTAGAAAGGCAGTGCACTGGGCACCTTCAGAGAGCCACAGATGGGCCTAAAAATGTCTGTAGGTGAAAATTTTTTACCAGTATAACTTACATTATTATTTTGTACTCAATGAACATCTATAAGAGGATAACCTAACACTACATTGCTTAGAATTAAAGGATACGTACACTGTAATAATAACTTAATGTTATTAGGTAGCTGTGGCTATAATCTAAATGTGTGTGAATTTTTTTTAAGCCTATTCCCTTTCCATCCCCTACCTTCAACCCTTGTTTGTTTGTGCCACTCGCGCCCCCTGGCATAACTGCTTGTGTGCCCAGTGACGTAACTGCAAACACAGTGATGACGTCATTGTTCCATAGACATAATACAGGGAAATTTTGCACCTTCCTATCCATTCAAAAAGGATAGGTGGGAGATTTCCCTGTATTATGTCATCAGTGTGCACACGGTTATGTCACCCGGCACGCCCCATTGCATGCATTGACGTCACCGCGGCACAAACAGCAGCTCAATTCTGCAACCAGCTACTTGGTTCAGCAATGCAAATCTCGTGGGGGCAGTCCTACAAACAACATGACTATGTAGCCAGCAAAAAATAAGGGCTGAAGGTAGGGGATAGAAAGAGAATAGGCTAACAAAGAACACACACATTTAGATTATAGCCACAGCTACATAACATTAAAGGGTCACTATACTAACTCAAACAACTTTGCATGATCTGAAACTACAATTTAAGAGAAGTAAAATGGTGGTACTCACATATTTATCTGTGCTTGCTTTGTCATTAAATTATTAATGTTTAATGAGTGCCCCTAACTGTCCCCCACCCTCCCTTACTCACTGCCTCCTTGTAGTGTCTGTGACACTTATAAGTTCTGCACAGCCTCACCATGGACACTGCTCTGCTTACACATCTCCCCCTCCCTCCCCCTTCTTTATTTTCTCTGCTGATTGTCTTAATTGTAGCAGAAAGTGTGCAGGAAGCTAAATATCCTAGTAAGGACACATGTTATAATATCTGCTTCTGGTGTGACAGGGCTTTCCCTGTAAATGCTCTGATTTCAAATGGAGATTTCTCAGGATCTACAGCTCAGATTTAAAATCTGAAAAAAGTCTTGGAGCAGTGGGATCTTTCTGTAACTAAATAATTAAAATACCCTTTAAATTTGATTACAATATACTCTGTAACATGCATATAATATTGGTAATTGCAACTTTTAGGGCATACCTGCCTCAACCACAACTCGTATATTCACACTTTACCTGCATTACTAACCAGATATTAAAGGAAAATTTTTGGCCCCATTCCAGCAGAGTAAGCTGGCCCCTCCCTCCATGCAGTGAATCAAGGCTGTGACAGCTTAAATCACAACCAATGATTGACTGCTGTTTCACCTGCTGCCTCCTCTGCACATGCTCAAGCTTATAAAAAGCTCAGAACAAGGAATAGAAACTCAGGAATACAACTTATCATCAAATATCTAGTTACAGATGCATGTAATAAACTAGGAAAAAGTTTTTTGTTTTAAGGGGCCCTTTAAGAACACAGGTGTGCATAGAGAAACATGTGCAGGTCTATGGCAAAGTTCATATCAGAAATCCCCTGTTGGCATGGTAATGGGGATGAAGAGGATGTGTTTGAATAGCCCCATTAATAGAATTGTTTATTTAAAGTTTACAAGTGAAAGTTCGTCTCTTAATTTTTGAATCTGCTGCTTAGGGATCCTTACTAAAGAACTGTATTCCAGTGAAACCCACTGATCTCTGGGATATTGAATGTTTTCTTAAAGGGAAATGGTACAAGTGTTATGAACATGGCACAAAACAAGTGATTGTTTCCCTGATCATTTGTACTGTTGGCCTATATCTGCTAGCTTAAGAAAATAAATACTATCCAATCTGAGCCTCTAGTACCTGCAAATTGCATTGGGGAGACCCTCATCCCAAAATGATTGAACGGTATTTCATCTGGTGTTTTGGTCTCCATACAAAGCCAAACACCTACTGGACATTGTTTAGATCTGGGAAATGGCACCAGATTCCACCATTTTACCTTTTCTGCCTAACAACAGAACATTCATAAAAATGGCCCCAAATATTATCCAGGCACGATGACCACCTGCGCCCTATTACAACCCCACATCTACCTATGGTTCTCCAACGTTAGCTATATCACATAATGACCGATTAGTCTCCTTGCCCATCTGCCATTTTTCACTTCAGTCAAACACGGATCAGTATTTTTCAGCAATTCGATCACCCTAAACAAATGGTTATAAATGGATTCCTGCTCCCTGTGTGTATACTGTAGGTGCCCATACACATGCAACTTCAAAAATTCACGTCCAATTCCAGATTGGCGAAAGAAAAATGATGCCAATGAACTAGCACTGTTAGTTTGTGGCCAATCGGTCAGTATTGACTCCCTTTACTTCAGAAGGGGAAGCCAATATGATTATTCCGGTGTATGCTCGAAGGAATGATATAGAAAATACATAGAATGATTGTTCCTTTGCCCATATACGAGAACAATCATATTGGCTCCCCTTGAGATTTGCAAATCACCAACACTCTCATGGTCAGAGAATACTGCGGCCGTGTGACACTCACACGTGATGTCAATGCACGCATCGGGGACATTGCTGTGAGCATGCACCCGTGACGTCATTGCACCTTGCTGTATTATATCGGGCGTGGTGTGATGGCGTCACACGACTGCGGTATTCTCTGACCAACAGAGTGTTGGTGATTTGCATATTTTGAGGGGAGGAGCTAAAAATGGGAATACAGTGGAGGAGGGTGGCCAGCAAGATCCCAGTAAAAGGTAAGGTCTGTAAGGGTAGTATTAAAAAATAAGAAAACACCACCACCTTACATTTAAAGGCGAAACTATACAATAAGACAAATTTGTTATTACAGTTTACATGCCCTTTAAACACCACATGGAGAAAGACCAGTGTATTTATACAGATCAGGGAAAAAATGGAAATAACCAATTGGGTTCAGCCTTAATCTTGGTGGGGCAGGTCATTCTTATATTCAAATCTTATGTCTAATAAAGTTATTGAATCTTAACTTCAGAACCCTTTGTAGACTTCATGACCCCAACTCTACCCTTTGTTTTCCACCCACTTCTATTCACCTCCACCCTCTCCCTCTGGGCCATATTTATAAACCCGCGGTATCGCTTTTTAGTGATACCGTGGGTTAATTAATTTACTATCGCGATTGTTAATTAACGAACGTTCGATCGTAGAATACCTTGCGGTAGTAGACTACCACAATGGTATTCTATGGGAACGTACATCTATGATTTCATTATCGTAGATTTACGATAGCGATTGTTAAAGGCGCAGTATCGCTAAAAAGCGTTACCGTGGCTTTATAAATATGGCCCTATATCCCTTAGTTTAATAAAAACCTTCCTGACTGCAAAACGACATGTAATAAAACAAATATTACAATAATCCCGTTTCTTTGTTTTTCTTATTTTCATCTCTTCATCATATTTCTGATGTCGGTCCTTTAGGGGATGGTTTTAATTTACTGGTCTGTGTGATGATCTCTGTTTCCCAGAAGACAATTGGCCTATCTTGTCAATGATGATAAAGGAAGATCTGGCTAATAGAGGTGTAATGAGCCTCTGGGTCTGTTCATTCTTCCCCCGACTGACAATATCGATTGAGGGATTTACCTACTTGGTCACCTAATGTCCTTACAGCACATTTCAATCTTTCTAAATGAATATTTGTCCCTCAGTTCTTAAAAACAAAAAAAATCCATAATGTGTATGGAATGTTCATTTGGGAATGAAATGATGGAGCCAATATCCATTAACCTGAACTTCCTGGAGATACATAGAATTCAGAACCATAGACTGAGAAATCCTCTCCACATAGGTGTAGTGACCTGTGATAAGTGTAGGTAAGCTCCCCACTCTATTTACATCTGTGAAGGGCTAACATAGAAAGGAAGGAAAAATGACAGATCTGGGGAGCTAGATCACTGCTTTACCTGTGAGTTGTGCCACAGAAATTCTTCATTCTTGGCTGTAAATTAGAACTGACCCCCCAGTATATGGAAGTTTAAGTCTCTCCCTATCTTAATACCCTAAGTCTAATGTCATTCAGACATATAAAGGCCACACAATACAAAAAAGTTGATCACAGTGACTTTCAGATGCTTTACTAAGACTGATGGGTTAAAGTCCACTGTTTATGCCCACCTGTTTTTACAACTCTGCAGGCTGGTACTCTTTGGGTAATGTTCACCTGTGTGAAGGACTGAATCCACTTCGATGCCAGCTGTCAGCTCTGCTGCTTTTCCTGCAATTTTAGTTGAGTCATTTAATTTATATCCTGCAGTATGTGTGCACGTATTGTACAGCACTGAACTGCCAAGTGGTGCTATAGACAAAACAAAATCCTACTGACAAAAAGCCATAGATAACCGCAATTCCGTTTCCATTTTACATGTTACCTCAGTTCATGCCGTTTATGATGTCACAAAGGCCCTCTTTCCTTAGCCTGGCTGTTCGACATCCATCCTGGGCACTTGCAGGTCACCTTTCTCTTTGTTTGGCTGTTTCAGGACCAATGCAGGAGGAGGAGTGGGACAGTTGATGCAATCACTTCTGGGAACATTGCCCTGGGAATATATTTAGCTTTTTCCAGTAAACATATAGACCAAGATACTTAAATCAGATAGATAGGTAGAATGATTCTATAAACATATAACGATAGATTCCACACAGTAACGATAAAACTCTGATGGTATTGGGTGTGTGTAGCTCATTTTCAAACAAGCCTCACAGTCATTCAGAAAAGACCCCCCTCGGCCGTGGTTGTCTCCCTGTAAATCAGTTGCGGTAACATCCATTCCCAAGCATTCTCCCTGTGCTGTGTATATGCTGTGTATAGGGAGAATGCTCAGGACTGTGTGTGCACTGAACATATGTGATGTCTGTACCCAGCTTTAAACATAAACAGACAGATAGATTCTGAAATAATATAAAAGAAAAGTAGAGCTGTGATACCTTTTATTGGCTAACTAGAAAAAAGAAATTAAGCAAGCTTTCGGGAGTCCTAAGCCCCCTTCATCAGCCTGAATGAGCTCTACTTTTCTTCTCTTACTTATGGCTAACACGGTACAAACCTCAACTATTGCTTTGAAAGAATATAATTAGAGATTGAGAGATACATTTCAATGTAATTGTATTCCAAAATAAACTCTGCTGGTGTCTATTCAATGGAGATACTATTATTTAATATAAAAACATGGTCCTTATCGATTTATCTATAGATGATAGATAGATAGATAGATAGATAGATAGATAGAAAGATGGTAGATGGATGGACAGACGGATAGATAGATAGATAGAGAGGTAGATAGATAGGGATATAGATTTGTAGTAAGTGTGCAGGTACTGAGAGGTTTCTAGACAATGGCAATGCCACACAATCCATTCTAACAGCCTCATGACAGTGAAGCAGTTTCCTCCTTGAACAGCTCAGACCCCTCAGCAGGGATTGGATTTTCAAATTGGAAAACCATGGAAACTGCTTCTGGGTTTCCTACTATGTAGGAGCATGCCGATCATAAGATTATTCAGTACACTATAATATAAATTGTATATTTTTATGTGTCTTCAACGCAGAAACTACAGGACAACTGTGTGTTCTCAGAACTGTGTCTGGAACTCTCTAATAGACTTCCAGGATATGGATCATAATAGGTGGGTGGTGTACAGATCCCACTTCAGAATGTTATTATCCAATAGTCTGTGACTCATAATCTTCCTTTCCAGCTGCTCGACAGATGGAACCTTATGAAGAGGGAAGGATATGAAGACGAAGAGGGAACATTTAGCTACTGTAGACATTTTTTTGGGGGGGACTAGAGGGAAGGATATGAAGACGACAAATGAACATTTAGCTACTGTAGACATTGTTTTGTTGGGGGACTAGAGGGAAGGATATGAAGATGAAGATGGAACCTTTACCTACTGTAGACATTGTTTTATTGGGGGTTTAGAGGGAAGGATATGAAGATTAAAATGAAACATATCTGTTGTATTCAATTAGATCAACTGGACTTGAAGTTTAGTTCTTGAAGACGTTTTGCTAGTCATTCGACTGGCTTTCTCAATTCAGAATGACTTTCCACAGATTCTTGTACAAGTCATTCTGAATTGAGAAAGCCAGTCGGATGACTAGCGAAACGTCTTTAAGAACTTAACATCAAGTCCAGTTGATCTAATTGAATACAACAGAAATACCATGACCTGGATGAATGAGAACCTTCACAAGCATATTAAGATGAAACATTGAGCTACTGTAGACATTGTTTTGTTGGGGGACAAGAGGGACGGATATGAAGATAAAGAGGGAACATTTAGCTACTGTAGACATTGTTTTGTTAGGGGACTAGAGGGAAGATTATAAAGATAAAGAGGGAATTTTAAGCTACTGTAGACATTCAGGGTTATACAATAAAAGTTCTTATCGTTTAAAATGGTGCTAATTGTGCCCCAACCAATCAGATGTTATTTAACATTTGAAAGCTAACATCTGATTGGTTGGGGCAAAATTAGCACCATTTTAAGCGATAAGAACTTTTATTGAATCTCCCTGATTGTATTTTGGGGGACTGTCTGGAGGGAAGGATATGAAGACGAAGAGGGAACATTTAGCTAGTGTAGATATTGTTTTGTTGGGGGACTAGGGGGAAGGATATAAAGATAAAGAGGGAACGTTTAGCTAGTGTAGGCATTGTTTTGTTGGGGACTAGAGTGAAGGATATAAAGATAAAGAAGGAATGTTTAGCTACTGTAGACATTTATTTGTTAGGGGGCTAGACAAAAAGCATATGAAGACAAAGATGAAAGATTTACCTACCGTAGAC
This sequence comes from Hymenochirus boettgeri, assembly GCA_019447015.1. Taxonomy (NCBI): domain Eukaryota; kingdom Metazoa; phylum Chordata; class Amphibia; order Anura; family Pipidae; genus Hymenochirus; species Hymenochirus boettgeri. The sequence continues at coordinate 244,236,532 of CM033471.1, forward strand.
ATTGTTTTGTTAAGGTACTAGAGGGAAGGATATTAAGATGAAGATGAAACATTTAGTTACTGTAGACAGTTTTGTTGGGGGACTAGAGGAAAGGATATGAAGATGAAGAGGGAACATTTAGCTACTGTACATATTGTTTTGTTGGAGGACTAGAGGAAAGGATATGAAAACAATGATGGAATGTTAAGCTACTGTAGACATTGTTTTATTTCGGGACCAGAGGGAAGGATATGAAGACAATCTTGGAATGTTTAGCTACTGTAGATATTATTTTGTTGGAGACTAGAATGCAGGACATGAAGATGAAGAGGGAACATTTAGCTACTGTAGATATTTTTGGGGGGGACTAGAGGGAACAATATGAAGACAAAGAGGGAAAGTTTAGCTACTGTAGAGATTGTTTTGTTGGGGTTTTAGAGGGAAGGATATGAAGTCGAAAAGGGATGTAAGGCATCTTACTTACCTTACCCGTCCAACATCGCAGGGCATGTGACGTCATGCAGGAGCACCCACTGGCGCAAAGTTTGAAAAGGGGCCAGAAACTTCCCTCTGATGCCCAAAAATAGCATTGCTATTCTCAGTAGCTGTGCTGGGTTCCCTGCTCTTGTTTATTTGCTAAGTTTGCCTTGGACGTCTGTTATTCTTGTTCCTGCTTCTCAAGTTTGTCCTTTGCCTACGAACTTTGTGCTGGATCCTTCTTGTGTTGCTGGACTTATTTAGTATATCGCTCCTTTATTTGCTGTGCCTGTTCCTGCTATCTTCTGATCCTGTGGTGACGATTTCTTCGCTGGTCCGACTTCTCCTGTCTTCAGAACAGGTAAACCTAACAGTATTTTTGGGCCATGGACCCACTCGAGGAAGCGTTCCTAGATCTGGGAAAGATCCTTCAGGCCATGGCGGCACGGATGGATGAAGCCCAACAGAATCGTATCGGACGGGTATTAGATACACTGCTAGCAAGAACTCCTCCGGTACCTCCCGCAGTCAGTGCTTCCCCAGTTGTACAACCTCCCCCACTACCTATGGAGGGCCACAAGGAACCATGAATTCCTCCTCCTCCCCGCTACAGCAGAGACCCTCAAACCTGTAGAGATGTTGTCAACCAATGTCAGATTCAGTTTGAACTGCAACCTTCCCACTTTGTGTCGGATCATGCTAAGGTGGGATACATAATCTCCTTACTGGAAGGTAAACCTTTGGCAGGGGCTTCCCCGCTATGGGAAAAGAATTCTTCTCTGGTGAATAATTTGGCTGAATTCCTTTCTTCCTTCAAAACTATCTTTGATGCTCCCAGTCATGCTAAGACAGCCTCCTCTCACCTCTTACAATTGAAACAGAATAATCGCAATGCTAGTCAATACGCCATTGAATTCCGTACACTGGCCGCAGAGGTTACATGGAATAATGAGGCTCTTGTTTGGTATTGGCAGGGGCTTTCAGATAAATTAATGGACGACCTGGTCTCAAGAGATTTACCTACCAACTTAGATGATCTTATCTCCCTTAGTATCAAGATGCATAACCGCCTTAGAGAACGCCTCTCCGAGAAGGAACCCAGTAGGAAATTACCACCCTTGGCTCCACGCTTTAACTTCCCTCCTCAAGCCTTCTACTTCTAACTTCTCTCTTGGCTGTAGATTGGTAGAGCCCATGGGCCCTATTTATAAAAGATCGGTATCGTTATCGTAAAATACCGATCGTTTTCGTAAAATAACGACCGTTTTTACCGATATCATTAAATACCGGTCGTTATCGGTAAATACTGGTCGTTATCGGTAAATAATGGTCGTTATCGGTAAAAAACGGTCGTTATTTTACGAAAACGATCGGTATTTTACCATAACGATACCGATCTTTTATAAATAGGGCCCCATGTGTCTGAAGAAGAGAAATTACGTAGATGCACTGCAGGGTTATGTCTCTACTGTGGAGGATCGGGCCACTTTGCAAAGAATTGCTCACTTAAACAGGGAAACTCCAAGGCCTGGATAGGATTGGGGTGACTCATCTGGGCGGGATATCTAACATCACCCTGCAAGATTCTACTAGATTTCTCCTTCCTGTACAACTCCAAATTAAACCCACCAAACACCTTCAACTGTTGGCATTTCTTGACTCCGGGGCAGCTGGAGCTGGACACTACCGTTGCTAAACAATTGGGTATTCCCCTCCTGCCATTGTTCAACCCTTTCCGAGTGTTTTCCATTGATGACAAACCTCTTTCTTCTGATGTTTTTTCTCTGACCACAAGTTTAATGTCTTTCAGGGTCGGTCCTTCTCATAAAGAAAATATCACCTTCCTCATCATTGATTGTCGCTCCACAGCTATTGTTCTTGGTCTTCCCTGGCTTCGTCTTCATAACCCCTGCATTGACTGGCATACTAATAGTATTGGAGTCCTTCCTGTCAAACCAAGTGTTTCTTTTCTACCTCCTCCATTCCTGTTTTTTCTGTGAACTTAGAGTCCTTGCCACCTCAATACCAAGATTTTGCAGATTTCTTTTGTAAAAAATCTGCAGAAACTGTTCCACCTCATCACCAATATGATTGCCCTATTGAGTTGCTCCCGAGCACCATTCCACCACGTGGTCGTACCTATCCTCTCTGTCCTACAGAGACTTCGGAAAATCTGATTGGTTAATGTAAAGCATGTAAACCAAGCATTAAAAAGTTGACCAATCAGAAACGGATTAGGGTTTTCTGCAAACCTATATAAAGAGGTACACTCCGCCACGGACCTCAGATACCATCGCAGTAGATGGCTGAAGAAAGATGGAGAGGGTGCCTCCACCCCTCCCAGCAGGCCCTTCCCTTTCTCTCTCCGCCAGCAGCGGGGCAGGGGCTTGGAGGGGCTACTGGGGAGGGTGTGCGCGGCGGGTGGTCGTGACCACCTGCTGTGGCCCCTTCCCAGCAGCCCCTCCTTGCCTCCTGTTCCATATGTTCGCCATGAGCGGGGTTGGGGGTTAGGAGGGGCTGCTGGGAAGCAGCGGCGGCGTATGGTCGCCCCTTTACTTCCCCTGCTGGTGCTGGATTCTTTTTTGTGGAGAAGAAGGATGGGGGGCCTTCATCCTTGCATCGATTACTATCAAAAATCTCTATTCTATTCCTCTGATTCTGGAACTATTTGATCAACAAAGAAATGCCCATATATTTTCCAAACTAGATCTTCGAGGGGCTTATAATCTGATTCGCATCCGTCAGAGGGATGAGTGGAAAACAGCTTTTAATACTCGTGATGGGCACTACTAGTACCTTGTCATGCCCTTTGGTCCCTGTAATGCACCAGCTGTATTCCAAGAATTCGTAAACGACCTATTCATAGACCTCTTGGGTCATTGTGTGGTAGTATATTTAGACGATATATTAATCTTCTCTGAAGACTTATCTTCTTATAGAGGCCAAGTAAAAGAAGTTCTCTCTCGTCTTCGACAAAACTCCTTGTATGCAAAGCTGGAAAAATGCATTTTCGAGGTTCCTAAAATCCCATTTCTTGGTTAGATAATTTTTCAAGGCGGTTTCGAGATGGACCCAGTCAAGATTTCTGCCATTAATGATTACTTTTTTCCCCTTGAAGTAGATGCTTCCAATATTGGAGCCTGGGCAATTCTATCTCAAATATACGAAACTGATGGCAAACTTCATCCTTGTGCATATTTCTCCAAAAAATTCTCAGCCTCAGAACAAAATTACGACGTAGGTAACCGGTAGCTACTAGCTATCAAACTGGCCTTTCAATAATGGAGACATTTCTTAGAAGGTTCCCTCCCTCTGGTTACTATATACATGGATCACAAAAATCTCAAATTTATTCAAACCCTAAATAAACTGAATCACCGGCAGGCCCGTTGGGCACTCTTCTTTTCCCGTTTCAATTTCATTATTACATACCGGCCCGGTACTAGAAACAAGAAGGCAGATGCCCTTTCCAGGAGTTTACTAACTTTAGAAACCTCTTCAGACCAGGATGAACCTATCCTCCCCTCCTCCAAGATTATTTCCACCTTATGCTTGCCCCTCAGTTTCTGGCCACTCAGCCCTCTGCACCCTGTCGGTATGATATATATATTAATACTGTTTAACTTTTCTTCAGCAGACCCACAGTTCTAAACAGGCTGGCCATCCTGGGGTTCTTAACGTCTGGTATGGTGGCCATCCATGTAAAAAGATGTAAAAGACTTTGTATCAGCCTGCATAGTCTAAATCTGATAGCTCCCAACCCGGCCTTCTGAGATCTATGCCTATACTTTCTCACCCATGGACTCACCTTGCTATGGATTTTATTGGTGAACTTCCCCCGTCTAAAGGAAATACCGTGATTTGGGTTGTGATAGATTGCTTAAGCAAAATGCCCTCTGTAAAATTCAAGGAATCTCTCTACAATTCTCTTCTGCTTACCACCCCCAATCCAATGGAGCAGCAGACCGACTAAATCCTTCAATGTCACGCTTTCCTTGGCCAAGATGACTGGTCGGACCTTTTACCTTGGGCGGAATTCGCTCATAACAATGCTTTCCACCATGAACATTAACCTCAAACTCCTGCCACCACACAGGGCATGTGACGTCACACAGGAGCAAACACTGGCGCGAAGATTGAAAAGGTGCCGGGAACTTCCCTCTGATGCCCAAAAATAGCATTGCTTTTCTCAGTAGCTGTGCTGGGTTCACTGCTCTTGTTTATTTGCTAAGTTTGCCTTGGACTCCTGTTATTCTTGTTCCTGCTTCTCAAGTTTGTCCTTTGCCTACAAACTTTGTGCTGGAATCCGTTTGTATGCGGGACTAATTTATTATATCGCTCCTTTATTTGCTGTGCCTGTTCCTGCTATCTTCTGATCTGTGGGACGATTTCCTTGCTGATCCCGCTCTTATGTCTTCAGAACAGGTAAACAGGACGATTAGCTACTGTAGACATTGTTTTGTTGGGACTTACACTTGGTTGAAGAACGCACACTATTAACCTTCTTGCTTTTAGTGTTTAAGTGACATGCTTGCACAACGTTTCGGGGGTGTCCCCTTCTCAGGTTCCTCAGGAATGCAACTGAGGAAGGGGACACTCCCGAAACGTTGTGGAAGCATGTCACTTAATAAACACTAAAAAGCAAGAAGGTTAATAGTTGTTGTTCTCAAACAAGTGTAGTTACAAGAGAAAGAACTGCAGGTGGTAGGCAGTAAAGAGGAGCAGCACCTATAATAAGAAAGGAGTGCGGGGAAATCATTATAATTGAAGATTGTTTTGTTGGGGTTTAGAGGGAAGGATATGAAGACATAAATGGTATGTTTAGCTACTGTAGACATTGTTTTGTTTGGTGACTAGAGGAAGGGATATAAAGATGAAGATGGAACCTTTAGCTACTGTAGACATTGTTTTGTTTGAGGTTTAGAGAGGAAGGATATGAAGACGAAGAGGGGACGTTTAGCTATGTGACTTGTTTTGTTTGAGGTTTAGAGGGAAGGATATGAAGATGAAAAGGGAACGTTTCGCTACTGTAGACATTGTTTTGTTGGGGGTTTAGAGGGAAGGATATGAAGATGAAGAGGGAACGTTTAGCTACTGTAGACAGTGTTTTGCTGGGGGACTAGAGGAAGGGATATAAAGATGAAGATGGAACCTTTAGCTACTTTAGACATTGTTTTGTTTGAGGTTTAGAGGGAAGGATATGAAGATGAAGAGGGAACGTTTAGCTGCTGTAGACAGTGTTTTGTTGGGGGACTAGAGGAAGGGCTATAAAGATGAAGATGGAACCTTTAGTTACTGTAGAAAGTGTTTGTTTGAGGCTTAGAGGGAAGTATATGAAGACAACGATGGAACATTTAGCTACTGTAGACATTGTTTTGTTGGGTGACTAGAGGGAAGTATATGAAGACAATGATGGAACGTTTAGCTACTGTAGACATTGTTTCGTTGGGGGACTAGAGGGAAGTATATGAAGATGAAAGAGAGGGGATCGGACGTTTAGCTAATGTAGACAGTTGATTTGTTGGGGGACTAGAGGGAAGTATGAAGATGAAGAGGGAACGTTTAGCTACTGTAGACTTGATTTGTTGGGGGACTAGAGGGAATATTGAAGCAACGATGGAACGTTTAGCTACTGTAGACATTGTTTGTTGGGGGACTAGAGGGAAGTATATGAAGACAACATGGAACGTTAGCTACGTAGACATGATTTGTTGGGGGACTAGAGGGAAGTATATGAAGATGAACGATGGAAGTTTCGTACTGTAGACATTGATTTGTTGGGGGACTAGAGGGGAGTATATGAAGACAACGATGGAACGTTTAGCTACTGTAGACATTGATTTGTTGGGGAGAGAGGGAAGTATATGAAGATGAAGAGGGAACGTTTAGCTACTGTAGACATTGATTTGTTGGGGGACTAGAGGGACACGTTCCATCGTTGTCTTCATATACTCCCTCTAGTCCCCCAACAAATCAATGTCTACAGTAGCTAAACGTTCCATCGTTGTCTTCATATACATCCCTCTAGTCCCCCAACAATCAATGTCTACATCTTAAACGTTCCCTCTTCATCTTCATATACTTCCCTCTAGTCCCCCAACAAATCAATGTCTACAGTAGCTAAACGTTCCATCGTTGTCTTCATATACTTCCCTCTAGTCCCCCAACAAATCAAGTCTACAGTAGCTAAACGTTCCCTCTTCATCTTCATATACTTCCCTCTAGTCCCCCAACAAATCAATGTCTACAGTAGCTAAACGTTCCATCGTTGTCTTCATATACTTCCCTCTAGTCCCCCAACAAATCAATGTCTACAGTAGCTAAACGTTCCATCGTTGTCTTCATATACTTCCCTCTAGTCCCCCAACAAACAACGTCTACGTACTAAACGTTCCCATCTTCTCTTCATATACTTCCCTCTAGTCCCCCAACAAATCAAACGTCTACAGTAGCTAAACGTTCCCTCTTCATCTTCATATACTTCCCTCTAGTCCCCCAACGAAACAATGTCTACAGTAGCTAAACGTTCCATCATTGTCTTCATATACCCTCTAGTCCCACACAAAACAATGTCTACAGTAGCTAAACGTCCCATCGTTGTCTTCATATACTTCCCTCTAAGCCTCAAACAAACACTTTCTACAGTAACTAAGGTTCCATCTTCATCTTTATAGCCCTTCCTCTAGTCCCCACAAAAACACTGTCTACAGCAGCTAAACGTTCCCTCTTCATCTTCTATCCTTCCCTCTAAACCTCAAACAAAACAATGTCTAAAGTAGCTAAAGGTTCCATCTTCATCTTTATATCCCTTCCTCTAGTCCCCCAGCAAACACTGTCTACAGCTAAACGTTCCCTCTTCATCTTCATATCCTTCCTCTAAACCCCCAACAAAACAATGTCTACAGTAGCGAAACGTTCCCTTTTCATCTTCATATCCTTCCCTCTAAACCTCAAACAAAACAATGTCTACAGTAGCTAAACGTTCCCTCTTCGTCTTCATATCCTTCCCTCTAAACCTCAAACAAAACAATGTCTACAGTAGCTAAAGGTTCCATCTTCATCTTTATACCCTTCCCTAGTCCACAAACAAAACAATGTCTACAGTAGCTAAACATACCATTTAGTCTTCATATCCTTCCCTCAAACCCCAACAAAACAATCTTCATTATAATGATTTCCCCGCCTCCTTTCTTATTATAGGTGCTGCTCCTCTTACTGCCTACCACCTGCAGTTCTTTCTCTTGTAACTTACACTTGGTTGAAGAACGCAACTATTAACCTTCTTGCTTTTTAGTGTTTATTAAGTGACATGCTTGCACAACGTTTCGGGGCGTGTCCCCTTCCTCAGGTGCATTCCTGAGGAACCTGAGGAAGGGGACACTCCCCGAAACGTTGTGCAAGCATGTCACTTAATAAACACTAAAGCAAGAAGGTTAATAGTGTGCGTTCTTCAACCAAGTGTAAGTCCCAACAAAACAATGTCACAGTAGCTAATCTTTCCTGTTTACCTGTTCTGAAGACATAAGAAGCGGGATCAGCAAGGAAATCGTCACCACAGGATCAGAAGATAGCAGGAACAGGCACAGCAAATAAAGGAGCGATATAATAAATTAGTCCAGCAATACAAGAAGGATCCAGCACAAAGTTTGTAGGCAAAGGACAAACTTGAGAAGCAGGAACAAGAATAACAGGAGTCCAAGGCAAACTTAGCAAATAAACAAGAGCAGTGAACCCAGCACACGCTACTGAGAAAAGCAATGCTATTTTTGGGCATCAGAGGGAAGTTCCCGGCACCTTTTCAATCTTCGCGCGCAGTGTTTGCTCCTGTGTGACGTCACATGCCCTGTGCGTTGGCAGGAGTTTGAGGTTAATGTTCATGGTGGAAAGCATTGTTATGAGCGATTCCGCCCAGGTAAAAGGTCCGACCAGTCATCTTGGCCAGGAAAGCGTGACATTTAGTCGGTCTGCTGCTCCATTGGATTGGGGGTGGTAAGCAGAAGAGAATTGTAGAGAGATTCCTTGAATTTTCAAGGGCATTTTGCTTAAGCAATCTATCACACCCAAACACGGTATTTTCCTTTAGACGGGGGAAGTTCACCAATAAAATCCATAGCAAGGTGAGCCCATGGTGAGAAAGTATAGGCATAGATCTCAGAAGGCCGGGTTGGGAGCTCAGATTTAGAAGTTGCACTATGCAGGCGAGTACAAAGTCTTTTACATCTTTTTAATGGATGGCCACCATACCAGACGTTAAGAACCCCGATGGCCAGCCTGTTTGAACTGTGGGTCTGCTGAAGAAGTTAACAGTATTAAATATATATCATACCGACAGGGTGCAGAGGGCTGAGTGGCCGAAACTGAGGGGCAAGCATAAGGTGGAAATAATCTTGGAGGAGGGGAGAGAGGTTCATCCTGGTCTGAAGAGGTTTCTAAAGTTAGTAAACTCCTGGAAAGGGCATCTGCCTTCTTTCTAGTACCGGGCCGGTGTAATAATGAAATTGAAACGGGAAAAGAAGAGTGCCCAACGGGCCTGCCGGTGATTCAGTTTATTTAGGGTTTGATAAATTTGAGATTTTTGTGATCCATGTATATAGTAACCAGAGGGAGGGAACCTTCTAAGAAATTTCTCCATTATTGAAAGGCCAGTTTGATAGCTAGTAGCTACCGTTACCCACATCGTAATTTTTGTTCTGAGCTGAGAATTTTTTGGGAAATATGCACAAGGATGAAGTTTGCCATCAGTTTTCGTATATTTGGATAGAATTGCCCAGGCTCCAATATTGGAAGCATCTACTTCAAGGGAAAAAAGTAATCATTAATGGCAGAAATCTTGACTGGGTCCATCTCGAAACCGCCTTGAAAAATTATCTAACCAAGAAATGGGAGTTTAGGAACCTCGAAAATGCATTTTTCCAGCTTTGCATACAAGGAGTTTTGTCGAAGACGAGAGAGAACTTCTTTTACTTGGCCCTATAAGAAGATGTCTTCGAGAAGATTAATATATCGTCTAAATATACTACCACACAATGACCAAGAGTCTATGAATAGGTCGTTTACGAATTCTTGGAATACAGCTGGTGCATACAGGGACCAAAGGGCATGACAAGGTACTAGTAGGCCCATCACGAGTTTAAAAGCTGTTTTCCACTCATCCCTCTGACGGATGCGAATCAGATTATAAGCCCCTCGAGATCTAGTTTGGAAAATATATGGGCATTTCTTTGTTGATCATAGTTCCAGAATCAGAGGAATAGAATAGAGATTTTGATAGTAATCGATGCAAGGATGAAGGCCCCCCTTTCTTCTCCACAAAAAAGAATCCAGCACAGCAGGGAAGTAAAGGGGCGACCATACGCGCCGCTGCTTCCCAGCAGCCCCTCCTAACCCCAACCCCGCTCATGGCGAACATATGGAACAGGAGGCAAGAGGGCTGCTGAAGGGGCCACAGCAGGTGGTCACGACCACCCGCCGCGCACACCCTCCCTCCCCAGTACCCCTCCAAGCCCCTGCCCCGCCGTGCTGGCGGAGAGAGAAAGGGAAGGGCCTGCTGGGAGGGGTGGAGGCACCCTCTCCATCTTTCTTCAGCCATCTACTGCGATGTATCTGAGGTCCGTGGCGGAGTGTACTCTTTATATAGTTTGCAGAAAACCCTAATCCGTTTCTGATTGGTCACTTTTTAATGCTTGGTTAACATGCTTTACATTAACCAATCAATTTTCCGAAGTTCTCTGTAGGACAGAGAGGATAGTAGACTACACACGTGGTGGAATGGTGCTCGGGAGGCAATCAATAGGGCAATCATATTGGTGATGAGGTGGAACAGTTCTCTGCAGATTTTTTACAAAAGAAATCTGCAAAATCTTGGTATTGAGGTGGCAAGGACTCTAAGTTCACAGAAAAAACAGGAATGGAGGAGGTAGAAAAGAAACACTTGGTTTGACAGGAAGGACTCCAATACTATTAGTATGCAGTCAATGCAGGGGTTTATGAAGAACGAACGTTTAGCTACTGTAGACATTGATTTGTTGGGGGACTAGAGGGATGTATATGAAGACAACGATGGAACGTTTAGCTACTGTAGACGTTGTTTTGTTGGGGGACTAGAGGGAAGTCTCTGCGACCACCGCTGTTGGGCACCGTTGTACTGTCCACATTGTTTTGTTGGGGGACTAGAGGGAAGGATATGAAGACGAAGAGAGAATGTTTAGCCACAATAGAAAGAAAATTAAATTAAAATGCCCAATGGGGCAGAACAGACATAGTTTTGTTGGGGAACTCAAACCTTTTTTTTTTTTCTTTCGTTCTACTTTTTCTAAAGCTGTATTCTGCCAAATGATTCTATCGTTTTTACAGTGGAAATAAACGATCATATTGCACAATCCTACTAGAGTAAACAAAGATCTTTCCTGCCTTGTGACCAGGAATGATAAAGGAAAAGATAACTTGTTTTCCTGTGTGTTGCAACAATCTGGAACACAGCCCAAGCAAGAAAATGCAAACCACTGACCTTAGATTCCCTCAAATTTGTAGGAACAAAGAGGCTTGTGGGAAATTCTTGCAATTATAATGTCATTCTAATTATAATGTTCACCCCCCCATAGGAAATGTTTAATATAAAACTGGGACCTCTAAACCCAAGGATCACTATACTTCCCAGGCTCCACAACATCCCGAAAGGAAGAAAGCGTCCTCCAAAAATTTGTATTAGCTTAAAAGTGTGGCTGTACATTAACGAGCACGGTCGTACATTTACGACCATACAGCCGTACAATACTATACGGTACTGGAGTAATGCAATGGAACTGTCTAGGAGATCGTAAAAGAAAGATTATAGTTGTAAATGTATGATCTTAATTGCAATTATATAACTACAATCATAATTGTATGACCCCAGTCATAAAAATGTCAGACATTTTAAGGGCATGTCAACCCCCAAAACAAACTTTGTGGGTAAGGTAGGAAACCCCCACCCACCTCCAAACGCCTCAATATTTCTTCAAAAAAATCCCCAGATTTCTACTTACAGAGCCTTCTCTCCGCAGCAGACGCGTCTGTGATTGGCTGAGAGGCATGTCACAGCCATTGTTGTGGACAAGAAAGCAGCAAGGACCAGATGCCTCACTGACAGCTTGGACTCTTCACTTTCCTGGACTTTGATAAGGCAATGCTGGAGAACACAAGGAGCAGAGATGTAGGGTAAGGATTTTTTTAAACTACAAAGAGGGGCCAATAGTGGGTTAAATTATAGTTTTGGGGGTGGACATGCCCTTTAATGGCGCGTTATCTTCAAAATTGTGACACCACACCTTTATGAATATGGCCCCAGTTCACTGGTCCCTCTTCTGCTTTTTTCCCCTCTCTTACAGCTGTACAAGCTAACACAGCCATAAAGTTTGTGTAGCCATCGCAAGTCACTGGCCATAAAATCACCATCACAGCTGGGACTGATAGCGAACATTAGGAAGACAAGGGACCAGTGGGATCGTCAAAAGGATGTCATGTGACCTAACAACTACACTCTCCATTTTCTGTGATTGCTTCGATTGCACTAATTAACTGGATCGTGAATAGGTTTTTTGGCAACTCTAGGATAGGTAAATAAATACTATCAGGGAGATTCAATAAAAGTTCTTATCGTTTAAAATGGTGCTAACTTTGCCCCAACCAATGAGAACTTAGCTTTCAAATGTTAAATAAGATCTGATTAGTTGGGGCAAAATTAGCACTATTTTAAACGATAAGATCTTTTATTGATTAACCCTGTATGTGTGGCCATTTAAAGGGCAACTACATAATGTTTCTAAAAGTCGGTACAGACAGAAGCTTTCACTATTTTTTTGTGAACAGGGTTAAGACAGAGATAGGTGTATATTATCCTTTCTCCCCCTAATATACACACATTGTATTGCAAAGATGGGTGCAGCATACCATTTAACGTCTCTCTCTCACCACCCTTAGTCAGTTATGGGTAGGAGCCTCCCGAAAAATAGCTCTGTACCTATCCATCTATGCAATAGAACTGGAGTATTCACATTCATATTGAGTGTAAGGAGAGGCTTAACCACTAGCAGGGCTAAGGGGCTCCAACTTCTTTCTCTTCCTTCCACAGATACAGGCCACCCAGGAGAGGGACCCTATTATACTTACTTTTAAGGACGGTATTTATAAAGTATCGATATCCGTAAAACCAAAGCTGTTATTTTACATAGACTTTAAGAAATACCGTCTTAAATTACCAGTTGTTACTGGTAAAAACAATTGCTGCGGAAGTCAATGGACAATACCTGGTTGTAGAAAAACACAGCCTGGAATCAATATACTACCCATTGTAAATATGAAAAACACACACCACGATCTATCACAATTTAAGCTTGTGAAGGTTCTCATTCATCCAGGTCATGGTATATCTGTAATATTCATTCATCCAGGTCATGGTATATCTGTTGTATTCAATTAGATCAACTGGACTTGAAGTTTAGAAGTTTAGAACTAAACTTCAAGTCCAGTTGATCTAATTGAATACAACAGATATATCACAATTTAACTAAATAAACTCTCCATTAGTTGGTTGTTCACTTGCCCTTTCACTAGACAGAGAGCCTGCTGCCCCCTCCAATTTATATGTCTTTTTGCCAATGCCAAACATATGCACTAATCTATTGGCCATGCCCATTATGTTAATTATAGATGAGAAAAAGATGAGGAACGATTATTTTCGTATACTAGTTCCCAGACCAGCAATAGAGTCACACTAACATCATGCACGACAGTGGAAGGCTGTCAGCAGTAACCTGCAAGGCAAAAGTATGGTGATTGCATGAGCTAATCTGCCAATTAGGTTGGCTTATTCAATTTAAACTCAGAGATGGACTCGGTGGTCCCTGCAGATAGGCCCAAGGCAAGTGCCTATGTCGCCTATCTGATAATTTAGCTCTGGTTCAACCCCCCAATGTGGGGAAAAGATCTGAGAAGAGAATTGTGGTATAATTCAATTGTATGGTAGGAGTTTCAATTTCTAAACTGGGAACAAAAGTTTCCTTTTGGAACAGTGGAAATGATCACTTGTTTATAAATAACTAGAATCTCATCTTTAGCAGAAGGGGAGAAAACATTTGGCTCTAGGACAGCTGAGCAGGTACAGACTATAAAAAGGAAGAGGTGTATATTTTCCATGAGTTAATGAGACTTATTGAGTCATTGAGTTTCTAGTGGCGCCCTCTGAAAACCGAAGAGACACATTTGTTTTTCTAAGTCTAATTAAAGCTTTAGATAACCTATAAATAATAATCAGCCCACGTGTAAAGTTAAAAAAAATATTTTGTATTGATTTTCTATTGTAAGAGAAAACGCTTTGTAATGAACTACATTCCAGTTCATTCCATAGATAAATTGGCTTGAAATTAGCCAAATTCTTGTTCTTTCCATTTCTCCTTCTTCTTCTCTTTTATTCTTGTGCTTTTTCTGGACTTTATCTCCTACAATTTTGGAGCTAGAGACAGGAAATTTGGTACAAGCGTGCCTTACCTATCTAAGGAATCTGGGCCATTTTTCCCATTGACTATAATGGGTCCAATCCCCAAACATGAGCATTCTGGGATTTCAGGGTCATGTGTTTAAAAAGTCCCATCTGTCACTTTCAGTATGAAATGCACCTGGTTTCAAGGCTACACTAACTACACACTAGACATGGGATCTGGGTCAAACTCAGATCGGGATCCGACACCCGGATCAGAACCAAGCTGACCGTTTCCGAATTTCCGAACATATTTTTGAGGATTACCGAATGTACAGGGTTATTTTTGGTAACCCTAGAAAATGACCTTATATGTTCAATAACCCTCGAAATATGACCAGAAACTCGAAAGTAGTTTCTGATCGTAGTTTCAATGGTTACCGAAAGTACGGGATCATTTCCGAGGGTTACAAAAATAATCCAAAGATCCGAAAACGGAACATACTTTTGAGGGTTCCGAACGTATTTTTGAGGGTTACCGAATGTACGGGGTTATCTTCGGTAATCCTTGAAAATACGTTAAGAACCTTTGAAAGTATGTTCCGTTTTAGAATCTTCGTATTATTTTCAAGATCTGTAAATCCAGAAACAGAACGAAAATGTCCACCCCAAAAACTAAAATTTAACCGACTACTGGCCCCACTATGTAGTTTAAAAAAAAAAAGTTTGGCCCCTGTTTGCAAGTTCCGGCAAACAGAGGGCCAGATCAGAGTGCCCCAGGAGTGAAGGGCTGTAAGTAGATTTCTAATGCTTTTTTAAACATGGCAGTTGAGGGTGGGCAGGGGTGCCCTACAATATATTAAAAACCTTTTTTTGGGATGGAGATATTCTTTAAGAGTTTTGAACATCTCTGCTACACGCTGTGTACAGGAGCGCTTATAGACATTTTGGTACCTGAGTCAAAAATTTTAAAGCCGCCCACTATATTTTCCTGTGGCAGAAAAGGTGGATAAAGTATATATCCGCAGGTATCATACCTGAGGAAGAGACCTAGGGCCTCATTCACCCAGGCTCACTGGGCAAATATATGGAGTTAAAGTCACGATGCGCGGAATCTGCAAAAAATCACCCGCGCTTCCGACGCTCGCAATTTAATATCGCGTTTGTGCTCGTTTTAGCGCAGGATTTTGATGCCAGCAGATAGCTGGCATTAAAATCCTGCAGTGGCTAAATCCCTGCCGGGATTTACCCACATTTGCAAACGTGATATTAAATCGCAAACAGGACTTTTACCCAGAGCGGTAGCGGCTCTGGGTAAATGAGCCTGCTAGAGTCTCGAACCGTTGTATGTTTTTTGCACTGAATAAATGAATTCATCACTCAAGTAGTGTGCTTCTCTCTACTACACCTTGCTTGGCAGAAAGGGTGGGTGTGGCTTTTGGAAGTAGGCACACTTCCACAGTAGGAACTGTGTACACGAAGCAAGAAGGTAGGTAAATTAATTGTTGGAGTGTGTTATAAGCCGCCAAATGCCGGGGAAGAGGTGGAAATGAATCTCCATATGCAGTTGGCGAAGGCTGCTGGTATGGGGCATGTTCTGGTTATGGGGGATTTTAACTACCCTGAAATAGATTGGAGTAATGGAACTGCCAGCACCTCAAAAGGTATAAAGTTCTTAAATTTCCTATATGAGCATTTTCTTTCACAGATGGTAGAAGTTCCTACTAGAAAGAATGCGTTGTTGGATCTGGTGATATCTAATAACCCAGAGCTCATTTTGGAGATGAAGGTAATGGGAAGCTTAGGGAATAGTGACCATGATATAGTGTCATTTAATATAGGTTGCAGAAAACTAAAGTGCACTGGCTTAACAAAAACTTTTAACTTTAGGAAAGCTAATTTTATGCTTTTAAAGGAATCGCTCCTGCTCATAGACTGGGGGGAACTGTTTCTAGGTAAAGATACTGAGCAGATGTGGACCACTTTTAAAGGGATATTAAACTATAACATTTCCAAATCGGTACCTTTAGGAAACAAGTGTAAAAAAATTAGGTCCACTCCTGCATGGCTTAATGCTCAGGTAAAAAGGGAAATGGAAAAAAAGAAAAGGGCTTTTAAAATTTTGAAAGCAGAAGGCACAGAACAGGCTTACAGGGACTTCAAAAGTTGTAATAAAGAGTGCAAGAAAGCAATTAAACTAGCTAAAATAGAAAATGAAATACGGATTGCCGAACAAAGCAAGTCCAACCCCAAGATGTTTTTTAAGTATATAAATGGTAAAAAAATGAGGACTGAGAATGTGGGACCATTAAATAATGGAGCTGAGGTGGTTGTAGAGGATGCCGAAAAGGCTAATCTGCTAAACCGTTTTTTTACATCGGTTTTTACTGTTGAGAATCCTTACAGTAGGGATTGTAACAATGTGCAGGGAGGAAATGAAGAGTTTTCACATTGGATAACAGAGGATATGGTACGGAATCAATTAGAGAAAGTTAATATCAATAAAGCGCCAGGACCAGATGGATTGCATCCTAGGATTTTAAAAGAGCTTAGTTCAGTTCTAGCAAGACCACTGTGTCTCATCTTTTCAGATTCGCTTTTGTCTGGGGATGTGCCGCTGGATTGGAAAAAAGCCAATGTAATACCAATATTCAAAAAAGGTAGTCGTTCACAGCCTGGTAACTATAGACCTGTAAGCCTAACATCAGTGGTAGGGAAGGTGATGGAAACTTTGTTAAGGGATCATATCCTTGACTTTGTCTCCAGAGATCATCTTATTAGTAGTAGTCAGCATGGATTTATGAGAAATAGATCATGCCAGACAAATTTAATTGGTTTTTATGAAGAAGTGAGTAAGGAGTTAGATTCAGGCACAGCTGTGGATGTGGTATATTTGGATTTTGCAAAAGCCTTTGATACTGTGCCACATAGGCGACTAATGTATAAACTGAGGACTGTTGGCCTTGAAGAAAACATTTGTTCATGGATAGAGAACTGGTTATTGGACCGCAAACAGAGAGTGGTGGTTAATGGAGCTACATCTATGTGGGCTAAAGTTCTAAGCGGAGTTCCTCAGGGTTCTGTACTGGGGCCGCTTCTGTTTAATCTGTTTATAAATGACTTAGAAGGGGGCATTGAGAGCAAGGTCTCTGTGTTTGCTGATGACACTAAATTATGCAGAGCTTTGGAAACTTCCAATGATGTGCAAGTGCTGCAAGCAGACCTAGATAGATTATCAAAATGGGCAGCAGAATGGCAGATGAGATTCAATGTTGATAAATGTAAGGTGATGCATTTGGGATTTAATAATCCCTGTGCCACCTACACCATAAATAACTCTGTGTTAAGTGCATCTGAAATGGAAAAAGATTTGGGGGTTCTGGTAGATAACAGACTTAGCTGTAGCAAACAATGCCAGGTAGCAACAGCTAGAGCTAGCAAGATATTGTCTTGTATAAAGAGGGGAATGGAATCAAGAGAGAAAAATATTATTCTCCCTCTTTACAAGGCACTGGTAAGGCCACATTTGGAATATGCGGTGCAGTTTTGGAATCCCATATACAAAAGGGACATCTTGGAAATTGAGGCAGTTCAGAGAAGGGCAACTAAATTAATAAGGGGAATGGAGGGGCTTGAATATGCAGGCAGATTAGACAAGTTAGGGCTGTTTACATTGGAGAAGCGGCGGTTGCGTGGGGACATGATAACCTTATACAAATATATTAATGGCCCATACAGTGAACTCTCTGGTGCATTGTTCACTAATAGGTCATATCAGAGGACTCGTGGACATCCTTTAAGGTTGGAAGAAAAGAAGTTTCATCTTCAGGTTAGGAGAGGTTTCTTTACAGTGAGAACGGTGAAACTGTGGAACTGTCTTCCAGCAGAGGTGGTAATGGCAAGTTCATTGAATAACTTTAAAAAAGGCCTGGATAAGTTTCTAAAACTAAAAAATATTGAGAATTACTGGTATTAATGCATATAGATCTGGTTGATCCAGGGATACTTTCCGATTGCCGTTTGGAGTCAGGAAGGAATTTTTTCCCCCCTTTTTTAGCTGGGGTTTTTTGCCTTCCTCTGGATCAACTGTTAGGTAGGGTTAAAAAAAAAAAGGGAATAGGTTGGACTTGATGGACGAATGTCTTTATTCAACCTTAATTACTTTGTTACTATGTTACTATGTTACTATGGCTTGTGGGGGGTGAGTATGGTGGGCCTAACTAACACTGGCTGGTAAACAAGAGGGCTGAATTGATACTGGGTGGTGAACTGGAGGGCTGATCTTGCAGTTTCTTCCCCTCCGGGTATACCCGGAAGAAGGAGGGCGTGTCCCTCCGAAACGTACGTCGGTGATGGAGAACTCGAAGTAGCGGATCGATAGAGCGGGCTATTTTTGCGTTGTGCAGGCTGGAATACCACCATTATAGTGCATGTGGGCGATGTCTGTTTGGAGGGAGCAAGGTCACAGTACTACAACGGAAGATGTCCGGAACCTAGGAAACTTCCCTGCCTTTTTGAAGTTCGTAGCTGTGAAGGAAATTCATTGGTGGTAGATATACTTACCTTAGGCTGTGTTCCAATTACTTCGCTTATTGCTTCCAGCTTGCTTTTGCTGCTTTTTGCTTTATTCTTCAGGTGTGGGTTACCCCAACCTCCGAGATAGGGAGGTTGCGCGGAGGCGCCCATTAACGCATATAGCTTTGTGCCTATTTGCTGCTTATTTTCATATATGAGCTTTTACTTTGCACTTGATTGCTGCTACATTTGGGGAACTCTTTTTAGTGTTGGTTTATTTAATCTGGGTACGCCCAGATGTTTGTGTGTATATGTATATTTATGGTGGGATTTGATGTTTTTGTTACTATTTTTGAATAAATTATACATTTTTAATATTTCTACTTTGTTGGAAGGTTTTGTTAGATATCCTCCTATTTACCTTACTCCCAGGGCTCTTTCCGGGAGTTCTCTTACATTTCCCCATTCTTATATGCCCGTAGGAGTGCCTCAGGTGTATGAGTTAAGTGGGTTTATTTAGCCTGTTAGTCTCAGCTCTATCTGGGACTTTATTTTATTGATGACTGGTATTTATAATTTGCACACACAGACTGGTACATATAAATTGCCCAAAGTAACTGGTACATATAAGTTATTCACAGTGACTGATACATATATGTTGCTCACACTGGTACAAGTAAGTTGCCCAGACTGGCACATTTAAGTTTCCCAAAGTGACTGATACATATAATTTGCCCACACAGGCTAGTACATATAATTTGCTCACACAGACTGGCACATATAAATTGCTCACAGTGACTGGTACATATAAGTTGCCCACAGTGGCTGGTACATATAAGTTGCCCAAAGTGTAGGTACATATAATTTGCCCACACAGATTTGTACATATAAATTGCCCACCATGACTGGTACATTTAAGTTGCCCACACAGACTGGTACATAAAAATTTCCCGAAGTGACTGGTACATATAAGTTGCCCACACAGACCTTCTGTTTCCATGGCAATCATACCTAAACCATAAAACATTTTAGTTTTATGGTCTAAAATGCAATATACATAACCCCTAACACCACACAGACACCCTGGCCGAGCAACTGTTTTGGAAATGTCAGTAGGTAAGCTGAAGCATATGAGCACCTTTAGAGTATAAATAGGCGCTAAGCCTATTGAGTAGAAGAACACTTTGCAGAGTGAGTGGAAAGAGTAGATTGGAGTGGAAGCAAAGACAGTAAAAAGTGATTGGACAATGTAGAGTTGGAGTGAAGATTGGAATGTTTGTGTGGAAGCTTTAGAGTCAGAGTGGAGGGAGAATGGTAGTGAATTCGATAGAGTGGGGACATAGACAGTAAAAATTGAGTGGATAATGTAGAGTTGGAGAAAGTGGACCTGGGAAAGACAAGTTGGTGTGGAGACTAAAGTTATACTGTGGAGGATAAAATGGTTGCCTTGAGGGGAGTGGAGAAATAATATTGTGTCTATACATACATAACAATTGCAATTTGTTTAGATTGTGGAGAATGTAATATGTATAATAATACATAAGGCTCTGGAATTTTCAATGGGAAGGTGCAGTGGTGAGAATCTATATTACAGTCACTCAGTGAGGTCACTGAGTGACTTCCTGTATTCCACTGCCCCTCCAACTGTCTCCCCCTCCCTGTATTAGTCATTTATATAGGAATCCATGTTTATTGTTGACAGACAATGTGCGGTCCTTCTTTCTCTTCCAATTGGAACGATAATTAACTATATATACACTAAACAGGGATTCCTATATAAATGACTAATACAGGAAGGGGCAGAGACAGTGGTAGTGGACAGGGTTTTTTTGGCTGACCTTAGGTATTATAAGAAATAATACGCTACCTACAATGTAATATATGGATTTACTTCACCTCGGAGTTCCATGCCCTGTATAAAAGCACTCGGCCTACTGCATTGTGCCTCTATATGGTCATGGAATTCCTTGGTGGCGTAATATCTTTATATTAAACTGTAGGTAGCGTATTATCCCTTAAATGTCTAACCATGCATGGGTCCTAAAACTGGCCCTGTTGGTTTTTTTACATATCACATATTGGTTGATATGTCAACCTGCCTCTGTCTATATGTACAATTTTATATACATACCATCCATCCATACTGTTTTTGGTGGGACAGTCCTGTTTTAAGGGGGTTTTCCTGTTGTCTTAGATCACCTATCCTTGTCCATGGGTGGGCATGGCTTAAATTTGGGCAGGAATTTTGGGAGTTGGGGGTGGGTTCTAAAGCAGATTCCACCCAGGCCCCACTTTCCTCCGTCCTAAATATGGGAGGCATGTTTAAATAGCACAACTTAGGGACACAGGGCTCTACAACATTACAATATATAATATAATAATTATAATACAGAAATGAAAATACAATCCACAAATATGTATTAAATCCATAATAAGTACAGTATATAAATAAAATAAAGTGATTGAAAATGTAAGCCTTGGAAAAGAGATCCCTGCCCTGGAGAGTCTATAATCAAGGTGGAACGCCATGTGGTATCTCTGTTTCCCCATGGATATGGCAGTATCAGTGCTGTGTTATTTCATTTTATTTTCCTTTATAAATGTACCATCTGTCTGCTATGATACGTTCTCTCTTCTGTTTTAACTTAGAATTGATGATTTACAATGGAAAGTGTGTAGGCAACAGAAAAGGTCCATCCTAATTGAAACCATGAGGAGTCGACTGTGACTCACTTGAGGTTAAGGACAATCAAAAGACAGAAATTCAAATTAAAGTTATTAGGGGTTTTTAGCTTCCGCACTGTTATGCAACGTCTTAAAAAACACAAACTACTCATACTATGGGATCGTTTTAATACTTTTTAAACCACTTGTGTTAAAGGGACAACCAACAGTGAAATATCCACTTGGGACTGTCTAGGCTTACAAAACAATGTTTAGAGTCACTAACCTAAAAATATAACCCGCCCCCCCAAAGAAAGCAGCAATTTGCAGGCAATTATATTTAAATAATTATATCAGATGCAATCGGTGTATTGCATCATTTAATTCTTAACACTTCTTTAACTGCAGTAGTTTCTCTCTGATCATTCCTCTAATAGCTTTAGTGTGTCTCTTTTCAGAGCTTCGACCCACCACTAAAACTTACTTGAAAATTCTCTCTGTTTCCATTTTTATGTTTCCTTTAAATTCATAACTAACAGACGACTGTGAAAGTAAAAAATTATACCTGAAATGCATAATTACAAGGGAGGTAGGAGCAAGTTTTTCTATTTCCTGTTCTTAAAGGATAACTATCGTGTAGAAAGTTTATTTTTACAAAAAAACAGTTAAACTGAAAAGTACATGGGACAGGGATATAGAATTGGTAATTCCTACCTCCCAATATTGTTTCTGTGAGGAGCACCAGCCCAAAGAAAACTGATTCTGCCAGTCTTCATCCTGGCTTCAGCACTATCTTAAATACAGAAATAGTCCAGGACTAACCTGGCAAATGAAAACTGTACATCCTGTAGCTCCTCAATGAAATGATATTGTGAGGTAGGAATAATCAATCCGACCTCCCTGCCAGAGGTACTTTTCATTTTTAAACGGTTAATTTCTAGAGTATAGATATCCTTTAAGGTTGCCAGAAATCAGCTGTCAGTTCCCTGTTTGTCTCCTGTCTTGTTCTAACAACTGCACGTGTGCACAGCGTGTAAACAAAAAGGTCAGGGTGTTTCGCAGGGAAATGACAACTTCAAGCATTTGCAGCAAAGTTTAGCAGGTGATTTCTGTAGGAAGTAGGAAAACTTGCTTCTACCTCACTTGTAATTATGCATTGCAGGTATGAATTTTTCATTTTATAGAATAGTGGTCCTTTAAGTGACTAGTCACGTGAATGGAGTAAAAATAACTTATATTTTTACATTTTCATTGCTGTAATGAGGGACAGGAGGACAGCTTGTTTTTAGATTTAAAGGTGTGTGGTTTGAGTGGGATAAATTGTGAGGTCAGACTCAATTTTTGTCTCTGTCGACTTGCAGCAAACAAGACAATGATTGACGTAGTGGACTGACTGGCACTGTAATGCACTGTATTTGTTATTATTTATAAAGGATGTCTATGTATTTGCTTGTTTACTTTGGGTTTCTGTGGTTAAGGGAATTAAGTAACAGCTCTTATTTCATTAAAGGAGAAGTAAAGCAAATTTTTTACACTTCATAATCTGAAAGCAATCCCCCCCAGGAACACCATTAAATGTGAAATGACCACTACAGTAAAGGGCATTAAAGTAAATGTAACCCCATGAAGAACTGGATAAGATAACTGTGTGTATGTGAAATGTCTGGTCACACCTACTGACTTCAGTCACATGGTCTCCTGCCTAATATGGACTTTAACAGGATTGGCTGGGGACTACTAGTAGGTGGGACTTGCTGTTACAAATTCCTGCAGTAGATCAGAACTGGGCATTTGCACAGAACACATTAGTCAGTGACCACACACGTACATTTCCCAGCACCCACATAAAAATGAGAAACAGAATACTGCTTTTATATAAAGGTGTTCTGTCTTATGATTCAGTGTTATTCTAAAGGCTTTATTGTCCTTTAAATGAGTGTAATACTTTCTTATTTCTTACTACAATCTTACTACCATGATGGTATTTCTTACAAACTCACGTCTGTTATATCTTCCAATGTCTGGAAGGAGTATATGTTTTTTCTTGCAAAATGTATGACACATAACCTATTGATATTTCTTCTCAGTTTCCTTACCTCGAATCTCCAATTGCTAGTTAAAAAAAACATTTTAATCTGAATGTATTTCTCTGAGTACACAAGGATTAATCCTGGATTTCACTTTCCAAAATATCTTCCATAAGAAACAGACAAGAACCGAGCCAAGTTCTAAACATTGTGGTAGACCACATACATCTTCTGCCTAGTCTTCATGTAAATTATAGGGTGGTCTGGCTAAAACTGAACTGAGATCTTCTAGATCATTTGGTTTCAGCCCCTCTGGGGATTCTGGTTTAATCTTTACTTCATTGTGTTGCTTTTTGACGTTGGCCGAGTTTTTATTTCAGGTTTTTTGGAATATTTTCTTATACTGTATAAAACATTGGATTATATGTCCATGGTCTACAAAGATTATTGTTTGGTCTGAGGAAGGAACCACACTGGTTCCGAAACGTTACTAATAAAGTTTGATTCACTAAGACTGGTGTGCCCAGCTACCTTCATCCATATAGTACAAAAGAAGCTCATCTTTTCAGCAGATGTACACTTTCCTGTGCTCATTTACTATTGATTGGCTGTACATACACACACCATTTATAGAACCAGCATTTTATGTCATTGTGGCTTCGACAGTCCCCTTATTATGTTACGGCCTAATATGATATGGATGATGTGCACCATGAAAACTGCCATCTTGTTAATGGTGCCCTGTACCTCATTTAATTTTTCTTTGATTCATTGAAGGTTGGAAGGGTTTTTATTTTTTACAAGCTGAATTTCACTGCAATTAGCTCAGGAAGTCACCATTCTAAAATATTCTTCTTTTTTTATAGCAGTTTTTGGGGTTTTAGAATGAAGTTAAAATTCTAAAATCTTTCAAATTTTAATTATAGTTTTGGCAGAGGGTGGTAGCAAGGGGTTAAATCTAGGTGTCACTTCTGACGTAATGTAGCATCTTCAATCCACAAATTAAAACATTGTCAGGAACCTTGAACATAATGGTGAGCGGAAACTAATATATTGTAAAAATGATCACTTAATATTCTTTTTGATAGTAAACAGTACTGAAAACGCTTGCTTTGTCATTAGTCCGGTACTGTGCAGATCCGTAATTCCACATGGCATCACCCCTTGGAGCCTGGTAGATAGCATTGTAAATGCAAATAATATATTGAAGAGGTGAAGAAAGAGTCAGACAGGAAGGGCTGCCTTAGTGGTGTGACTGGGGTACCATATCTACGGAGCAGTAGTACTATGACTTGTCTCCTATCAGACAATAGGATAGATTAAGTTTAATTAACGGCTTAATGTTCTAGTTCATTGCTACCTACAAATATATCTATTTCTGTTGTCTGGTGTGCGTAGCGAATCCTTAAACAATGCCACGTATTTCCCCTTTTAATAATCATAGAGCATTAGTCATTAGCACTAGATCACAAAATGATCCAGCCAGGCAGATTTTGAAAACATCAGGAGGTCCAATAACAAATATATGACCATCTTAAAGTATTTCTATAGTCTAAAATTATACTAATTCTATAGCTGTAGATTCTGAGAAATCATCATTTGACATCACAGCATTTACAGGGAAAGACCTGTCACTCCAGGAGCAGAAATTATAATGTGTCCCAATTATAAGCAGTGTCCATGGTGAGGCTGTGCACAACTTATAAGTGTCGCAGACACTACAAGGAGGCAGTGAGTAAGGGAGGGTGGGGGGAATTAGGAGCACTCACTAAACATTATTAATTTAATGACAAAGCAAGCACAGATAACTATGTCAGTACCACCATTTACTTCTCTCAAATTGTAGTTTCAGATAATGTAAAGTTGTTTGAGTGAGTATAGTGACCAATTTTGTGTCCACTTTTGCATCCAATTATGTCTGTGTTGGTCCGCATTTATGTTTTCTACTACTGTGTAAAAAAATACATTAGTAGTGCATGCGTGTTCGTTTGGCTGTGTTTTTTTCTGCATTCCCATAGAATTTGAATTGAATCGCAAAATGGACAGGAATGGACACAAAAACAGACCAAAAGTCATGCACGCATGTAAATTATAAAAGGATCAAAACACAACGCACATAGTGGGAACTGGTTCCTGCGATTCACATTAAAAATAAAATGTCATTGCAGATTGGAAAATATAAGCGGACAGAAAAACGGATAGAAAGGCGCCTAGTGGGACCTAGCCCTTACTGTGCCCACATTGGCCGTGCTCTAAGTTATGTTGGACCACGCCTCTTTACTGTGAGGTCACACTATTGAAAAAACATTAATGACTGACAGGAAGGCTCTGATAGACAATTAGCAATTAGTTTAATGTACAGATTCCCCACACACGAACAATGGATTACATTTGGATTCTGGATCACAAGGTTCCTCTATAAGCACTTACGCAGATTAAGAATGTCAAACTTAGTTTAATATTCCAACTTTTGAGCAATGTCTAATTTTTGTGTCTTCACAGTTTCCAGCATCCTCATCCAGTCTCGTCCTCATGGGAAGGTAATACAAAAACAAATGAATTTGTAATGTAGATCAATAAAAATAACTCATGCTTCGTGTGTTTGGAGACACCCTGCCCACAGCCATGTAAATCAGGCTATTGAATGGCCAGTTAGGTATGATGATACACATGACTTCATAAGACAAACGATCTTTCTATAAAGACTACATCCAGAATATGACACCTTATTTATGGTCCGAGAAGGAGTTTAATGGAACCTTCCATAATAAATCATTTTTAAACAGCCGAGAAACTGTGTTTATTCCATTAACAGGCTTATTTATCACAATGTTTTACTATTTTATCAGACCAGAACCTTGTTTAATTTGCTATTAGTAGTTTTCGAGTATTTCCTTTGAGTTATGTGGCACCAGCCCATGAATATTAAAGAGTTGCTTATCACCTGGCATAGGAGAGCTTTGCCCCACCAGGGCACCGACTTATTATGGGTTATGTGTTAGTGGCTGCGATACCTATTTGTACCTCTGAAGCTGAAGGGTTTAGTCCGAGTTTTTGGTTGGTCTGCGGAGATCTACAGTCAGTGAAAGGAAAATCAACAAAGTGCAGGACAATCTGTTTTTCCCCTGAACAGAATACCAAGCCAAAGGAGCTGAAACTCAACAGCAACACAATAGCAACATGGACAACAAGTATAAAGTAGGCCCTGCCAAGGACGTGTGATGTCAGTCCTAGGATGTGTGATGTCAGCAGGTAGAGCTTCACCAGGGAGTATGTTTCTATTTTATTGATGTTTCTATAGAATAATGGATATTATCTTGTTCTGCCATTGCAATTCCACCTCAGAAAATCGTGCAGACGTGGGAATGCAAAAGGCACTGTATGTACTGTAGCTTTGGGGTAACACGCAGCTAATAAAGACAAGAATGGGTTGATCCTTTATTTGTAACATACCGGTGAATATAAACCTGGGACATAAAAATGGGGGTAGGTTCGTTTGAGGCCACTAATGGACGTCTTTTCACTCAAATACACTTGTTACAATATTGAATATGTACATGATAGTTTTCCTATTTTCCATATGAACACTCAAAACTACCAGTGCAGGGGCATAACTACCAGGGGAGCAGGGGGAGCAACCGCAGGGGGCCCAAGAACCAGGGGGCCCCATCTTCTTATTTTTCCCCATGACATTTATAGCCTACTCCTAGAAAACCACTGTAGATGAAGCAGGCATTGGGGCTTCATCATAGTTTTGCTGGGGGGGCAAAATAAGAGCCGCGGCATGTAGTGCACACAATTTAATTTTGTATGTGCACAGAACATGTAGATCTGCGCACACATACAATTTCCAATTAGAGGGAACATTGGGGGGGCACAGTGATTCCTAGTTACACTACTCTACCAGTCACTATGGCAGACCCATCTAAATAAAATCGTAGCTTCTCATAAAGAAGAACATTCAATCTATATCAGCTATATTTATAAAGACGCGTTATCGCTTTTATTTTACTACCACATGGTATTCTACGATCAAACCTACATTTTACTTGCAATATTGTGGATTTTTAAATACGGCCCTATGTTCCTAATATTTATTTGTTATAAGTGCAGGGGTAAGATCATTTTATAATAAGATCAAATTCCATAAAATATTCCATGAAAACTTTCCATTTAAAAAATGTTTTCAATTTATTTCTTTCAATTAACGTTTTTATTTTTCATGGATTTTTTCCACCATTAGCATTTGCATCTTTAAACATCCATCTTGTTTGTTTATCTGTAGTTACTTTGTGTGCCTTGAATATTCCTGCTTCCCCTTGCTGGACCAGATAAACGATGGCCTTTCAGTGAAATGGTTTGGGCCAAGAGGCTGTTTGCACAATACGGCTTTTTTCTCCAAGAAATGTCAACATATTTTTGACCTAAAACTAGGGTTGGGGGTGTTTGCTGAATTGCTCACAGGCCAGAGAACCCCGACTAAACGATACACAGACGTGCGGTTTACCGGGATGAGGACTGGTTTAGGGAGGATATCAAAAGGAACATTTTTTGAGAACCCACACAAATACAGGTTTGTTCAGAAATCCTATAGGAAACCTGCTGTTCCGACCACATCCTTCCCAGGGAAAGAAAAAAAAACGAAAATCTTGTTAAACTGAAGGCTACTGGCAGCAGAAATTAATGTCTGGGTTTCAGGCAAATTTTATTTCTAGCCTGTCACATTTAATATGATTTAATAAATTCTAAAGCCTTTTATTGTAAGGAGAGGCTAAAAACTCATTAAAACATTAGTCCTGCTCAGTGCTAAGCCAATGTTTGGGAAGGTGCCTGGGTGCCGTCATCAAACCTCCATATAAAATATAGTGAATAATCTACCCCCACTATAAATTATAAGGATATTAGAAGTAACCAGGGAGTTCCCTGACCATATAAAAACACAAGACCGCAGGCCGAATGATTTTATACAGGGCACTGAACTCCGAGGTGACTTCTAATATCCATGTATTTTACAGTGGGGGTACATTATTCATTATAACCCACCCCTTCCATTCCTGGACTCTCACACTCCCACGGTTTTTATATATTTGTGTAACCCTCTCCCACATTTTAATAAAGAGGTAGTCACTCTTAGACAACTTATAGTCCCCTTCAAACCCCTCTCTAACGTCCACATACTCCCCCCCACCTCCTTTTCATATGCAGGTTAACAGCACAATCCCCCTTAACTTCCTTGATTTTAGTTTAATTAGCAATGTGCACCATGTTTTAAATGTATTTCCCAATGCAATGCATTATATTAACTGTACACTGTTCAATATCTGCACCAACCGGAAAGGACTTACACTCATCGCCCTGACAGAAATCTCATTGCTACTTACAGAGGTGCGATACTGTATGTTTCTGATGTCACAACATCCCCTCTCCCCGTGGCCGCTGCCTCCATTCTTCTAAGTGATCTTCCGGCCAGGATGTTCGCACTGAAACTGTGGCGCGAGCGTGATCAGATCGCAATCACATCATGCTTAAAATTGCAGTGGTGTGGCCTAGCCCTCCAAGAGTATTGGACTTAACACTTCATTGCCAACACTTCCCCAGAATATTGTGATTAACACTTTCAGTGCCAGCAGAGTATTACCATTAACACTTCAGTGCCAGCATTGACATGATATACAGTATGTACCTGCTTTCCATGCCTCCTCCATTGAATTGTTCATTCCTCTAATTGGAAAGTTGGATGGAAGGAAGAGAGAGGCAGGGATAGGGATCTCATGGCTGCTAATCACAGGGTCACTGTTATATAGTCTGCAGCAGTTTTTACCTGGCATTTTAAAATTGTTCTCAGTTCTTTAAAGGGCATGTACACCCCTTTTTTCAACTTTTTGTGGACTGTAGGTCCTCCCCCAGCCCCAACTGCCATATTAATTTTGTCAGAAACTCCCCTAAACTCTACTTACCTTCCCTCTTTCCTCCGGCATACTGTCCCGGCCCTCTGCTTGCATGAAACTGCAAGCAGGGGGCCGGACCGGTAGCCACTGCCAGCAGTGGAGAATGCCGGAGGAGAGAGGTATGGTAAGTAATGATCGGGGGAGTTTCTGCACATATTAATATAGCGGTTGGGGCTGGGGGAGGAAGCCCTACAGTACCCCAAAGGGGTTTTACATTAGGGGGAGGGAGAGGAAAATGGGAGGGAGAGGGAGGGAGAGGGAGGGGGGAGGGCTGCTCTGAGCATGCCAAAAACCTCTAAGATTAAGCCTCAGAGGCAGAAACAATTTCCCTCCCTGCAGTGCTCCTGGTGGCCAGTTTTTGGGACTTTACAGGGACATTACAGGAGAACCATTTGGAGCTGGGATGTTAGGTAAGGATTTTACTACACTACACAGTGGGGCCAGTAGTGGGTTAAATTCTAGTTTTGGGGGTGGACATGCCCTTTAAGGCTGGGTACAGACTGCAGGATTTTTTTCCCCGAC
Source organism: Hymenochirus boettgeri (assembly GCA_019447015.1). Classification (NCBI taxonomy): domain Eukaryota; kingdom Metazoa; phylum Chordata; class Amphibia; order Anura; family Pipidae; genus Hymenochirus; species Hymenochirus boettgeri. The sequence continues at coordinate 244,266,117 of CM033471.1, forward strand.
CGAGCTTTTGCTGCGAACAAGCGCTCGGCCTAGGACAAATGACTGTCGGTCGCTGCCATAGTGGGCGCGGCCGACAGTTTGTGTAACCAATTTACCAACATGTGATTTACCGACACGTCCGTTCGTCCAAGCGGATGGGCGACCAAGGTCAGTCGAAGCCAGTCACCCCACACCAGCAGATATTTTCGGACAATAGTGGATCGGTCGGTCAGCCGGTTGCCCGAAAATATCTGCTGGTGTGTACCCAGCCTTAGCTGAGCTCATCTTCCCCCCTCCTTCCTTCACCTTCAGTTCATTTGTGACATTGTTTCCAAGTAGAGGGAGCAGAGTTCAGGCTCTCTACTCACTACAATGTTACAAATTACAGCAGCAGAACAAAGAGAGCAGATCTAACACAGCAAGTAAAAGCTGACAGGGAGATGCTAGGGAGAACACTGGGCGCTCTGGTTTAATAAAGGAACCCTAGCACTTTGCCTAGGTGGATTATGCCTAAAAATGCCCCTGTTGGCTGGTTTAAGGTAGCTGCATGGTGGCAAGATGGTGGGGTGTCTGGGACTACTGTGGGACCTACTATGTGGGACCTACTTCCTGGTTATAATTGGTGTGCTACTACGTAGTAGGGTGGGTTATATCAACATAAATAAGGGGCACTCACAGGACCTACCTGAAACACTTCTTTAATGCCAATGAGAATAGTTACCCTATAGTCTGTTATTACTTCACACCTACATTGTTACTTCACACCAAAGTTGTTACTTCACACCCACGTTACTTCACACCACTGTTGTTACTTCACATCCACATTGTTACTTCACACCCACGTTACTTCACACCACTGTTGTTACTTCACATCCACATTGTTACTTCACACCCACATTGTTACTTCACAGCCATGTTGTTACTGCACACCCACATTGTTTTTTCACACCCACGTTGTTACTGCACACCCACATTGTTACTTCACACCCCATTGTTACTTCAAACCCACATTTTAATTCACAGCCACGGTGTTACTGCACACCCATGTTGTTATTCTACACACCCACATTGTTACTTCACAGCCATGTTGTTACTGCACACCCACATTGTTTTTTCACACCCACGTTGTTACTGCACACCCACATTGTTACTTCACACCCCCATTGTTACTTCACACCCACATTTTTAATTCACAGCCACGTTGTTACTGCACACCCATGTTGTTATTTCACACCCACATTGTTACTTCACACCCACTTGTTACTTCACAGCCATGTTGTTACTGCACACCCACATTGTTTTTTCACACCCACGTTGTTACTGCACACCAGGAACCATTAAAAAGTACATTTTACTTCCACCCCATTGTTACTTCACACCCACATTGTTAATTCACAGCCACGTTGTTACTGCACACCCACGTTGTTATTTCACACCCACGTTGTTACTGCACACCCACATTTTTAGTTCACACCCACATTGTTACTTCACACCAATGTTGTTACTTAACACTGTCACACCCACATTGTTACTTCACACCCACATTGTTACTTCACACCAATGTTGTTATTTTACACCCACATTATTACTTCACAGCCACGTTGTTACTGCACACCCACATTATTATTTCACACCCACATTGTTACTTCACACCTATGTTGTTACTTCACATCCACATTGTTACTTCACACCCACATTGTTACTCCACACCCTTGTTGTTACTGTACTTTCACATTGTTACATCACACCCACGTTGTTACATCTCACCCACGTTGTTACATCACACCTATGTTGTTACTTCATGCCCACATTGTTACTGCACACCAACGTTGTTACTTCATGCTCACAGGTGCTTTAACCCTTTTGGCACCTGAGGCAAACTCTTTAAGCCATCCCTATATTTCCCTGCTAAGCGAGCTTCCGCAAAATTTGTCGGGGTGGATTTTGGTGGTGGGCATGGCTTTTGGAGGTGGGTGGGATGGACTAACTAACAGTGTCTGGTGAACTGTAGGGCTGGCCTAACATGGGCTGCTAAGCCCTCCAGTTAAGCAAACACTGTTAGATCAGCCCTGTAGTTCAGCAGACACAGTTAGGTTAGGCTGACTTCACACTGCCTGGTGAACTGGAAGGTTGGTCTAAATGTTCCCGACGTATGTTCACCGTCCGTCTGTTCTGACAACGACACCTGTACATACATCAACGATACTGGATAGAGTCAGGGAGATTTAATTAAAGTTCTTATCATTAAAAATAATGATAATAATGATAATAATAATAATAATAATGTTATTTAACATTTGAAAGCTGACGTCTGATTATTGGGGCAAAATTATCATCATTTTTAACGCAATTTTTTTTTTTATTGAATAACCAAGTGCTCGTTGGTAAGGTGTTACTTGTGATGTTCATAATATCGTTTGATCTCGAAATGTTGCACATGTGCATTTCATTCAATCTTACATTACAGTCTACTGATAATCTGCCAACTATGTACAAACATACAACAATCATCAGAATGAATCTGCCAGGCTGATCGAAAAAGGCAAGAATAGTCCTGTATCGTCGGTCTTAGAAGATCGCTGAAGTTTCATTTTTGGACATGTGTATGTTCAGCACACAGTAAGGTCATCCCTCCAGTTTAGCAGACATTGTTAGGTCAACCCTCCAGTTCATCAGACACAGTATGGTCATCCCTCCAGTTCAGCAGACACTGCTAGGTCCAGTTCATCAGACATGGTAAGGTCAGCCCTCCAGTTCATCAGACACAGTAAGGTCAGCCCTCCAGTTCATCAGACACAGTAAGGTCAGCCCTCCAGTTCATCAGACACAGAAAGGTCAGCCCTCCAGTTCATCAGACACTGTTAGGTGATCCCTCCAGTTCAGCAGACACTGTTAGGCCAGACATCCAGTTCAGCAGAGATTGTTAGGTCAACCCTCCAGTTCACCTGACACTTAAATTAGTCCACCACACCCACCTCCCAAGCCACACCCACCACCAAAAGCCAACCCCACTAATTTTGCGAGCAAACATCTACACCATTTTTTGTAACACACCCAATGTGTCTTTCCACCACCAGATTAACAATTAAAATATTGAAAGGTAATATCTGATTGTAAAGCATACTAAAATTTTAAACCAGTGTTGAAATAGCTAGTGGAGCTCCGCTTACCGTGGGATTCTATTTCAATGTGTTTGCGTTCCAGCAGGAAGAGGACCAATCAATAGCTTCCATTTTTTTGTTTCATCCTGAGGCTTCTTCTTTGGGCACATTGCCCCATTGGTTTGTTGGCCTTGGGAGTTAATAAGTATCTGTTCATATTGACGTATTTTCCCCAAATCAAACGGAAACCACAGACCTGCCTCAAATGGAACTAAGAATCCTACAGCTTTCAACAATCCTAAATGACCTAATGTCTCAATAACCAGATTTAATAAACGCCTACGACAGCTAATTGGCAAAGCACATCATTCTCTAGGTTTGGCTCCATCGGAGAAACTGATGAATGTGCTGAACAGATGGGATGAAAAGAAACAGTGGCTTGTGCAAAGAGATTAATTAGCAGTTCAGTGTTGCCTGCAACAAGTGCAATGTATCTTGCTCACTAGCTATAGTCTGGTTGTATTTTATTTGGCTGAATGCGCATGCTGGAAAGGTGCAGGGGTTCAATTCCTGATGCATACACTCAGAAATTGTAGTTCAACATCAATTTATGGGATAGAAACATGGTAAGATTTCCTACCCTCCCTCCCTCTCTCGTATTAAAGTGCCGAAGGTAAATACCTGGACCACTAGGAGCTCACTTCTGGGTTTTCAATAGTTTGGAAGCTACTGTATAATTACGTAACGTTGTACTTTCCAGGTTTGGTCTGCACAGCCCCCTCTCTGAGTCCGGACTCGGCCAACGTAAAGTCAGGCTTCTTGCGGAGTGTGTCTTCCCATAGGCCAGGCCTGGACACAGTTAGGAGGCAGGGTGGACTGGGCCTAGTAAGTGCAGCAATTATTATTGTTGTGGATTTATATAGCGCCAGCATCTTCTGTGGCATTTTACAATTACATGTTTACATTCACATCATGCCCTGCCCGAAGAGCTTACAATCTAAGCACATTTATTTGACACATACAACCTATCAGTATGTCTTTATGATTGTGGGGGAAACCGGAGTGCCCGGAGGAAACCCACGCAAGCACGGGGAGAACATACAAACTCCTTGCAGATGCGTCCAAGGGTGGATGGGCAATGTTGGATAAATGCCGTTGATCATCAACAATTAAAATCTAACGTGGAAACAAAGTTAAGAGTAGTGACCCCCAGTTGGTAAACTGCAGAATCCAGCAATCATTAGATGTTAAGGGATGTTGCTATTTGTAACCAGAGCACCAGCCAGATCTTTTGTCGGTTAACTATTCCTGGGCCGAGTGCTAGAAATAACCAAGTAAGGATAAGCAGCGCAATAAAATTATAATTTATACTTGTTCTGAGGGCATTTCCTCAGAGAATAAGGGCAGATGTGTAACATGGAAGGTTTTACGCTCTCGCCCATATGGCTGGAAACCATTAAAGATCTTACAGCACCAAATGAACAAGAAATTCTGCTGACAAGTGTAACGTGGCCGAGAGAAAACGCAATGCGTGTATTTTATTCTCTTTCCTCCGAGGGGAAGTGAATTTGTTAAACTCAGCATATGTTCTTAAATAGAATGTTAAATGGCTCACATCCCAATATCAGGCGTGGAAAAGACCCAAAGGCATTAACCGTCTGGAAAGCCTAGAATATTACTCTGCAAATCCATTCAGGACCCTGTCACCGGGGGATGGAGGATGCTGGAGTCTTTGAATGTGCAAATAAAGAGTAAAGATTTACTAAAGAGCGAACAGCTGATCTGAGCAATTTTTATTTTCTTCCTGAGGAGGAAAAAAAATAATCAAATTGGACGAACGGATTTCCTGTTTTGATCACAAAGTTCACACAAATATCCTATGAAGAGGCGAATAATTGACTGAACATTAATAAAATCCTTTTTAGTAAGAGAGCAGGGGCTGTAGATAGACGCACATCTGTCATGCTTTAAATAATTCAGTTTCGTATGAAGCGCTCACTTCACTGGCACTATTTTGCAGTCATGGCGTTAGGGGGTATATGCCAACTTGCGTTAACGTGTGTTATCGGAAAAGTACGACCACTGCCATAAATATATGTTCACAATCGTACAGTTACAAACGAAAAAAATCATAATGGTATTGTATGGGAAATCGGAAATCTACAATCGCGATCGTACGTTTACGTCCACAATTGTACATTTACGATTGCGGCAACACTCGTTTTTGCGATACCGTGCCTTTATAAATATGGCCCAAAGCCCTGTCCTGAACCGCTAGCAAAGAAATACACCTATTTCATCCACACCCACTAATTCCAAACACTATAAAGACGTATGATAGGATCGGCTTTCGGTTGTCAAATCTATCAAACATCAAACGGTTTTACCTTCCAATGTTCCTGCGATGTTCCCTGCATTCATTTTCCAACTCGGTCACAAAAAACTCAAGCCTGGTGGTTCCTTAAACTTCGCACAAACTTTGGGAAAATGTACCAGGAACATAAGAAGGTGAAGTTCTAATGTATAGGCACCTTAACGGTGCCAATGAAACACAGTTTTGCATTATTTCAATACCATCCCTTTAATGACATTTTACAGTGAAAAATTGGTGTTTTTTTCTGACTTCGTCTGACTTTTATTGTGTAAGTATTAATAACGTTCGGTACCTTACAGCCATGATGTAAAAGTCAGGCTTGTCTGGTATATAGTATTATTGGTAAGAGAAATTCCGCAGGTTTATAAATAATCGCCCTAGCACAGTTATTTTTAATGAGTTACTACACTGACGTTCCATCCTTAATTACTGGGTACACACCAGCAGATGGATTAGTTCCGTCTGACCATTTGCCACTAGCAGCCGCAATGAATCATTGTCAGTTGCCGCAGTTTGCGCAACCAAGCGTGCGGTTCTTAGGGGACCACACAAACAGACAAGATTTTCCAGCGTGTCTAATCGCCCAATTGTTCGATTCAGAGAAACTAAAATATCGGTCGGTCAGCCCAAAATATTGGATGATGTATATCCAGCCAAAAGGGCATGTCCATCCCCAAAACTTCTACTTACAGACCCTAGATCAGCACCTACAGATATTCTTACCAGCAGTGTTCCGTCTAAGGTGTGCGCTTGTGCGCGCGCACACAACTCAGGTTAAAGTGGTGCGCACACAAAAATCTTCTGGAAAATAAGTGCTGCGGTATGTAGCGCACACAATTTCATTTTGTATGCGCACAGAAAATGTATATATGCGCACAAATACAATTTCCAATTAGAGGGAACATTGCTTACTAGTCCCTAGCTCGTAGAGCAGTAGAACTGTTTTAGAGTTTGGGGGGTTTCTTAGGACTGTGGGCACAAATGATATTGCACTAAAAATGCGTGATCACAATGCAACGCATTTCACGATTTTGGTAATACTCTGTTATCGGAACACATGTGCTCCAAAAACAGAGCAGCACAGGGCACAGTGTGGTACAGTGTGGCCACCTACATTGAAAAGCACTGGAAGGCGATTCTCCCACAAAACGGAAGCGTGTGAGAATCGTGCCAGTGTGTGGCCAACCCATTACAGCTAGTTTTGTATGTATAATAGAATAAGAATAAAATATTACCTTTTGGGTAAAATAAGGAATGTTTCCCATAAAACAACATCTTCCAGAAGGGGAACGTTCAAACTTAACTCTCAATATCTAACATAAACCTCTAAAGAAAATACATTAACCACCATTATTCCACCAATATACAAGCCCCATTAGAGCACATATACAGTAGATACCCATGAAACAGTCCATAAAAACAGCAGCTACACACACCCCTCCTATATAACAGGCTGCATTCAGACCAAACCACTGATCAATTAATGGTAAATCAGTTCTGGTCTTATGAAAGATTTCTAGAGCTGCTCTTTGTCTTTAAGACTTTATTATCTAAAGCAGAGATGTCTATTGTGGGGGAAACCAGAGTGTCCGGAGGAAACCCACGCAAACACGGGGAGAACATACAAACTCCTTGCAGATGTGTCCAAGGGTGGAATTGAACTCAGGACCTCAGTGCTGCAAGGTATAAGTGCTAACCACTGAGCCACCGTGCTGCCCCACCGTGCAGATTGGGAGGCTGTAAAGTGAAGATGCTGATATAAGCTGAAATGCTTTTTAGAGAATATTTACCCAAATGCATTGGGGATTGTATTTTAGGTTTGATTTAGGTCCCAGGACAACTTCCTCTTTACAGTAATAAACCCATTGAACATTCTTCCAGAAGATGTGGTAGATAATAAGATTTTCAACTGAATCATTAAGGGCTAGGCCACACACAGTTTAAATGCATGATATGATTGCAATTGCAAATTGCAATTGTAAAAAGCGCACACTAGCTTGCGTTTTTTATAATAGTCCTAAGTTGCAACACATGCAATCATTATTTTTTGTCACCAGTAAGCCAGGGGGGCTACATTTCCTCCGCTTGGCGCAATCGCAATGCAGCGCATTTTACATATGTTACCATGCATTTGTGCTAAAATTTTGCCAAATATCTGTTATTGGAGCACACATGTGATCACATGTGCCCTGAAAAGGGCGTAGAGCACATTGTGGCCACCCACATTGAAAAGCTCTGGCACGCGATTCACACACAATAGCGGATCGCAAAATGCGTTTATATGCGCGTGAGAATCGTGCCAGTGTGGCCTAGCCCTTATTTAGTTGTATTGTTTATATTATACACATTGCTTATTATCAATATTTACATACCATGTCTTAGACATACAAATCAATGTATCCTAATCTAATGTGCAAATGTATATTTCTGCTTAACGTTATTATTTCTATAACCCATAGGGAGTCGGTTGACGTATTGCATTTCTCGGTATATAAAATTGATTTTCAGCTGCACAGAAGTGACAGATTTATTTTGCTTTTATCAACTTTTGGTGACTTTAAACCTTTGACCCTATAACTCGATTGATTGACATCTGTTGGCATGTGCTCTGCATTCTGGGTAATCGTTCCCTGGCCAATATTGTAAAAAGTCTGTGTGATTTATGGGCATAAACATCTGTTCGGTCTGGAATATATATTAGAGAGAGCTGTGCAGTAAAAACAGATTCCCTTCACTTAAATGGGCAATGCAAAAATTACATTTACAGGTGAACGTTATTCAGGAGCTAAGATTGTGCGCTTACATAGATGCTTTAACCCCTTGGTTAACCCAGTGCAGGAGTCGGAAAATGTGATTTAATGACCAGCAGGTTGGTGCCCCCATGGAGAGGATAGTTCACTCGCAGGCACTTAGCATTCTGATCCTACCTGTTGGAGAACCTCAGCAAGCTACTGTTTCCCTACTGATATATATTATACACTTATTGAAAGCTGCCCAATGCCCATTGGTGCAACCGATCAATACTTCCTGATCAAACATTAGATCAGAAAGTAGAGATTAAAGTGGCGTACCTAGCACCATTCGGATTGTCAGAAAAATTTCAAACTTGTCCAGTCATCATCAGTTTGATCACGAAGAGCAGCCAGTTGAGCAGAAGTGTAAATGGAAATCGATTTTTGACCAATTTGATCGAAACAATAAAAATATTGACCAATCTATGTCAGTTCTTGGAGAAAGAACAAGGACGGGTAAAGTAAATCTGGGCATGTAAAGGACACCCTGGAGCTTGTTTAAAGGAGAACAAACTATTAACTTTTGGGTAAATTAAGGCAGCAATCCAGCACTAAGGAGGTCCCAAGCTTCTCAAGCCAGCAGTCCACCAATATTGTGCATGGGCAGACCATCTTATTATTCCTTCTTTCGCGGTGGGACCAAGGAAGGGGTTCCACTTGTTACATCCTGCCCATCTGCCATTGGTCCCGCAATACATATCTGGGCATTTAAGTGCAGAAATAATGTGATTTGGAAAGATTCTGGGGTTTTTTTGTGAATTATTCTGTAACTCTACTGGCAGTTTGGATTCCTTAAAGGGGAACTGTGGTCTCCAAACAAGTTGAGTTCACATGAAAGGCCAGTTTCCTACCTTTAAAACGATCCATCAACCACCTCTATACGTGCTCCACAGCCCAAGATATAAAGAAATAACTGACCAGAAAGTTAATGGGCGGGAGGCTGACATGTGACATTCCTAAGGCTGCTCCTCCACCTCGCCACCAGCGAGCACAGCTTCAGACTCCCTCAGTGTGTGAGGGAGACAGGAAGTCCCTCCACCTCCCTGCTGTGTGAAGGACCTGCAGCTGCAGAGAAGGTAAGGGAATCTGCGGAGCTAAGACACCTGTGAATGGGCGGGGCTAAATCACCCAATGAGTGGGCGAAGCCACACGGGGCTGTAAGGGAAGGGGCCAAGGGGGGCCTGCAAATGGAGGGGCCATAGGGTCCATGAGTGGAAGGGGGCCGGGGGGGCTTGAAAGAGGAGGGGGGCTGCAAGGGGAGGAGGAGACACAGGGCAGATTGACTGTCATCCACTGACATGGTTTCAGAGCACGAAGTTCAGGAGACCTGGTGATGCTGCTGCCATATCACACACAAAAATGTAAATATCTTTAAAACGATGCAAAATAAACAATGACAATAAATTGCAAAAATTCTCAGGAGAGAATCAATTTACCTAAAGTCATTTTTGGACCACAGTTCCCCCTTTAAAGGGCATCTATACCAAAAAATTGGTTATTTTAAATTGACCATAATGGGAAACTATAATTCTTCCCACCCCTCACTGTATCATTGTTGATCTGCCCCCTAAAACTTCTTATATTTCAGCTGTCAGTCAAGTTCCTTGCTCTCAAAAACTATTCTTCTGTGAGTAGTTTTACTGTAGCTGGAATGGTGACAGAGTTTTGACAGTTGGAATGCTGTAAGCTGTGTGCAGGCTTGACAGTTGGTTTGTGGGAAAAAAGTCAGGTCCGATGGAAGTGGGAGAGGTTAAAAGATGGAGGGGGGATACTGCTCCTAAACAGAATGTGTGCTGGATTGAAGGCATGCAGCAACACACACAAATCAGAGTAAGTGCTACCTACATGTATTCAATTATAGATTACGATGAGGCATGAAGTAATTTTTTCACTATACTGTCCCTTAAAAGGTCTACTCCTACTTTCCAGCTGTTTCTTTTAAAAGTCAATCTGCACCGTATTTAGTCCTAATACTAAAAGAAAAATAAACCTTGTTCAAAGGGGCTGCCATAGAAAAGAAAGAGATTATTAACCGGGGGGATAGAAAAATGCTGCTATTGCTATTTAGAGATAAAAGTTTACATTAGAACCAATAACTGGAAGCTAATATTACTATAAGGAATGCCACAAGCATGAAGCTATGACCCCATTGTTTAATGTCTATGGAAGGGAAAATATGTAAAGAGGAAGCCCACGTAATCCCTCTATCTCACTTAATCCCACCATCATCCAATAATAGTTCATTTCTCTATCCCCCATTAACCTTTTTATTTACTCTAACTTATTGCTTGCCTTCCCTTTGTTTACTTACCATATTTGGTTTTCATTAAAGGACATATTTTAAAACTACTGTGGTTTGGTCTCTCTTCCTTTGCTTGACTTTCTTATCTCAACAGTTCTTATTCAGGTCCCCAAGGTTCATGTCCTACAAACAATGGGATTTGGATGTTGCTAACTCTGACCATGTGTTTCTGCTTCTCTACACATAAGGATTTCTCTCGTTTGCTAACTACCTCCCACTTACGTTGATCCTTACATCAACTGAAAATGTACTTGTTCAACCAAGTAGAGCATAAAAAATTAGGTAAAGTGTTAATGGAAAAAAACACTTTGGCCTTCTTTAGGTATACCTGAGAAGGAGACAAGTTACTCTAAAACTATTGTGGTTTTGGAATCAGTGTTATTTATTCATTTATTCATTTTTTGCTCCATATTATTTATTTGGTCCATATTGTGCCTAAGCACTTTTACTACTTTTTGGTAATTACATGGTGATCAACCAAGTAACATATCACCAAACCTGAGCAACATTATTGATCAGACCAAAAAAAAAAATGAAGCGTTGAGTATGTAGGCCTGGTTGAATGAAACAGACTATGGACTATTTCCAGTTTATGTCCCACCGAACTGTGGCACAAATGATCCTGGAACTTTTCTTAAAAGTCCTCTGTCTTCAATAAGCTAAAAGCCACTGCATCAAAATGAAGGGTGTCCCCTTCACACTCAAAATTTGTCCCTACAACTGCCCAACTCCACAACTGTCAAGAGGAATGTGGTAAACTAATGTTTATTAGTAGGTCTTTTAGTCTTATGGGTTCCCATTGACTGTCCAATTACTGAATAGATCCAGCAAGACATGCACCACCTGCTTTCCTTACCCAGGTAATGAAAACTTGACAGGTGCCATGATAGATAGAAAGGTCAAACTGTTAACACATTCATAATCACTTTGGGAGCTAAGATGTTTAACAGCTGTTTGGGAGATTTGTGGCCAAGAAATAAATCTACCTGTGGAGCCAAACAAAGAAATGCAGCTCCAATTTATTCTCTGGTTGAGCTTCAAACCAAAAAAAACTTAAAGAAAGACTTAATGTAACATAACATGAAGTATAGGAAGAAATGTTGGTAACATCTCTTTAGACATTTTAGCAAAATGTACAAAGGAAAATATTTTTTTTAGATTCAAGCGTTAATGTTTCATTTGGAAATTCCTCCTATAATCTGCCATGAACATATTTTTGTTTTGGATTGCTCCCCTGGAGAGAAGAGTCTCAATCGGACATCTGGAATTCGGATACAGTTCGAGCGGAAAGTGTTTTTACTTAAAGGAAACTATTTCTCCTGTTGGCGATAAAAGGATCTTACACGAACACAGTCAACCTGAAAACTAAGAAAAATAAGGATCATTCCTTTTGGAAGGGAACATATTGTTTTGCAGTAAAGCAGAGGAGGGTCTGTAATGTACAACATCAGGCGTCATTTGTCCCACTGCCTACGTTTTCCTATTAAGCAGCTCAGTTTATTTTTCTTATAAGTCAAAGGAAAATACACACAAAAAACACCCACCTACATGTGTCAGTAACATTTTATCCAGCCGTTTATTTTTTTTAATATTTTATTTTTTATGATCTGCTTCATAATGTTACACCCAATGGTCACCGTGGAATTTATAAAGTGGTGAAAATTTACTAAGGGGGCAATCGCACTTTCATTTATCGGGGGCTTGGAGGATATTCCTCTATACCTGCACTTCTTTATGTATATTATGGATACATGGTTTTAGGGATGCTCTACCTATATGTAAAAGTTCCATTTGGGGGTGGACATTCCCTTTAAAAACACCTATTTGCATTGAATTAGAGAGAGAAAACATAACTTATTCTTTTAATACTGTCCTTTATTGGATCTCTCCCTAGTGGGAGATGGTGATAACCCTTCCTAAGCTCCTAGAGTGAAGCATCTACCCACGTAACCTCCCCTGGGATTCTGCCTAATCTATCCCTAAAATATATGGTTTGAGTTTAGATCTCCTTTAAACTGGCCATGCACACATATATTGTTACCCAAACCCCTGTTAGAGGCCACTATTGGCCCTTGTATGATGACCAAATGACCAACCTGAATGGAATCATCAAATTTTTATGAAAACCCACATGCATTGAGTTCCACCCAATGGATCTGCTTGGAAGTAGAGATACCTGTATGTCGCCTTTTCACCCAATGGATCTGCTTGGAAGTAGAGAGACCTGTATATCACCTTTCCATCCAATGGATCTGCTTGGAAGTAGAGAGACCTGTATGTCCCTTCACCCAATGGATCTGCTTGGAAGTAGAGAGACCTGATGTCACCTTCACCCCAATGGATCTGCTTGGAAGTAGAGAGACCTGTATATCACCTTTCCATCCAATGGATCTGCTTGGAAGTAGAGAGACCTGTATGTTCACCTTTCCATCCAATGGATCTGCTTGGAAGTAGAGAGACCTGTATGTCACCTTTCCATCCAATGGATCTGCTTGGAAGTAGAGAGACCTGTATGTCACCTTTCCATCCAATGGATCTGCTTGGAAGTAGAGAGACCTGTATGTCACTTTCCATCCAATGGATCTGCTTGGAAGTAGAGAGAGACCTATATGTCACCTTTCCATCCAATGGATCTGCTTGGAAGTAGAGAGAACTGTATGTCGCCTTTTTCACCCAATGAATCTGCTTGAGGAAGAGAGACCTGTATTTTCACCCAATGAATCTGCTTGGGAAGAGAGACCTGTATTCACCCATGGATCTGCTGGAGGAGAGAGACCTGTATTTCACCCAATGAATCTGCTTGGAGGAAGAGAGACCTGTATTTTCACCCAATGGATCTGCTTGGAGGAAGAGAGACCTGTATTTTCACCCAATGAATCTGCTTGGAGGAAGAGAGACCTGTATTTTCACCCAATGAATCTGCTTGGAGGAAGAGAGACCTGTATTTTCACCCAATGGATCTGCTTGGAAGAAGAGAGACCTGTATTTTCACCCAATGAATCTGCTTGGAGGAAGAGAGACCTGTATTTTCACCCAATGGATCTGCTTGGAAGTAGAGAGACCTATATGTCACCTTTCCATCCAATGGATCTGCTTGGAAGTAGAGAGACCTGTATGTCGCCTTTTCACCCAATGGATCTGCTTGGAGGAAGAGAGACCTGTATTTTCACCCAATGAATCTGCTTGGAGGAAGAGAGACCTGTATTTTCACCCAATGGATCTGCTTGGAGGAAGAGAGACCTTTTTTTCACCCAATGAATCTGCTGGAGGAAAGAGACCTGTATTTTCACCCAATGAACTGCTTGGAGGAAGAGAGACCTGTATTTTCACCAATGGATCTGCTTGGAAGAAGAGAGACCTGTTATTTCACCCAATGAATCTGCTTGGAGGAAAGAGACCTGTATTTTCACCCAATGGATCTGCTTGGAAGAAGGAGAACCTGTATTTTCACCCAATGATCTGCTTGGAGAAGAGAGACCTGTATTTTTCACCCAATGAATCTGCTTGGAGGAAGAGAGACTTGTATTTTCACCCAATGGATCTGTCTGGAAAATAATAATTTTATGCCAATAGCTTTCTTGTGATTTGTGATTGATGGCCTCTTTTTAGAAGGATATCAAGGATAATCTTTACATGTGTAGCACAAAAAATGCCATTCTACAGCCACAATAACCATCTTCTTGTGTAAATAGAATTATATAGAAAAATATTTTTTTTCGTTTATACAGAGCACTGGTGAGACCTCATTCCTGTGTACAAATAAAGGACAACTAAATCAATTCCTAACCAGAATGGAATAAAAGCACTTATAAGGTATATGATCATTTAATCAATAGTAAGAATACAGTCTAAAACCTAAGTTTGATGGAATATAGAACAGGTACGCACAGCCTAAGAATTTTTTAAAACAAAGATCAGTTCAGAAAGCTTAGCCTTTGATACACTTTCCATATCTTTTAGGGTAGTGCCTATGTTTGTGACCAACACGTATAATGGCACCGTATCATCACTCTGACCATTTTTATGAAATAAACCAGCAACAAACCTGGTATTACCCCATGTGCTCCTCAAAACACCCAACTTCCCTAATCACCAAACAGAACAAACAGTGTCTGGGACATGAGGCAAATGGACATAAATCACATGCAAACTTAGAAGTCACTTCAAACCCCGTAGTATAGAGGGTACTGATTTCTCATACATAGTGTGAACAACTGATTCCATAGGATAAAGTCACTTTAATCTTACCTCCAGAGCACTCCTACTAACCATACAAAATGGGCACACCTTACCGGTCATGTAGAGCCTGAATACCCATAGTGTTCTACTTTCAATTGGTCATACATTACAGTGTACATGTCTGTGCCATCATGTCCTGCTGCAAAGATACGCAAAGTGTATCAAAGGGTAAGTTATCCGATACATCAAAAGAAGGGTAAGCTATCTCAACTGACCTTTGTTTTAAAAAATTCTTAGGCTGTGCGTACCTGTGCTATGTATGATCATTTAATACAAATAACTGTCCCTAAATGTAACTTTCTTAGGTTTTGTTCTCTTTTCATACCTGGTCCCCTGCTGGGACACAAACGAAATAAGGTGTAGGGAATGCAACTTTTAAGACACTATGGCTACTTATTTGGGCCAAAAAGCTTTGCAGGTGCTTTTATTCTAGGTTGCCGATTGGTAATTGATTGGGAATATCGGGCATGAAGTCTACCCTTGTGTACACAGCCTTATGTGTCTCTCAACAACTCTTTCTATGACTGTTCTACATTCCCTCTCCCTCCCAATTAGCCCAGAGCTCTTGTTCTTTCCTATATTCCGATCCCACGAAGGGAGTTTTAGACGGAATATTTTTAGTAAACAATAGTCTATTATCTAATCACATTAATGGATCTTATTCCCGAGGCAGTAAAACCACTTTCCGTCCAGGTAGAACAAGAACAAACATCTTAGGAAATCAAACATTTCATTGATTATAGAGATTTTATTTCACTGATGGGGCCAATGAGATTGTGAAACCACCATAAAATAGAATGTCTCCATTTCCAGCAGCCCTTCTCCATTATAAATATTTCATGTAAAAAGCATTGACTTAGACCTTCTCCATATTCAGATCTGATGTCGTATAGATAATAAAGGCCATTAGGCCCATTTAACCTGACATCACTTGCAAACCGTGAATCCTTTATTTATATGGTGTCGTTATTTCTGGAAGATTAGTCCATGGGCTCCTGTTATGTTTATTGGAAATAGCCCAAACCTTTCATTGTTTCTGTCTGCAGATGTGTCTGCAGAGAGTTCTTGGTAGGTAATTAATATCATCTTGGTCACTGAAGCTCTAAACCTTTTTTACTTGCCATATTTAATGCTGGTCGTGTACTGGCCGGACATTACTTTGAGATGATGGATGTTGAATTGGTGAATTGAATGTAATATCGAGACGATATTTTTTGCAATCGACATTAAGGACCCTATTTAAAAACCCACAGTGTGGTGAGTTATCGTAAAAGTACGGCTGCGGCGTTACATTTACCACCATGCTTGTTCATTTACAACTACTCAGCCGTACAATACCATATTATTATACATGGTTGCTGTGGTCAAAAAGTTGATACTGGGTGATAATACTGCCCAGTAATGCACCGTATAAGCAGAATTGCCATTGAAAAAACTACCACATCTAGGGGGATGACAAGAAACCCATTTCGCTGCAATTATCATAGGAGGAGGCTTATTATCTGGTGACCACACTGAACTGCCACACTCAGAAGTCTCCACTTACTGTATTATTAGGGATATTCTGGGCTGGTTCCACCATTGACTTTTGGGGTTCATTCTTTCCTATGTTTCAGTGTTGCTTCAGACCCAGTGGCTGTCGTAAAACAGATACCCACAATTCCACATTGATCCCCCAACATTTGTTAATAACTCATCCTACTAAGGAGCTGAAAAACAACACAACTAGGACACAAGAGGACAACACAACTACTGGTAGAAATCAATAATGGTCTAATACAGAACTAACCTATTAGCCCAAAATGTATTTACCCATCAGATAAAAGTAATAGTTGGCCACTAGTCGATTCACTGCTGATTTCGATAATCTGCGTTTTCAACGTAGTTTTTGAAATTTTCGAAACTCAGGACACGTTTCCACAGTTCTGATAAATAATGGGTAACCGTAATAAACAAAGGACATCAGTCATTTAAAAAGGAATCATATTTGCACATTATAAAAGTTTATTCCAGTTTAGATTCGACAAATTATTTTGATGTAAATGACACCAAAAACGTCAAATAACCAATGTGGGAAAAGGTTGCTTTTTAAAAACATATACACATATATATATATTTTTTTTATATATAACAGCAAATATTGCAAACTGCTGTGTCTATTTGCCCTTTAATAAATACATCCATTGATGTCTACAATTTCTGCCTTTGCGGTGACATTTTTCCCACTTTATAAGACAATATAAATTACACAGCATTGTGATAAAAAGTAAACACCAGCCTAAACTTTTTTATAATAAATTGAGGTCGGAGCTTGTTAATATATCATTCCTAATTACCAGAATTATGGTACTTGGTTCCAACTTCCATTTAAATGGTGGTGCTCAGGATATACGTACAAAATTTGCAGAAAACACAGCTAGATAGCCAAAGTATCTCTTGTAGCACACGTGGAATTCCAATTATACATCTCCCCCCAATGGGGACCAGAATTACAAACACATGGGTATCTTTTGTTCATAGTATGTTTAATTGATTATTTTCCAAAAACACCTCACCCAAAGGACTACACACATTCTATATAAACCAACCATAGTGTGCAAACATTGCAACCATAGATAAAAACAATAGATATAAATATAAATATATACAGAAAGTAGTTCAAAGTGTTTGTGCTTGAATAGTCCCATCAAAAGTTCATCCAATACATATACAGTTCAAATGTTCCGTGCGTATGGCATATCCTGGGGCTAAGAACAAATACCTCCCTTAGGGTGAGGCCACACTGCAACGCACAGGAATCACGCACAAAATCGCGAGCGTGTGTGCGCGATTCTTGCGCGTTTCACACACTCGTTCACGTTTTGCGCATGCGTTTTCGCCTTTTCGCGTTATGGACACGCATGCGTTAACGCACCAAAAATGGTGAACGCATGCGTTACCAAAACGCGAACGGACGCGCAATCACATGCGCATCGGAAATCGCGGGAATTTTTGCGTTCCCGCGATTTCCATTTTAGCGAAAATCGCAGGCGCAAATGCGAGCGCGAAACGCGGGCGCAAACGCGCGAAAAACACGCTAGTGTGGCCTAGCCCTTAAGGCATACTGCCAAATATACCTGCTATTATGCGTATCTGGTCAGCAGGGTGGATCTTACCCCAGCCTAAACTTTACCATCAGCAAAAATAAAAACAGCATAACCAAACCAGAACCTATCCAGTGGGGCATGTTACAGTAAACACAGTGGATACAGCAGGGGCATGTGTGCCATGCTTGTCTGTAACATTATGTTCCCATGTTTTAAACCAGAAACTATCCAGTGGGGCAGAACCTTTCCAGTGTGGCAAGTTACAGTAAACACAGTGGGTACAGCAGGGGCATGTGTGCCAGGCCTGTCTGTAACATTATTTTCCTGTGTTTAAAGCCTGGTACACACAGGACAAATGAGACCATATTTTGAAGACAGCCAGACTACCTACCGTATCAATAAACTGGCTGTATGAAAAAATCCTGCATTGAAGAGGGCACGATCATAGAAAATTTACCGACACATCTTATTAGACTGAGATTGAAAAATTTCTTCCAATATTTTTAACTTATCGACCGAAAAATTGCACTGACTTATTAATTGGAAATATCGGCTTATGTCAACCGACCGATGTCTGACCAATTCGGATGACAATCTGTGTGCAGCGTCTAGCATTGGTCATTGATCCGGCAGGACCATCACAAACAACACCAACGGAACCCGCTAAACATATAAGAATGTTGGCCAAAGCAGTTGACCTTTAAACGTTCGGCAGCCAGTTTAGCTAACAGTATCTTACGTCTGTACGAGGATTAAGGCTGATCTTCCTTTCTTATGTTCATTTATAATGTTACCTCAAACATTGTATGACATCACTCAACTGTGACATATTAGGTTCTGTAGCAGGGATGACCAAGAGGATTTAAAAGACAACTCCCAGCATTCCCCAGGAATTGTAGTTTTTACACCATCTGGAGATAAAATGTGGCCTATCCCATTAAACATTTTGCTGTGTGTTTGGGGAGTATAGATTTGCAAACGATATTCTGTAGCCTCGCTGACCTCATGTAAAAATGGAAGCTTAATTTGATTTCTACAAATGATAGATGTGTTTAGCTAAAACAACACTCACATTGATTTCATTTTGCATGAGAAGGATAGCGACGTGTTCAGCAGGCGTGGAGAGGGCTTTGCCCCTTTATCAAGCCTGGTGAGGCAAACATACCCATTATTCGAATTAGAAGAGTGATGGCTGACAGCAGCCAACTTGTAAGAATCGATTTCTAAACCTTAGAACAGGTTCATCTGCCCGACGGCTTCACTATAACAGGATAATGGAGATTCATGAATAATTCAATAATCCTGCATCAGGCATAAGAGGTCTCGATCTATGGAAATGTAGAACAGGCCCCCTAAAATGAATTAAAGTGGTGAATTGATTTCTTTACTTTGTCTTGTAGGCATTTAATCCTGGTGCAACATTAGCATCCCCTCTGCAGTATTATAACACTTACTGATGTCTGTGTTCTAATACAGGCTATTTCTCTCCTTCAATGTTTATACAGTATATCTCATTATCCTATTGCTACACAAAGGTTGCTGATTGAATGAGTACAATGCTTAATGAAATATGTTTTCAGTACACAGGATTGCTGTACACATTCGTTTACACAGCATCCATACACACAAGAGCACTTCTT
This sequence comes from Hymenochirus boettgeri, assembly GCA_019447015.1. Lineage (NCBI taxonomy): Eukaryota > Metazoa > Chordata > Amphibia > Anura > Pipidae > Hymenochirus > Hymenochirus boettgeri. The sequence goes on from CM033471.1 coordinate 244,285,630, forward strand.
ACCCTACTCAGTCTTAAGGTAATTATTTTACCTTTATTTCATGAACATGACATCAATTGTAGCCTTATGACATCATTGCAAGGATTCATTTTGCATAAATTACGCAAAATAGATTAGCCAAGTTAACACAAATTAAATGGATAGTAAACTCCCTATGTAGGCCTGTTATAATATTTGTAAATAAAAAAATGTATACATTTTGTATGTTCCCACAAATGTTTCCTGTGCTGTGCTTTAGTGGGTTAAGAAAACATGATCTAGCCATTATATATAAAACAATTGTTCTCAGATGATTCTGGGAGTAGAAATTTGTCCAGCATGTCATAAGACAACTGTATTCTTGAAATACCCCTCCAAATTCCAGCAGCATTCCCTGACCTGGAACATTTTATTTGTGATTGAATAACAATTGCAAAATGACTGGCCCAAGTTTTGGTGGAAAAATGATCAAATGTCGATAGGTAAGGCTGATTATACATGACTAAAATGGTTCTTATTGTTAAACATGGTGGTGGTTCCCCAGGCCGGATCATTGTTTACAAACAACATTAGGAGAATAATGTCAAATGTAAAAATAATTGGTTAACCCGGGCAGTTAAGAGTGGAAATGTTTTAAGTTATGTTGAATAATGTACGGTCTGTATAAGTTGACTAGTGTATAGCCAGCATAATACAGACTTAAAAGGACAAATTTACTCACCTTTCCTCCGCTCCTCTTCTTTGGTCAGTACCTTCTACCCAGGGTGAGGACGAGCATGCAACGAGCGTGCCTTCCTATTGGCCTCGTCGCACAAGGAGAGGAGGGGGCGGAGCCTACCGGAGCAGCGTGGCAGTAAGTCTATGCAGAAAGGACAACTCCACCCTCATAAGAACATCTTTTAGAAAGAATGGCCTCTTTAAAATATGTTGATATATCATAGTTTGCCCTATGAATTCATTACTGTATGCCTGCTATGCTTCTGGGTGCCTCATGGAAACTGAGCAACTTAGAAACCTGTACTGAGCCTGTACCGAGCCTGGGCATGCTCAGAAGAGGCAGGCAGGGGATTAACATTCAGTCATTGGCTATGATGTCAACTGTTGCTAACTGGAAGAACCAGGAAGCAGAAACAGGGGAAACAGGACATTTTACAGGATTTCAGGTTAGACTTATATATTTCACATTTCAAACTATTACCGTTTAGGGTTTTGGAGGGTGATTTACCTGTATGTAAGTTTCCATTTTGGGGCTGGACTTGCCCTTTAAGCGAACCCAGGGGTGAGGACCTAGAGGTTCAGGTCCTCACCCTGGGTAGAAGGTACTGACCAAAGAAGAGGTGTGGAGGTAAGGGGAGTATAATTGTCCTTTAAAAGGGCATGTCCAGTCCAGGACTGGGTCAGGTAAGTCCCTCCAGGGGCATATTTGGAAATTATTGATAATGCGAAAGTCGGGTTGGGGGGGGGGGGGGGGGGAGAACATTAATAGTAAAGTTTTTTTTGTTTTTTTCACTGAACATGCCCTTTAAAAGGAGAAAATATAAAGTTTTTTTCAAAAATCAGTTGAAATTAAAAGTACCTGGGGTAGGGAGGCAGGATTGGTACTTTCTACCTCCCAATCTATGAGGAGCAGGAGCATAAAGAAAACTGCTACTGCCAGGCTTCCCGAGTGCTTTAGTACTATCTTTAATACATGGAAGGCCCAGGGCCATAAACTGGAAGATGAAAACTATGTGCTCTAGCTCCTCAACAAAATAATATTGTGAGGTAGGAATAATCAATCTTCCTCCCTGTCCCAGGTACTTTTCATTTCTAAAAATAAGTATAGTATATAGTATATTGTCCTTTAAGTGTTAAAGGTCCGGATGTTTTCTCAGGGGTAGTAACCAATGGTGGTCATTTTGTTGAAGTACCACAAAAGATTATTCAAAGCAGATGTTTATCTAGGAAGGTGAGCCTCTGGAAGAGAAAATATGCAAGTAAAGATGTGATTCGGTATGGGGGGGGTGATTTAGTTAGACAAAGGGATACTTGTTTTGGGTCTGCAGGCAGGTAATGTGTCTGTTTTACCCATAAATTATACCCTTCTCATGTTCCAAGTTTAACTTGGCAAAGGAAACTAAGCATTCCGTTTAAAAAATAATAAATGGTTTGCATTACCATGATGCCACCTGGTGGGCACTTGCCATAATGTCTCCGACTACATACCTGTCCTCATTAACACGGGCGGCGGGCTACAATTTTCAGGGAGATTCAATAAAAGTTCTTACCGTTAAAAATGGTAGCAATTTTGCCCCAACCAATCAGATGTTAGCTTTCAAATGTTAAATAAGATCTGATTGGTAAGAACTTTTATTGAATCTCCCTGATTGTTTTGAAGTCACACTTACCGATTTAATATATGTTAGCATGGCAATAAAAGGATTTGCAGAAACTGTGGCTGTTTCCAGAAGCGAACCCAATTTAATATCAGTTTTCAGCTTGTTAAACTTTAACGAAGGAAAGACCATTTACCGAGAGCCCCTAATCGGTATATCGAATCAGTGAAAGGCTTGCGGATCATAGCTATACGAGGCAGACTGTTGTGTCTGGTGTTCTAGTAAAGATTTTAAATAAAAGGCCTAACTTCTTGCTACTTGCAGTGAATCCATTTTTACTCTTTGGAGTGTTTCCAACATTTACATTATTTACAAATAAAATGATGCCAAAAGATTTAAGAAAAAATTATTTAATATAGATAGTTTACAATTACAAGAAAGAAAAAAAAAACACTTTACATACAAGAATATAGTTATGTCTGCACTTAAAAATGTACAATGTTCTAAAATGCTTTATTCCGAAAAAAAACAACATATGTACATATTTACACACCATATAATTTAAAGGAAATATATATATATTTATAAATTTATATAAAAAGTATTTGAGTCTATGTAAACCATTAGATCCATATCTTTACAGCTTTGTAATGTACTGCGGTAAAGGGTCTATAATGTGCCCAAATACAGAAACAGGGCTGTTGTGTTCCAAACAGAGGCAACCCAATTTATTAAGATGGGGCCGTCCTTCTGACCTGAGGTAGACCCTCTAGTTACCATAACCAGAAATGTACCAATAGCACTGCTCGTTTCAGTTAAAAAAAAAAAAAAAAAAAAAACACGAGAGAAGCCATCTTTCTTTGGCTGCTGGCACTGGAATTTCAAGCTTGGGATATGGTAGAGTTTCTGGCATTTGGTGATGTTAAACCCCATTAGCACTGGCCTTTGCCTGTAAAAATAAAAATTATTTGTTAACAAACATCAAGCAACTAGAAATATGTTATTGGGTTCGGAATAGAAGTACAGATACGAATTACAGCGAGGATGTCCCCACAACATTGGGTGTAGCTTTGTCACCATAAACTGTACATCTTACTTACAGGAGTGCATTTGCAACCAAATAATGCTGGGGAGCTGTAGTTTTCAAACATCTGGAGAGCTACAGTCTGGACAACTTTGGTGTTAAAGGGTATCTCAACTCATCCCGTATATACTCAAGTATAAGCCAGAAAAGCATAACCTCAGCTTATACTCAAGTCACAGCAGTTACCAGGAACTCTTCCTTCCCCTTTATGGGAGCTAGGAACAGTCGGCGGAAGAATTTAAGTGCCCCCCCCAAGCCCCCATCGGTTTGGTCCAAATCCGATGTGGTGATCAGGAGCTAGCAGCCCTGGGCACTTTTACTGCATGCTGCTCCTTTAAGGCAGCTAGGTGCGATCGGGGGGGGGGTAGAATTCAGGTGCCCCCCTAGCCATCTCAGTCCCCATCGGTTTCAGCAAAATCTGATGGAGGGGATCGGGAGCCGGTCACGGCTAAGCTGAATGGGTTCAGCGGTAAGGGAGACCCGGTGACGTCACAGAACTTTCTCCTTCACCGGGGTCTTCTCTTAGACTACTATTATGCTGCCCCTGGTGGTCTAGTTGAGGTACTGCACAGTTATCTCCATTCAAATCGCAGTGCAGTACAGGCTATAGTACTAGCCATCAGTGAATGATAGCTTACAATAATATTTGTGAATGGAGCTCACAGTTCCATTCACATTTATCACTTCCGGGAAAAATTTTCACTTCCGGGAAGTTATTTTTCTGATCGGATTTTGACTTGGAAAACGTCATTTATACCCATATTCCAAGTTTGTTATCATTGCCTAAGATAATCGGTTGATTATCTTTGGGAATGATAAAAAAAAATAAACTGAAATGCACTTACATAAAAAAGAAATCTTCAAGTGGAACACACCTATTTTCCCTACCATAAAGCTATACCGTATGTGGCCATGGGGGCAGTAAGGGTTATAAATTCTACCCTCAGCTTATACTCTACTCAATTAGTTTTACTCTTTTTTTAGGTAACAATAAGCACCTCTGGCTATACTTGAGTATGTACAGTACTTAAGACTTTGGTTTTTTTTTTTTTAGTTTAATTGAAGGTAAAGGACACTTCCTCCTTTAGTGTGTTCCCACCATGGGCGAGATTTCTGGCAGATGATTCTAAAACAGAACTTTGAAGATGACTACTGACGTGAAGTCATCACACGTGGCCATGAACATCTATGCCCCGTTTATAAGTAAGCCACAGGGAAATCAAAGTTAGTGACTGACTTCAAATTCCCATTTTAGAAAATCTCACAGAAATCCTGGCCCAAACGAGAACAAAGTTAAAAAAAATACTTTATTTGTAACACAAAATCACAATTTGCTAATTGAGGAAACAAAATGTCACTGTACATCCCCTGGAACTGCATTCTGACGTCAACGTTGGCAATCAAGTGATTTTAGGCAACAGTTTTAATAATGATTGTAAACCCAGTCCAAATTGAAAGGGGATGAGAAGGAAGGACAGGTGGAAGGCTCATGGTTGCCCATTCAATCATAGTCGATTACTAAATAACTGTTGTGATGTTGAGGGGCACATTTACAGATGCTTGATTTTTCCCCAGGGCAATCAAAAATATTTGACAAAAATGACCCACTCAGCCTCTGTACAGGGCACATGTATCTGGGTCCCAGGCACCCCTGAATATTATAGGGCCGTGTCCCAGCCTACAGATATCCAGCACAGCGAATTTCATGTTTAGAAAATTCACTTACATTCTCTTTTGATTTCGCTGCAGAATCTTTAAGCAGAGCTCCTGTGACAACCTCTTCATCCTGCGGGGTTTGATACAAGTGGTTGATTCATTTATATGAAACATTTAAAGATTGTTTAAAAGGTTTGTATACGGTTTAATCTTAATCTTTCTTTTGTGGACATGTTCTAGCCAAAGAACCACCATCATGTGTCCTTACTGTACATTAAATTACAGCAGAACCCAGCTGTGATGAGGGGCATAACTGTCCCCACAAGAGGGCCCAATGTTCAGCCCCCTGAACATTGGGCAGAACCCAGCTGTTAGGGCCCAATGTTCAGCCCCCTGAACATTGGGCAGAACCCAGCTGTGATGAGGGGCATAACTGTCCCCACAAGAGGGCCCAATGTTCAGCCCCCTGGCACCATAAAAAGCTGTGGATCAGGGTCTGGTGCAAGGGGGTGTGGGGTCACAGATAACAAAAGCTAACTTTGTTAGCAATAGCAGAACTAGTTGATAAAAAAAAAAAAAAAGTCCCTTTTCCAATTACCTTTAAACCCTTTAAGGTAGGTGCATTATCAGCAAGATTATCCTTGTCCTCTGCTACAAGAGGGTTAACTTTTGGTACCTAGAGAAGAGAGACTAATTTCAGCATGTACTGATACACTTAATTTAATAACAGGCTGTCATCCAACCCATAGAACACACTAGTAAAACCAATAGCCGAACAGACAGACTTTCCAACATGTTGGGAAACCATTCATGCAAACACAGTTCTATGTGCCAAATGGTATATCAGGATGAATGGTATTAATATTTGTTTATTGCTGCTGACCAACAGATTCATTTACGTTCCATTGGTCCCATTTTAATTAATCTGTAGTAAAAAAAAAAAAAAAAAAAAAAAAAAAAAGGAATAAAACCCGCTTTTGTTTTAACCCATATGGCTAGATACACAAACAGCGATATTTTGGCCAAGCTGACCAGTAGCCACTATCGTCCGGGCCAAAATATCGACAGATTTGGACAAAAGAACAAATGTCATCAGTTGGCAGCAGATGAAAAATGAATGTAGATTTTTCACCCCATCGAAAATATATTGCCTTAGGAAAGAATCTAATGACAGACAAACATGCTGCTTTCTTACCTCTATAGTTTGTTTCAGTGGTAGGGCTGGCTTTGGTTTTAACTCCGTCAGATACAGGGCACGTGAGAGAAGCAATAGAGATGGTGGAACATTCTCTTTAAGGTGCAAATCCAGCCACTATAAAGGGAAAGTGATATAAATGGCATGTTGTTTAAATGTCAGATATCCCTGGGGGGCGGAGTCTGACCGTGAAGGTGAGTGGCCGCATTTCCTAGGAGCTCCGGTTCTACAGCTGCCTTAAGCATCAGGGAACAGCATAAAAAGGATTCCAATACCTCAATTCACCTCTCTACAATACAACAACAGTGACCAAATCAGACCTGACAGAGTTCTTTTCACCAACCACACTGTGAGGCTCCCAAGATGGCACCGGATCCGTGGAGGAAACACAAGAAACCCCATGCACAAGGAGAGACCTGGACGCTCTATATATCAACATAGAAAAAATTATCCAATCTTCCCAAACACAAATAATACGGGAAGTTAGAAATAGCCTGATTAGGCAAAAGAGAGGCCACACTGGAGGACTCCTCGGACCAACTTTCCTCCTACTGTCAGCAGGTGGAAGCTGAAATAACAGAAATTAGAAGAGACGTCTACCTGCTCAGAGATCAACAGGAGGATGGCGAAAATAGGGCCCGCAGGAGTAATATCAGTGTCCGAGGAGCCCCAGAAAAGATTGAAGAGGTTGAGGCCCTCTTGACATGCCTCTTTCGACATTCTTCCAAAAGATGCTGTCCTCTATATGGACCACGCTCAGAGCCCTTAGGCCTAAATCACAAAATGGGGAACCTCCCACAGACGTAATTTGCAAGCTACACTATTACAAAACAAAAGAGGCAATCATGGCTGAGGCGCGTAACAAGGACTTTATTGCACATATAAATCTATGTAACGATCTTTCATCCTCCACACTGATGGGAAGACGCGATATGAAACCCATTACAGATATCCTAAACAAAAAAACCATTAAGGTATAGATGGGGCTTTCCATTTAAGCTCACCTAATATATTTATAATATCAGTGTCATCACCCGAAGAAGGAGAAGCATTCCAATGCAGATTAGACCTTATAAAAGACAACTCACCATCACAACTACAGAAATCCCCCAGGATACCCACACCACAACAATCCTGGATCACAATCAACCCCAAGTCACAAAGATCACCACGCCAACCCTTTGGACCGTCTATGGCAACCTGAGCTAACCATTCATCTAGGACACGCAAGAATTTTCCCAACGACTAACTAAAATGTTAACCTCTGTCAGGAAATTATTGAACGATTTTCTCACCTAAGTATATATAGTTTACAAATAACTATTACCTCAAACCTACACTAAATAAATAGACTAAGGATTGAATGAGACTACAAACCCACTCAATCCCCAAAGCCCGAACCGTACTGTCCCAAGTTCCCCTATTACTCCCCTACCGGAAATATCCCGCTGATCTTATTATTCCACCGGGCTTCAATCAGTTCTATGCCTTAAACTCATTAGCATCAACAGCCTATAACTTATTATAGATAAAGATGTGGAAGACAACGTCTCGAGAAGACATTGAGAAAAAACAGACAACCCTCTTCATCATTATATTAAAACCTATGATAATTATTTGCAGTAATGTCTTTAAATTGTATAAAGCTATATGTGTAATTTAATGTCTCACAGAACCTCTCCAATGTAATATTGTTCAACAACGAAGACACAATAATACTCTGGGGCCGCTGAACTGAAAGCTGCAGAATAAATAGAAACCCAGCAACCACTATGGGAAGGAACCTGATAAGTTCCTCCTAGATGGGCAGGGGGGGGGGGGAAGAATAATGAAAGTGATATCCTAGGCTTAATGTATATAAAATGTACCTTTCTTCTTTTTCCCCTCCCCTCTCTCTCTCTTTCCTCTATTGAAGACTGCAAACCCGAATGCAAAACATAAGAATATCTTTAAAATACAATAGGAATGTCATTAACAATACATATTGTATTGAAATGTGTCTGTAAATAACTTACGGGATAAACCCAGTGCCCTACAATAACTTCTAGAGAGACTCTCAAATACCTTTTCCAAATATCGGTAGAAATACCCTGGTACACCCCAACATTCTATAGATCTTAAAATAATGTACAAAAGAACGGCTCAGAATCACAACCTATTTACAGAACCTTATAGCTGTAATATGACAAAAAAGATTTATCGACTACCCAATTATATACACTAGCCTAAAGAGAAACTAATCCCATATATACTGGCTCAATTAGACATCACTTGCAAGTACATCTTAAATAAAAACCTGAAACCACTGTTCCCGGTTATATTAAGACCTCACCGAACCAGTGATCCTAACCAACTCCCATCTATTCCAGTAACCTCACCGGTATGAACCTTGCCCCCAAATTGTGAAGAGTCCCACGGAATTCTCGCATTCCTAATAAGATAAGGAGAAAAAGGAAAACTCTCCCTCCCGGATGCCATCGAAATAGTATGGCATCCCAGTCAATAAATCCTTTAATGTATATAGTGTTTCTATTTTTGTTTGTATTTTCTGGTGGAATGCTCACCTAATATCTTATCCCTATGTTCATAGCCCTCAAGAAACCAACAGAGAAACTCCAGAACCAAACACAGAAGACCAGAGGCGCTTCAGCAGTAGCCCCATACTGAACCTCTACAACAACTACTATCTTACCAATACCCCCCTTGAATTTACAGCATTCTGTAAGTATACAAAAAATATGTTGTGCTTGTTCACCACCATGCACCACGTCTGATAGCATTACCATATTAACACATATGTTAAAGGACTAAATACACCCCAAAAACGCAAAATGGCCTTACAATACTACAATAAACCTAACCCAGACATTCTATTACAAGAAACACATTCCAAAAAAGGCCATGAACTGCAATACTGGGGTAAATAATACTCCCAATATACTTCGCATCCGCACATACAAAGAAGGCTGGGGTGGCTATCCTGATAAGAGGATCACCAAACAAACTACAGAAATCCTTCCAGTTAAAGAGCATGTCCACCCCCAAAGCTACCATTTAACCCACTATTGGCCGCACTGTGTAGTGTATTAAAATCCTTACCTTACATCCCTGTTCCAAATGGTTTTCCTGTAATGTCCCTCCAAAGTCCCAAAAAGTAAACAGCAGGAGCCTTTCTGTGTCCATATAGGACTCTGCCTCCTGTCTCTCCTCCGGGAGAATTATGCCATGCTCACTGCAGTGCGGGAGGAGGGGCAACTCCTCGATGCTTAACATCCTTTCTGAAAACCAACAATCTAGTTGAAACCTGGTATCTCCATCACCCAAATCAAAAAGAACACTCATTCTACTTCCCCGCTCATAAATTATCCACCAGACTTGACTATATATTTATAAATCCTTAATTATTTTCATCCACATCCAACGCTCATTTCTCTGAAATCTCTTGGTCAGAACCTGCTTATGTCCGTATAACTTTACGAAATCTGATACACAATAGACCTACTCCACTATGGCGACTCAATGAATCACACCTATCCACCGACCAAAACCAGGAAGACCTCTCCTATACCATCCAACATTATTTCCAAGAAAACGATAGCCACGAGATAGCAACCTCTTTGCTTTGGATGGCCCACAAAGTGGTAATCAGAGGGAAATGCATCCAAATCGCAACAAAAATTATGGAAGCTAGAGAAGCAAGGATCTTAGAATTCCTCTCTCTCATAAGGACTAATGACCAACAAGTAAGTAAGACATGGATCGAAAATCTGAACCAAACAGCTGTCATTTATAAGAGGGAATTAAACCAACTACCAACAAAAGTCCTAGAATTAAGTATTTATATTTGGTCAGATCAAAAGATAAAGACGGATTTGCTCTTGCAGATATTTACTCATACTACTTACAGTGAGGGAAACCGGTCAGATTGATTGACCTGGAAAACATACAATTATCTCCACTGCACTAATATTCCATTTTATGGGTACAACCTCACAAAAAATGACACCTCCCTCAACAATACATTATCCGTTCCTCCTTGCACATATGGAACCAATGTAATAATAAATTCAACCTAATACCATTTCCCTCAATATTAGTGCCACTGTTCCACACCCCGTACTTTGGTGGAAAACCTTCTGTGGTTGATGATGAAATCTCGATGAGCATGGGGAAAAGGAGAGTGTCAGACATCGCTGTCCACTCAAGCCCGCGGATGCCTCGGTCGGATGCACATCAAAAAAAATATATATATATATTTTAAAATACCCCATACTCTATGGTACCCATATACCAGAATATTATCTTACGCAAGAAATATACTTATGTACTATATCAAAATGTACAGAACATAAGCCCTGCCCATTCGAAATCTTCAGCACTAGTACAAGACCACAAACAGGAGCAATCTCCTTACTATAAAAACTATTATGGCACGACAGACTACCAATAAAAATCCCCCCCATTACTAAAATCGGAAATCAACTTCAACTAGATGAATCACAGTGGTCCAGAATATTCTCTAACTCCGCAAAATGCACCTCAAATAAAAAAAGAAAAAAAAAGAAAAATCGAACAAAATGATGTATGACTGCTACACAACCCCAGCCTTCTTAAATAGAATATCCCCTACAATACAACCGTTATGCTACCGAGGATGTCAGAAAATAGCAGACCAATATCACTGTTGGTGGGAACGCACAGAGGTTCCAAACAACATGGTCAATAACTGAACAAATTATCAGAAAAATATTTGTCTCCTCCTTCCAAATAACCCTGATAATGGCACTATTCAATTGTCCCCTCAAAGAATATAACACACATGCCAATAGACTAACAGCAACCATATGTGGGGTAACTAGATGCTTAATAGCTAAATCATGGAAAGGAGGGGCTGTAACAAAAACAGAAATAGTAAACAGTGGTGGGTGCACGGTGGCAAATATATGGCCAACCTTTAAGGTTGGTCCAAAATCTGATACATCTGGATTCTCAAAATGCAACCCCCAGCTACTATTCCATAATAATATCTCCAAAGAAATAATGGGGGCATCCGGACAGCCACTGGTCAAAATGTAAATCAAAGTCTAGAACTAGAACCTAGAATTTGAAATTTACTATCTAAAATGCGTTAAGAACAATCAAGGTTTTACTACTGAATCTATCAATGCACTGATAAGACCATCATAAGACTAGAATTCTCAAAATTTAAATTGCTGTGAACAAAGAAACATATAAATATATGTATATATGAATATTCCACTCCATTCCTTTGTACCGTTTCCGATCTACCCTTTGGATATTGTTATTCTTTTTATCTTCATGTTTATCTAACATGAATTGCTTTTTTGTTAAATCATACTCATAAATCAAAAAAATAAATGTCAGATATCCCTGGATGATCGAATCAGAGAGAACAAGCCTTTGACAACTGTCCTAAACGAATTAAAACTCCCTGCACTGCTCTGAAGTTTTATTTTAATTTAGCTGTAGTGAAAAGCTGAAACTTGAATAAATAAAATCGCAATTATTACCAAAATCACATCTGCGGCCACAATATCTTTCAGTACCTGATTTATTTGCTCCTTCAACTGTTCCTCTGTAAGACCCAGTGACCGCATTCCCCGCGCCCTGCTGGCAGCCTGCAGCTCTGCGACGTTTAGGTTGTCAACTCCTTCCTTAGCGATCATCTGTACAACAGAAAACTATGTTGAGCAAGAGTGCAGCCATTTTGTGAATATCCTGTATCAACCAATATTTAAGAAGGGCCCAGTCATTTTATCCTATCCCCCAGGATCCTCTGATTAGACCAAACAAAATTATTACATAAGAACCCCCTATACCACCCATAAAAAGGTTTTTAGCATTGACACACATCTGTCCAGGGGACATTAATATGGTTGTTTCTCTGCTTTTTACAACTCTTATAAGAGATAACAGGGTTTTAACCAAGAACTACTGCAAATTAGACAGGTGTAGGTGACAGATGTACTTGATAGGCATTTACTGAAAATGGGTCTTAAAGGGCATGTCCACCCCTTATTAAAACTTTTGATATGCGGTAGGGCATGCTCCTTCAGTCCCAACCGCATTATTATTATTGTTAGAAAGTCCCCCGATTCTTACTTACCTTCCCTCTTTCCCCCGCCGCACTGTACAGGCCCTCTGGTTGCAGGGAAATGCAAGCAGGGGGAGGGACTGGCAGCCGGGCCTGTGATTGGCTGAGAGGCAGCCAATCACGGTCGCAGCTGCTGGGAGTTCTGAAGAGCGGAGGAGAGAGGGAAGGTAAGTAAAGATTGGGGGACTTTCTAACAATAATAGTGAATTGTCAGTTATTTGCCTGCAACCCTAGCTGCTATTTTTACCATTTTATCACATGCATTTGTTAGCAGAAATTTAATAAGTTCTATTCCTGTCTGGCAAAGTTTTCTGCCTACCCTCTTTGGTCAATGAGCTTTTTATAAGCTTGAGCATGTACAAAGGACGCAGCAGGTGAAACAGCAGTCAATCATTGGCTGTGCTTCCATTTTCATAATGGAGGGAGGGGCCAGCTTATTCTGCCCAAATGGGGACAATAATTATCCTAAAATATCTGGTTAGCAATGCAGGTAATAAAGTACAAAATACATAATTTGGGGTGGGTGGCCCACGAGGGACTATTTTTTTTTGGACATACCATTTATAATACCCATATTTAATATGCCCATGGGCACAGCAGTGAGAGTAGAACAACAGCACTACAAAATTGAAAATCACACTAAGTAAACCCTTTCATTTGGAGGATCTTTATACCTCATCATCAGCTCTTATGGACCGAAGTTGCATTTGAAGCTGAAAACGCAGCAGGTTGTTTGTACCAATGGGTGGCAGTTCCAGCAGCCTGCACAGTGCCACAAGCTGGGACCTTTCAAGGTGCTCTAGTGTCAGCTCATCCTCGAATAACTTTGAGAAGCGCACAATCTCTTTTGTGCTGGGCTGCTCGCCAGTGCCGCGTACCTGGAAAAATAGGGAAAAGCAAAAAATGGGGTTTCTAAAGAAGCAATAATATTAAAATAGGAATTAAAATCAAATGATAGTTTGTATAAAAATACTGTGTATCCAATCCAGTAATATTTTTAAAAAAACATTTTTAATGCAGGTATCTGGTTTTTCAGGAACTCTGTGGTCCTGTATCACACGATGTGTGCTTGACACATGTCCAGTGAGTTTTCTATCCCAGCCCAGAACTGGTTGATCTTTCTTGATCTGTATATCATATATTACTGGGTTGGAAGGGCTGTAGAACTCCGGAAATACCAGAAACCTGCAAAATTAGGATTTAATCAACAATGCTACGGATTTCAAGAGGTGACAGTTACAGATATTGGTTAGTAAGGAATTACAGAATTCAGGCTTATTCATATTTTAGGTTTAAAATGGTATGTCCGCCCCCCTCCCAAAAAAAACCCTTGACTTTGCGATGTTTAAAGTTGTCAAAAGTAATTCTAAATGTACTTACCAACCCTTATTCCTCTGGCTTTCTTCTGCCTAGCTTCCATTTACAGAAGCTGCGGGACCGGCAGCAGCATCTGTGATTGGATGAGATGTCCCTTTTGCAGCTTTCGCGTAAGGAAGCTAGGCAGAAGGCAGCCGAGGTAATGAGGGTTGGGAAGTACATTTGGAATTACTTTTGACAACTTTAAACATCGCAAAGTAAAGGTCTTTTAATTCTTGCACAAGTAAATTTTGCTCACCTTTCCCTCCAATTTATTTTTAAGGCCCTACAAGCAGTTAACACTATGATGAAAGACATACCTGCTGCACATAGGAAGAGAACTGCTGCTGGCTATCGCCCCCGGTCTCAGCTTTGTTTCTCCTAGCCATTTCCGAGATGGTTTCCTGAAGGAATTTGGCCATTTCTAACTTTGCAGACAGCCTTTTCTTCATCTTTTCTTCCTAAAAAAACAAATAATGCGAAACAAACCGTGAAAAGTAACGCAGGGTATACATTGTGAAAGGAGGTGAGGTGAAGTCCCCCAGGGTACACAAAAGTCAGTAAGATGAGAAGTCCTCCAGGGCATATAATGGGGTTTAACATTTCTATTAATCTTCTGACCTTTTTGGATTCGGTTTCAAATGTTGAAGGTAACATTTCTGGAAACAGTTTCAGGAAGACGGGCAGCAGGAATTCCATGAAGGGGACAATAACAAAGACCATGAATGGAACCAGGCGGAAAAGATCAGCACACGTCCTCATTAACTTGTAGAAAGAGATCAGACATGAGCATCAATTAAAATGGAATGTTCATGGGTAATACAGATGTACTGAACAATCTACACAAACAAAAGAATAGTGTCAGCAATAATTACATAGGTCAGTCCGTGTACCTGCCCTCAATAAAGATATCACAACAGCACTAACACCCATCAGGGAGTCTGCAGCAAGTACGTAAAACAGGGGATTTATGTCCTGCAACCCAAGTGTTGGAATTAATGAAAAAACAGTAGCATAGCAGATTCACTAGATGTCAGTGTTTATGTATAATTACACCCTTTCCACTGAGATATCCTATAGATATTTTGTTCCTATTAAATACAGAATCCAATAAAGAATAAAAGAGTGAACAGAGCAATGTAGCAGAGAACATTTGTTTTCCATTTTTTGGGATCAGGAGCTACAAATAAAAACAAACTATGAAGGAAGACCATATATACTGCATAACAAAATTACTCTGGACAGGATCCATGTGGCCTAACTTTAGGTATCTATGATGCCTTGTTCAATGAGCTTTAATTGAAAGTTCCTACTATACGGTACCATGCCATTACCCGAAACTTACTTGCCCAGTATGAGAACTAAAACATTATGTGGATAGTGGAATGTAAGATAGTCATACACCTGTTCGACATTAGTCAATTAGATTTTTGATCCAGTGAACATCAAATCAACTAAAGTCTGCTGCCGCAGTGACGTTCCCAGACTGGATAACACGATCAACATTACTGGATTACAATCAACATTATGCCTGTAACATCAGTCTGTGATTGGGCCATACAGTTATCTAAAACATCACAGGAATATCTGCAGGTTTGATAGTCTATGGACTGAATACAATATAAAAGTTTGTTGGCTTACCAATGGTTTGCTGTGCTATAGATTGAGGTCTGTATAAAGAACATTTTTTTAAAGCTGTAAAAGCACTATATCCCGTGTAGGATCCCTGTAATCCACCATCCCACCTTTCCATCTCTCTCAGGCACTTCGAGTGAGCTATTTTTTTAAAGACTGAAACAAGAAATTATGTTGTTCTCCTGCTTGGAATTGGATCAACGTCAATTTTCTTTGGAGATTTAGACTATCCCTGGCAAGACCTTTAACTCTGCACAAGAAATTATTTCTTCAGACATCAACTTACCCTTCTTCTTTCCCTTCGACTCAGTAATTGGCCATGTAGCAACCTCCAGACCATCCGTGCAGCCACCTTGGTGTCAATCCAAAGCAGCCGGAACCCATGGTAGTAGTGTTTAATTTCATCCACCACTCTCTGACCAATGGATTTGCGTACAACCTGCGGAGTTTTCTCTGGCTCTGGTATGGGGGAAGCTGGGGCAGGAGTATCCTGGAGGCATAATGCGGAGGTGTGGTAGGTACGATTACACAGAGAAGGATATACCAATGCAACAGGTGACAAGCAGTTTGTTCTGGAAAATAAACTTCTATTGTGGACAAGAGAAACTGAAGCATATATTGGGCACCAGCTCTTCTGTAGAACAAGATGAGAACTGCTGTAAACCAGATATTAATAAATATTTAGTGTACAAAAATAAAATCCATTTTATTATAACAAGCAAAACAGCACAGTATATTTCATAAATCATAACTATATTAAAGTTGTGGCAGTATGATAGCCCCACAAAGCCTATGATAAGAATTTAGATTCAGGTATAGCATACTTTCCGATTGCAGTTTGGAGTCGGGAAGGAATTTTTTCCCTCCTTTTTTAAAGGACATGTCCACCCCTCAAATCCAACTTTGGGGGTAAGGAAGGTAACCCCTACCCACCCCCAACCGCCACAATATTTCATTTAAAAAAATCCCCACTTACAGGGCCTTCTCTCCTGCGGCGATCCAATTCGGCCTCCTACTTAAGCTGGGTATTACTAATTAATTTGTGTGTGTGCAAATAAGTTTTTTTCATCTACAAGGCTTATTTGCCAGGTCAGGCAAATGTCATATTGTGAAGTATGCAGATGATACCATTTTACTGGTTTAATTACCAACAATGATGGGATGAAGTATGCGGCAGAGGTCACATTATTAATTTCATGGAGTTACCGTAATAACTTGCAGGTTAATGTCACTAAGACAAAAGAGATTATTTTTCTAGATCATACAGTGCTGCGCTTTAGGAGCCCTTAGTTATTGAGAGTATGGAAGTTGAACAGGTAGAAAGGTTCACATTTTTGGGCACATACCATAGCTCTGCTCTATCATGGGGTGGTAACATAATGATTGCATTAAGAAGACACAGCAAATGCTCTTTTTTCTTAGGAAGCTGAAACAGGAGCACCAGCCTCAGGGACTTTTAACTAATTTTTACAGAAGTACCATTGAGAGCATTTTATCATAATATTCTAGTGTGGTTTGGGAATTGTGAATCAGAAATCCATCAATTTATATTTTCAAAATGAAGAATAAAGAGAGTCAAAATTATGAATGGTCCTTTCCATCCTAGTTATAAATATTTTGTTTTGTTACCCTGTGGAAGGCAGTTTCGGTATTTTTATTGTAGAACATGTAGGTACAGGAATAGTTTTTATCCAGCTGAGGTTATTTTA
Source organism: Hymenochirus boettgeri (assembly GCA_019447015.1). Lineage (NCBI taxonomy): Eukaryota > Metazoa > Chordata > Amphibia > Anura > Pipidae > Hymenochirus > Hymenochirus boettgeri. Next base: position 244,302,674 of record CM033471.1, read on the forward strand.
CGAAATTCCTGATTTTACTACGACATCTCTGGACTGCTTAGGTCTTTGTAACAATTTGATACACAAGTTATTATTTTATCTAGTTACACATGTAATTTACCATTCTTGTTACATTGTTATACTGTTTCCTGTCACTTGTATATCGTACCATGCAAATGTTACTAATACTTTTTCACTGACTGAATTGAAATTTTGTTAATGGTCTTTGTCACGAACACCAGTTCGCTGGGCACGGGATCTGACCAATCAATCGGTACTCGCTGCCACCACTTTAAGTTACGGCCTTAAAGACGCCCCAAAAACACTCTGACTCTCACTGACTATGCACACCCCTGTCCTGGCAGCTAAATGGTTAACACTACCCCATTCACTCCAGCAACTAACTGGTTAATTAGCATCAGTCCTTTACAAGCAGTCACAGAGTTAATTAGCATTTACACTGCCAAACACTCAATCCACATATAAACTTATCAGAGGCTGACTGAGTTCTTTTAGAGCACAAAACTGGTGGACAGTGCACATTATACAACTATAAAATAAAATGACATAATAGGTACAACAGTTATATAAAATAAAAAGGATAAAAATATTCACAGACCCTACTTACTAGAAGAAGTCCTGTATCCCGGGGCAGGAAGAAACATTGGGTCCATACACACGGTTTTAGCATGTCCCCTCAGTATGAACAAAGTAATAGGGGCTACAATGATTTTTAAACCATTTGATGAACCACCCCCTCCTGGTATGCATGAGGTGGGAGTGTCCAGATTTACGACTAGCCAAAAGCATCCCCCTCAGTTAGGCAGATTCCATATAAATGTAGATATGTACATTGTATTGGGATATTGACCACATATGCCTCTCCTGTATTAATTATCAATTCCTCCAATACCAAACATGACCTGGGTGTAATCCATATTTCCCAAGATATTAATAACTCGCCTTGGCAAGGGAATAAGGGCTCCGTGTTGGGTATCATTTTGAGGGGCCTTCTGTTCCATTCATAAATATAATATTGGTTTCTATCTTACACATTCCAATACCGAAATACATTTATTTTGCATGTATGACTGTCCTTAAAATAACCTCTTAGTACCCACCAGACCCCTAGCTGAAGAGAATTCCAGATACACGGTTTGGCCCCACATTGTCTGGAAAAGGAGATCTGGTTCCATCCTTCACTAATCGTAATATAAACAATAGGACTGTTCCAGGGTGCAATGGTATTTTTATTGGTCCTTTGCAAGAACTAATATCAATAGTTAACCCATTCTTACCAAGTCACTACACACTTTCCTAACAGTCTTCATCAATAATTATCAAATAAAAAGAAAAATGGAAACCCAGCTGCATTTGATAAGGGTATAAGAAGTCATTAAGGAGGCCAAAATATATGTCTACTGTAAACTGTAGAATTTCAAGATCTTGAAAATAACAATAGCTAGAATATTCAGTACGGTATATTCTATACAAAAAGCAATAAAGGGAATGTTAAAGGACAATTATACTCCCCTTCCCTCCGCTCCTCTTCTTTGTTCATTACCTTTTACCCAGGGTGAGGACCTGAACCGCTAGGTCCTCACCCCTGGGTTTGCGTAACTTAAAGCAGAGTCTTAGAGCAACGCTGCTCTGGTAGGCTCCGCCCCCCCCTATCCTTGCGCGACGAGGCCAATAGGAAGGCAAGCTTGTTGCAGAGCCAGCCTCACCCCTGGGTAAAAGGTAATGAACAAAGAAGAGGAGCGGAGGGAAGGCGAGTATAATTGTCCTTTAAGTATCATAAGCACAGTGAATGTTTTTATTTGCTTTAGTTTTTAAAAATTAAAAAATAAAAAATAAAAAATAAAAAATACCTATAAAAAAATCAAAAAATTCAATTAATAACCAACAAAACAAAAAAATTAAACACAAACAACAAAAAACTAAACAAAAAACAATAAAAAAAAATTAAAATATCAAAAAATTCAACTTTTAAATAAAAAATCAAAAAAAAATACTTTAGATTGTACTAGAAAACCCTCCCGTGCGCAACTCCTCCATCCCTTGAGCAAATTCGGCCAGCGCCTGTGCATATTTACAGCCTTCGGTTAGTATACAAGATAATTCATTCTTTTTACTAGCCTAGTTTTATTTAATTATTTTATATTCCAGAGTGATTTACTAGGTGAAAATACAGCGGAACTAAAGGTTCGTACACACGTACGATTTTGCCAACAATCCATGACCCCGAGCGCTACATGCAACAAACAGACGAGAATCGTCTGTGTGTATGCATTCTGTAGACTTCCGTTGCGCGTAGCGCTCGGTGTCAAACCTACCTAAATAAATAGACTAAGGATTGATGAGACTACAAACCCACTCAATCCCCAAAGCCCGAACCGTACTGTCCCAAGTTCCCCTACATCTCCCCTACCGGAATATCCCCGCTGATCTTATTATTCCACCGGCTTCAATCAGTTCTATGCCTTAAACTCATTAGCACCAACAGCCATAACTTATTATAGATAAAGATGGAAGACAACGTCTCGAGAAGACATTGAGAAAAAAACAGACAACCCTCTTCATCATTATATTAAACTAAACCTAGATAATTATTTGCAGTAATGTCTTATTGATTAAAGCTATATGTGTAATTTAATGTCTCACAGAACCTCTCCTCAATGTAATATTGTTTCAACAACGAAGACACATAATACTCTGGGGCCGCTGAAACTGAAAGCTGCAGAATAAAGAAACCCAGCAACCACTATGGAAGAACCTGATAAGTTCCTCCTAGATGGGCAGGGGGGGGGGGGAAGAATAATGAAAGTGATATCCTAGGCTTAAGTATATAAAATGTACCTTTCTTCTTTTTCCCCTCCCCCTCTCTCTCTTTCCTCTTTGAAGACTGCACCCCCGATGCAAACATAAGATATCTTTAAAATACAATGGAATGTCATTAACAATACATATTGTATTGAAATGTGTCTGTAAATAACTTACGGGATAAACCCAGTGCCCTACAATAACTTCTAGAGAGACTCTCAAATACCTTTTCCAAATATCGTAGAAATACCCTGGTACACCCCAACATTCTTAGATCTTAAAAATGTACAAAAGAACGGCTCAGAATCACAACCTATTTACAGAACCTTATAGCTGTAATATGACAAAAAAGATTTATCGACTACCCAATTAATACACTAGCCTAAAGAGAAACTAATCCCATATATACTGGCTCAATTAGACATCACTTGCAAGTACATCTAAATAAAAACCTAAACCACGTTCCCGTTATATTAAGACCTCACCGAACCAGTGATCCATAACCAACTCCCATCTATTCCAGTAACCTCACCGGTATGAACCTTGCCCCCAAATTGTGAAGAGTCCCACGGATCTCGCATTCCTAATAAGATAGGAGAAAAGAGAAAACTCCTCCCTCCCGATGCCATCGAAATAGTATGGCATCCCAGTCAATAAATCCTTTAATGTAATAGTGTTTCTATTTTTGTTTGTATTTTCTGGTGGAATGCTCACCTAATATCTTATCCTATGTTCATAGCCCTCAAAAACCAACGAGAGAACTCCAGAACCAAACACAGAAGACCAGAGGCGCTTCAGCAGTAGCCCCATACTGAACCTCTACAACAACTACTATCTTACCATAACCCCCCTTGAATTTACAGCATTCTGTAATTATACAAAAAATTGTTGTGCTTGTTCACCACCATGCCCCACGTCTGATAGCATTACCATATTAACACATAGTTAAAGGACTAAATACACCCCAAAAACGCAAAATGGCCTTACATCTACTAACCTAACCCAGACATTCTATTACAAGAAACACATTCCAAAAAAGGCCATGAACTGCAATACTGGGGTAAATAATACTCCATATACTTCGCATCCGCACATACAAAGAAGGCTGGGTGGCTATCCTGATAAGAGGATCACACCAAACAAACTACAGAAATCCTTCCAGTTAAAGAGCATGTCCACCCCCAAAGCTACCATTTAACCCACTATTGGCCGCACTGTGTAGTGTATTAAAATCCTTACCTTCACCCCTGTCCAAATGGTTTTCCTGTAATGTCCCTCCAAAGTCCCAAAAGTAAACAGCAGGAGCCTTTCTGTGTCCATATAGGATCTGCCTCCTGTCTCTCCTCCGGAGAATTATGCCATGCTCTGCAGTGCGGGAGGAGGGGCAACTCCTCGTGCTTAACATCCTTTCTGAAAACCAACAATCTAGTTGAAACCTGGTATCTCCATCACCCAAATCAAAAAGAACACTCATTCTACTTCCCCGCTCATAAATTATCCACCAGACTTGACTATATATTATAAATCCTTAATTATTTCATCCACATCCAACGCTCATTTCTCTGAAATCTCTGGTCAGAACCTGCTTAGGTCCGTATAACTTTACGAAATCTGATACACAATAGACCTACTCCACTATGGCGACTCAATGATCACACCTATCCACCACCAAAACCAGGAAGACCTCTCCTATCCATCCAACTTATTTCCAAGAACGATAGCCACGAGATAGCAACCTCTTGCTTTGGATGGCCCACAAAGTGGTAATCAGAGGGAAATGCATCCAAATCGCAACAAAAATTTGAAGCTAGAGAAGCAAGGATCTTAGAATTCCTCTCTCTCATAAGGACTAATGACCAACAAGTAAGTAAACATGGATCGAAAATCTGAACCAAACACTGTCATTTATAAGAGGGAATTAAACCAACTACCACAAATTCCTAGAATTAAGTATTTATTTGGTCAGATCAAAGATAAAGACGGATTTGCTCTTGCAGAATATTACTCATACTACTTACAGTGAGGGAAACCGGTCAGTTGATTGACCTGGAAAACATACAATTATCTCCACTGCCTCATATTCCATTTTATGGTTACAACCTCACAAAAATGACACCTCCCTCAACAATACATTATCCGTTCCTCCTTGCAACTATGGAACCATGTAATAATAAATTCAACCTAATACCATTTCCCTCAATATTAGTGCCACTGTTCCACACCCCGTACTTTGGTGGAAAACCTTCTGTGGTTGATGATGAAATCTCATGAGCATGGGGAAAAGGAGATGTCAGACATCGCTGTCCACTCAGCCGGCGGATGCCTCGGTCGATGCACATCAAAAAAAATATATATATATTTTTAAAATACCCCATACTCTATGGTACCCATATACCAGAATATTATCTTACGCAAGAATATACTTATGTACTATATCAAAATGTACAGAACATAAGCCCTGCCCATTCGAAATCTTCAGCACTAGTCAAGACCACAAACAGGAGCAATCTCCTTACTATAAAACTATTATGGCACGACAGACTACCAATAAAATCCCCCCCATTACTAAAATCGGAAATCAACTTCAACAAGATGAATCACAGTGGTCCAGAATATCTCTACTACTCCGCAAAATGCACCTCAATAAAAAAAAAAAAAAGAAAAATCGAACAAAATTATGTAGTGACTGCTACACACACACCCAGCCTTCTTAAATATAATACCCCCTACAATACAACCGTTATGCTACCGAGGATGTCAGAAAACAGAACCAATTCTGTTGGTGTGGAACGCACAGAGGTGTCCAAAATCTGATACATCTGGATTCTCAAAAATCACCCCAGCTACTATTCCATAATAATATCTCCAAAGAAATAATGGGGGCATCCGGACAGCCACTGGTCAAAATGTTCAATCTAGAACTAGAACCTAGAATTTGAAATTTACTATCTAAAATGCGTTAAAAACAATCAGGTTTTACTACTGAATCTATCAATGCACTGATAAGACCATCATAGACTAAGATTCTCAAAATTTAAATTGCTGTGAACAGGAACATATAAATATTGATAATATGAATATTCCACTCCATTCCTTTGTACCGTTTCCGATCAACCCTTTGGATATTGTTATCTTTTTTACTTCATGTTATCAAGATTATCTAACATGATGCTTTTTGTTAAATCATACTCAAAAAAAAAAATAAATAAATGTCAGATTCCTGGATGATCGAATCAGAGAGAACAAGCCTTTGACAACTGTCCTAAAAAATTAAAACTCCCTGACTGCTCTGAAGTTTTATTTTAATTTACTGTAGTGAAAGCTGAAACTTGAATAATAAAACGCAATTATTACCAAATCACATCTGGGCCACAATATCTTTCAGTACCTGATTTATTTGCTCCTTCAAACTGTTCCTCTGTAAGACCCAGTGACCGCATTCCCCGCGCCCTGCTGGCAGCCTGCAGCTCTGCGACGTTTAGGTTGTCAACTCCTTCCTTAGCGATCATCTGTACAACAGAAAACTATGTTGAGCAAGAGTGCAGCCATTTTGTGAATATCCTGTATCAACCAATATTAAAGAAGGCCCCAGTCATTTATCCTATCCCCCAGGATCCTCTGATTAGACCAAACAAATTATTCATAAAACCCCCTATACCACCCATAAAAGGTTTTTAGCATTGACACACATCTGTCCAGGGGACTTAATATGGTTGTTTCTCTCTGCTTTTTACAACTCTTATAAGAGATAACAGGGTTTTAACCAAGAACTACTGCAATTAGACAGTGTAGGTGACAGATGTACTTGATAGGCATTTACTGAAATAGGGTCTTAAAGGGCATGTCCACCCCTTATAAAACTTTTGATATGCGGTAGGGCATCTCTCTTCAGTCCCAACCGCATTATTATTATTGTTAGAAAGTCCCCCGATTCTTACTTACCTCCCTCTTTCCCCCCCGCCGCACTGTACAGGCCCTCTGGTTGCAGGGAAATGCAAGCAGGGGAGGACGGGCAGCCGGCCTGTGATTGGCTGAGAGGCAGCCAATCACGGTCGCAGCTGCTGGGAGTTCTGAAGAGCGGAGGAGAGAGGAGGTAAGTAAAGATTGGGGGACTTTCTAACAAATAGTGATTGTCAGTTATTTGCCTGCAACCTCAGCTGCTATTTTTACCATTTTATCACATGCATTGTTAGCAAAATTTAATAAGTTCTATTCCTGTCTGGCAAATTTTTCTGCCTACCCTCTTGGTCAATGAGCTTTTTATAGCTTGAGCATTGTACAAAGGACGCAGCAGGTGAAACAGCAGTCAATCATTGGCTGTGCTTCCATTTTCATAATGGAGGGAGGGGCCAGCTTATTCTGCCCAAATGGGGACAATATTATCAAATATCTGGTTAGCAATGCAGGTATAAAGTACAAAATACATAATTTGGGGTGGGTGGCCCACGAGGGACTATTTTTTTTTGGACATACCATTTATAATACCCATATTTAATATGCCCATGGGCACAGCAGTGAGAGTAAAAACAGTCACACAAACGGAAATCACACTAAGTAAACCCTTTCATTTGGAGGATCTTTATACCTCATCATCAGCTCTTATGGACCGAAGTTGCATTTGAAGCTGAAAACGCAGCAGGTTGTTTGTACCAATGGGTGGCAGTTCCAGCAGCCTGCACAGTGCCACAAGCTGGACCTTTCAAGGTGCTCTAGTGTCAGCTCTCATCCTCGAATAACTTTGAAAGCGCACAATCTCTTTTGTGCTGGGCTGCTCGCCAGTGCCGCGTACCTGGAAAAATGGGGAAAAGCAAAAAATGGGGTTTCTAAAAGCAATAATATTAAAATAGGAATTAAAACAAATGATAGTTTGTATAAAAATACTGTGTATCCAATCCAGTAATTATTTTTAAAAAAACATTTTTAATGCAGGTATCTGGTTTTTCAGAACTCTGTTGTCCTGTATCACACGATGTGTGCTTGACACAGGTCCAGTGAGTTTTCTATCCCAGCCCAGAACTGGTTGATCTTTCTTGACTGTATATCATATATTACTGGGTTGGAAGGGCTGTAAACTCCGGAAATACCAGAAACCTGCAAAATTAGGATTCATCAACAATGCTACGGATTTCAAGAGGTGACAGTTACAGATATTGGTTGTAGTGGAATTACAGAATTCAGGCTATTCATATTTTAGGTTTAAAATGGTATGTCCGCCCCCTCCCAAAAAAAACCCTTCTTTGCGATGTTTAAAGTTGTCAAAAGTAATCTAAATGTACTTACCAACCCTTATTCCTCTGGCTTTCTTCTGCCTAGCTTCCATTTACAGAAGCTGCGGGACCGGCAGCAGCATCTGTGATTGGATGAGATGTCCCTTTTGCAGCTTTCGCGTAAGGAAGCTAGGCAGAAGGCAGCCGGGTAATGGAGGTTGGGAAGTACATTTGGAATTACTTTTGACAACTTTAAACATCGCAAAGTAAAGGTCTTTTATTCTTGCACAAGTAAATTTTGCTCACCTTTCCCTCCAATTTATTTTTAAGGCCCTACAAGCAGTTAACACTATGATGAAAGACATACCTGCTGCACAAGGAAGAGAACTGCTGCTGGCTATCGCCCCCGGTCTCAGCTTGTTTCTCCTAGCCATTTCCGAGATGGTTTCCTGAAGGAATTTGGCCATTTCTAACTTTGCAGACAGCCTTTTCTTCATCTTTTCTTCCTAAAAAAACAAATAATGCGAAACAAACCGTGAAAAGTAACGCAGGTATACATTGTGAAAGGAGGTGAGGTGAAGTCCCCCAGGGTACACAAAGTCAGTAGATAGAAGTTCCTCCAGGGCATATAATGGGTTTAACTTTCTATTAATCTTCTGACCTTTTTGGATTCGTTTCAAATGTTGAGGTAACATTTCTGGAAACAGTTTCAGGAAGACGGGCAGCAGGAATTCCATGAAGGGGACAATAACAAAACCATGAATGGAACCAGGCGGAAAAGATCAGCACACGTCCTCATTAACTTGTAGAAAGAGATCAGACATGAGCATCAATTAAAATGGAATGTTCATGGGTAATACAGATGTACTGAACAATCTACACAAACAAAAGAATAGTGTCAGCAATATTACATAGTCAGTCCGTTGTACCTGCCCTCAATAAAGATATCACAACAGCACTAACACCCCATCAGGGAGTCTGCAGCAAGTACGTAAAACAGGGGATTTATGTCCTGCAACCCAAGTGTTGGAATAATGAAAAAACAGTAGCATAGCAGATTCACTAGATGTCAGTGTTTATGTATAATTACACCCTTTCCACTGAGATATCCTATAGATATTTTGTTCCTATTAAATACGAATCCATAAAGTAAAAGAGTGAACAAGCAATGTAGCAGAGAACATTTGTTTTCCATTTTTTGGGATCAGGAGCTACAAATAAAAACAACTATGAAGGAAGACCATATATACTGCATAACAAAATTACTCTGGACAGGATCCATGTGGCCTAACTTTAGGTATCTATGATGCCTTGTTCAATAGCTTTAATTGAAAGTTCCTACTATACGGTACCATGCCATTACCCAAACTTACTTGCCCATTATGAGAACTAAAACATTATGTGGATAGTGGAATGTAAGATATTCATACACCTGTTCGACATTAGTCAATTAGATTTTTGATCCAGTGAACATCAAATCAACTAAAGTCTGGCTGCGCAGTGACGTTCCCAGACTGGATAACACATCAACTTACTGGATTACAATCAACATTATGCCTGTAACATCAGTCTGTGATTGGCCATACAGTTATCTAAAACATCACAGGAATACTCTGCAGGTTTGATAGTTATGGACTGAATCACAATATAAAAGTTTGTTGGCTTACCAATGGTTTGCTGTGCTAAATTGAGGTCTGTTATAAGAACATTTTTTAAAGCTGTAAAAGACACTATCCCGTGTAGGATCCCTGTAATCCACCATCCCACACCTTTCCATCTCTCTCAGGCACTTCGAGTGAGCTATTTTTTAAAGACTGAAACAAGAAATTATGCTGTTCTCCTGCTTGGATTGGATCAACGTCAATTTTCTTTGGAGATTTAGACTATCCCTGGCAAGACCTTTAACTCTGCACAAGAAATTATTTCTTCGAACATCAACTTACCCTTCTTCTTCCCTTCGACTCAGTAATTGGCCATGTAGCAACCTCCAGACCATCCGTGCAGCCACCTTGGTGTCAATCCAAAGCAGCCGGAACCCATGGTATTAGTGTTTATTTTCATCCACCACTCTCTGACCAATGGATTTGCGACAACCTGCGGAGTTTCTCTGGCTCTGGTATGGGGGAAGCTGGGGCAGGAGTATCCTGGAGGCATAATGCGGAGTGTGGTAGGTACGATTACACAAGAGATATACCAATGCAACAGGTGCAAGCAGTTTGTTCTGGAAAATAAACTTCTATTGTGGACAAGAGAAACTGAAGCATATATTGGGCACCAGCTCTTCTGTAGAACAAGATGAAACTGCTGTAACCAGATATTATAAATATTTAGTGTACAAAAATAAAATCCATTTTATTATAACAAGCAAAACAGCACAGTATATTTCATAAATCATAACTAATTAAAGTTGTGGCAGTATGATAGCCCACAAAGCCTATGATAAGAATAGATTCAGGTATACAACTCTTTCCGATTGCATTTTGGAGTCGGGAAGGAATTTTTCCCTCCTTTTTTAAAGACATGTCCACCCTCAAATCCAACTTTGGGGGTAAGGAGGTAACCCCTACCCACCCCCAACCGCCACAATTTTTCATTTAAAAAAATCCCCACTTACAGGGCCTTCTCTCCTGCGGCGATCCAATTCGGCCTCCTACTTAAGCTGGGTATTACTAATTATTTGTGTGTGTGCAATAAGTTTTTTTCATCTACAAGGCTTATTTGCCAGGTCAGGCAAATGTCATATTGTGAAGTATGCAGATGATACCATTTTACTGGTTTAATTACCAACAATGATGGGATGAGTATGCGGCAGAGGTCACATTATTAATTTCATGGAGTTACCGTAATAACTTGCAGGTAATGTCACTAAGACAAAAGAGATATATTTCTAATCATACAGTGCTGCCTTTAGAGCCCTTAGTTATTGAGAGTATGGAAGTTGACAGTAGAAGGTTCACATTTTGGGCACATACCATAGCTCTGTCTATCATGGGGTGGTAACAATGATTGCATTAAAGAAACACACAGCAAATGCTCTTTTTTCTTAGGAAGCTGAACAGGAGCACCAGCCTCAGGACTTTTAACTAATTTTTACAGAAGTACCATTGAGAGCATTTTATCATAATATTCTAGTGTGTTTTGGGAATTGTGAATCAGAAATCCATCAATTTATATTTTCAAAATGAAGAATAAAGGAGTCAAAATTATGAATGGCCCTTTCCATCCTAGTTATAAATATTTGTTTTGTTACCCTGTGGAAGGCAGTTTCGGTATTTTTATTGTAGAACATGTAGGTACAGGAATAGTTTTTATCCAGCTGAGGTTATTTTACGAAATTCCTGATTTTACTACGACATCTCTGGACTGCTTAGGTCTTTGTAACAATTTGATACACAAGTTATTATTTTATCTAGTTACACATGTAATTTACCATTCTTGTTACATTGATTATACTGTTTCCTGTCACTTGTATATCGTACCATGCAAATGTTACTAATACTTTTCACTGACTGAATTGAAATTTTGTTAATGGTTTTTGTCACGAACACCAGTTCGCTGGGCACGGATCTGACCAATCAATCGGTACTCGCTGCCACCACTTTAGTTAGTACGCCTTAAAGACGCCCCAAAAACACTCTGACTCTCACTGACTATGCACACCCCTGTCCTGGCAGCTAAATGGTTAACACTACCCCATCACTCCAGCAACTAACTGGTTAATAGCATCAGTCCTTTACAAGCAGTCACAGAGTTATTAGCATTTACACTGCCAAACACTCAATCCACATATAAACTTATCAGAGGCTGATGAGTTCTTTTAGAGCACAAAACTGGTGGACAGTGCACATTATACAACTATAAATAAAATGACATAATAGGTACAACAGTTATATAAATAAAAAGGATAAAAATATTCACAGACCCTACTTACGAAAGAAGTCCTGTATCCCGGGGCAGGAAGAAACATTGGGTCCATACACACGGTTTTAGCATGTCCCCTCAGTATGAACAAAGTAATAGGGCTACAATGATTTTTAAACCATTTGATGAACCACCCCCTCCTGGTATGCATGAGGTGGGAGTGTCCAATTTACGACTAGCCAAAAGCATCCCCCTCAGTTAGGCAGATTCCTATAAATGTAGATATGTACATGTATTGGGATATTGACCACATATGCCTCTCCTGTATTAATTATCAATTCCTCCAATACCAACTTGACCTGGGTGTAATCCATATTTCCCAAGATATTAATAACTCGCCTTGGCAAGGGAATAAGGGTCTCGGTGTTGGGTATCATTTTGAGGGGCCTTCTGTTCCATTCATAATATAATATTGGTTTCTATCTTACACATTCCATACCGAAATACATTTATTTTGCATGTATGACTGTCCTTAAAATAACCTCTTAGTACCCACCAGACCCCTAGCTGAAGAGAATTCCAGATACACGGTTTGCCCCCCCATTGTCTGGAAAAGGAGATCTGGTTCCATCCTTCACTAATCGTAATATAAACAATAGGACTGTTCCAGGGTGCAATGGTATTTTTATTGGTCCTTTGCAGAACTAATATCAATAGTTAACCCATTCTTACCAAGTCACTACACACTTTCCTAACAGTCTTCATCAAAATTATCAAATAAAAAGAAAAATGGAAACCCAGCTGCATTTGATAGGGTTATAAGAAGTCATTAAGGAGGCCAAAATATATGTCTACTGTAAACTGTAGAATTTCAAGATCTTGAAAATAACAAGCTAGAATATTCAGTACGGTATATTCTATACAAAAAGCAATAAAGGGAATGTTAAAGGACAATTATACTCCCCTTCCCTCCGCTCCTCTTCTTTGTTCATACCTTTAACCCAGGGTGAGGACCTGAACCGCTAGGTCCTCACCCCTGGGTTTGCGTAACTTAAAGCAGAGTCTTAGAGCAACGCTGCTCTGGTAGGCTCCGCCCCCCCCTATCCTTGCGCAGACGAGGCCAATAGGAAGGCGCTTGTTGCAGAGCCAGCCTCACCCCTGGGTAAAAGGTAATGAACAAAGAAGAGAGAGCGGAGGGAAGGCGAGTATAATTGTCCTTTAAGTATCATAAGCACAGTGAATGTTTATGCTTTAGTTTTACTTTGATTGTACTAGAAAACCCTCCCGTGCGCAACTCCTCCATCCCTTGAGCAAATTCGGCCAGCGCCTGTGCTATTTACAGCCTTCGGTTAGTATACAAATAATTCATTCTTTTTACTAGCCTAGTTTTATTTAATTATTTTATATTCCAGAGTGATTTACTAGGTGAAAATAACGCAACTAAAGGTTCGTACACACGTACGATTTTGCCAACAATCCATGACCCCGAGCGCTACATGCAACAAACAGACGAGATCGTCGTGTGTCACTGTGTGTATGCATTCTGTAGACTTCCGTTGCGCGTAGCGCTCGGTGTCGGGGGTCACTCGCAAATTGAGTGTGTGTACGAACCTTTCAAACCTACCTAAATAAATAGACTAAGGATTGATGAGACTACAAACCCACTCAATCCCCAAAGCCCGAACCGTACTGTCCCAAGTTCCCTACATCTCCCCTACCGGAAATATCCCGCTGATCTTATTATTCCACCGGGCTTCAATCAGTTCTATGCCTTAAACTCATTAGCACCAACAGCCATAACTTATTATAGATAAAGATGTGGAAGACAACGTCTCGAGAAGACATTGAGAAAAAAACAGACAACCCTCTTCATCATTATATTAAACTAAACCTAGATAATTATTTGCAGTAATGTCTTATTGATTAAAGCTATATGTGTAATTTAATGTCTCACAGAACCTCTCCAATGTAATATTGTTCAACAACGAAGACACATAATACTCTGGGGCCGCTGAAACTGAAAGCTGCAGAATAAAGAAACCCAGCAACCACTATGGAAGAACCTGATAAGTTCCTCCTAGATGGGCAGGGGGGGGGGGAAGAATAATGAAAGTGATATCCTAGGCTTAATGTATATAAAATGTACCTTTCTTCTTTTTCCCCTCCCCCTCTCTCTCTTTCCTCTTTGAAGACTGCACCCCCGATTGCAAACATAAGATATCTTTAAAATACAATGGAATGTCATTAACAATACATATTGTATTGAAATGTGTCTGTAAATAACTTACGGGATAAACCCAGTGCCCTACAATAACTTCTAGAGAGACTCTCAAATACCTTTTCCAAATATCGTAGAAATACCCTGGTACACCCCAACATTCTATAGATCTTAAAAATAGTACAAAAGAACGGCTCAGAATCACAACCTATTTACAGAACCTTATAGCTGTAATATGACAAAAAAGATTTATCGACTACCCAATTAATACACTAGCCTAAAGAGAAACTAATCCCATATATACTGGCTCAATTAGACATCACTTGCAAGTACATCTAAATAAAAACCTAAACCACGTTCCCGTTATATTAAGACCTCACCGAACCAGTGATCCATAACCAACTCCCATCTATTCCAGTAACCTCACCGGTATGAACCTTGCCCCCAAATTGTGAAGAGTCCCACGGATCTCGCATTCCTAATAAGATAGGAGAAAAGAGAAAACTCCTCCCTCCCGATGCCATCGAAATAGTATGGCATCCCAGTCAATAAATCCTTTAATGTAATAGTGTTTCTATTTTTGTTTGTATTTTCTGGTGGAATGCTCACCTAATATCTTATCCTATGTTCATAGCCCTCAAGAAACCAACGAGAGAACTCCAGAACCAAACACAGAAGACCAGAGGCGCTTCAGCAGTAGCCCCATACTGAACCTCTACAACAACTACTATCTTACCATAACCCCCCTTGAATTTACAGCATTCTGTAATTATACAAAAAATTGTTGTGCTTGTTCACCACCATGCCCCACGTCTGATAGCATTACCATATTAACACATAGTTAAAGGACTAAATACACCCCAAAAACGCAAAATGGCCTTACATCTACTAACCTAACCCAGACATTCTATTACAAGAAACACATTCCAAAAAAGGCCATGAACTGCAATACTGGGGTAAATAATACTCCATATACTTCGCATCCGCACATACAAAGAAGGCTGGGTGGCTATCCTGATAAGAGGATCACACCAAACAAACTACAGAAATCCTTCCAGTTAAAGAGCATGTCCACCCCCAAAGCTACCATTTAACCCACTATTGGCCGCACTGTGTAGTGTATTAAAATCCTTACCTTCACCCCCTGTCCAAATGGTTTTCCTGTAATGTCCCTCCAAAGTCCCAAAAGTAAACAGCAGGAGCCTTTCTGTGTCCATATAGGATCTGCCTCCTGTCTCTCCTCCGGAGAATTATGCCATGCTCCTGCAGTGCGGGAGGAGGGGCAACTCCTCGTGCTTAACATCCTTTCTGAAAACCAACAATCTAGTTGAAACCTGGTATCTCCATCACCCAAATCAAAAAGAACACTCATTCTACTTCCCCGCTCATAAATTATCCACCAGACTTGACTATATATTATAAATCCTTAATTATTTCATCCACATCCAACGCTCATTTCTCTGAAATCTCTGGTCAGAACCTGCTTAGGTCCGTATAACTTTACGAAATCTGATACACAATAGACCTACTCCACTATGGCGACTCAATGATCACACCTATCCACCACCAAAACCAGGAAGACCTCTCCTATCCATCCAACTTATTTCCAAGAACGATAGCCACGAGATAGCAACCTCTTGCTTTGGATGGCCCACAAAGTGGTAATCAGAGGGAAATGCATCCAAATCGCAACAAAAATTGAAGCTAGAGAAGCAAGGATCTTAGAATTCCTCTCTCTCATAAGGACTAATGACCAACAAGTAAGTAAACATGGATCGAAAATCTGAACCAAACACTGTCATTTATAAGAGGGAATTAAACCAACTACCACAAATTCCTAGAATTAAGTATTTATTTGGTCAGATCAAAGATAAAGACGGATTTGCTCTTGCAGAATATTACTCATACTACTTACAGTGAGGGAAACCGGTCAGTTGATTGACCTGGAAAACATACAATTATCTCCACTGCCTCATATTCCATTTTATGGTTACAACCTCACAAAAATGACACCTCCCTCAACAATACATTATCCGTTCCTCCTTGCAACTATGGAACCATGTAATAATAAATTCAACCTAATACCATTTCCCTCAATATTAGTGCCACTGTTCCACACCCCGTACTTTGGTGGAAAACCTTCTGTGGTTGATGATGAAATCTCATGAGCATGGGGAAAAGGAGATGTCAGACATCGCTGTCCACTCAGCCGGCGGATGCCTCGGTCAGATGCACATCAAAAAAAATATATATATATTTTTAAAATACCCCATACTCTATGGTACCCATATACCAGAATATTATCTTACGCAAGAATATACTTATGTACTATATCAAAATGTACAGAACATAAGCCCTGCCCATTCGAAATCTTCAGCACTAGTCAAGACCACAAACAGGAGCAATCTCCTTACTATAAAACTATTATGGCACGACAGACTACCAATAAAATCCCCCCCATTACTAAAATCGGAAATCAACTTCAACAAGATGAATCACAGTGGTCCAGAATATCTCTACTACTCCGCAAAATGCACCTCAATAAAAAAAAAAAAAAGAAAAATCGAACAAAATTATGTAGTGACTGCTACACACACACCCAGCCTTCTTAAATATAATACCCCCTACAATACAACCGTTATGCTACCGAGGATGTCAGAAAACAGAACCAATTCTGTTGGTGTGGAACGCACAGAGGTGTCCAAAATCTGATACATCTGGATTCTCAAAAACACCCCAGCTACTATTCCATAATAATATCTCCAAAGAAATAATGGGGGCATCCGGACAGCCACTGGTCAAAATGTTCAATCTAGAACTAGAACCTAGAATTTGAAATTTACTATCTAAAATGCGTTAAAAACAATCAGGTTTTACTACTGAATCTATCAATGCACTGATAAGACCATCATAGACTAAGATTCTCAAAATTTAAATTGCTGTGAACAGGAACATATAAATATTGATAATATGAATATTCCACTCCATTCCTTTGTACCGTTTCCGATCAACCCTTTGGATATTGTTATCTTTTTTACTTCATGTTATCAAGATTATCTAACATGATGCTTTTTGTTAAATCATACTCAAAAAAAAAAATAAATAAATGTCAGATTCCTGGATGATCGAATCAGAGAGAACAAGCCTTTGACAACTGTCCTAAAAAATTAAAACTCCCTGACTGCTCTGAAGTTTTATTTTAATTTACTGTAGTGAAAGCTGAAACTTGAATAATAAAACGCAATTATTACCAAATCACATCTGGGCCACAATATCTTTCAGTACCTGATTTATTTGCTCCTTCAAACTGTTCCTCTGTAAGACCCAGTGACCGCATTCCCCGCGCCCTGCTGGCAGCCTGCAGCTCTGCGACGTTTAGGTTGTCAACTCCTTCCTTAGCGATCATCTGTACAACAGAAAACTATGTTGAGCAAGAGTGCAGCCATTTTGTGAATATCCTGTATCAACCAATATTAAAGAAGGCCCCAGTCATTTATCCTATCCCCCAGGATCCTCTGATTAGACCAAACAAATTATTCATAAAACCCCCTATACCACCCATAAAAGGTTTTTAGCATTGACACACATCTGTCCAGGGGACTTAATATGGTTGTTTCTCTCTGCTTTTTCAACTCTTATAAGAGATAACAGGGTTTTAACCAAGAACTACTGCAATTAGACAGTGTAGGTGACAGATGTACTTGATAGGCATTTACTGAAATAGGGTCTTAAAGGGCATGTCCACCCCTTATAAAACTTTTGATATGCGGTAGGGCATCTCTCTTCAGTCCCAACCGCATTATTATTATTGTTAGAAAGTCCCCCGATTCTTACTTACCTCCCTCTTTCCCCCCCGCCGCACTGTACAGGCCCTCTGGTTGCAGGGAAATGCAAGCAGGGGAGGGACGGGCAGCCGGCCTGTGATTGGCTGAGAGGCAGCCAATCACGGTCGCAGCTGCTGGGAGTTCTGAAGAGCGGAGGAGAGAGGAGGTAAGTAAAGATTGGGGGACTTTCTAACAAATAGTGATTGTCAGTTATTTGCCTGCAACCTCAGCTGCTATTTTTACCATTTTATCACATGCATTGTTAGCAAAATTTAATAAGTTCTATTCCTGTCTGGCAAATTTTTCTGCCTACCCTCTTGGTCAATGAGCTTTTTATAGCTTGAGCATTGTACAAAGGACGCAGCAGGTGAAACAGCAGTCAATCATTGGCTGTGCTTCCATTTTCATAATGGAGGGAGGGGCCAGCTTATTCTGCCCAAATGGGGACAATATTATCAAATACTGGTTAGCAATGCAGGTATAAAGTACAAAATACATAATTTGGGGTGGGTGGCCCACGAGGGACTATTTTTTTTTGGACATACCATTTATAATACCCATATTTAATATGCCCATGGGCACAGCAGTGAGAGTAAAAACAGTCACACAAACGGAAATCACACTAAGTAAACCCTTTCATTTGGAGGATCTTTATACCTCATCATCAGCTCTTATGGACCGAAGTTGCATTTGAAGCTGAAAACGCAGCAGGTTGTTTGTACCAATGGGTGGCAGTTCCAGCAGCCTGCACAGTGCCACAAGCTGGACCTTTCAAGGTGCTCTAGTGTCAGCTCTCATCCTCGAATAACTTTGAAAGCGCACAATCTCTTTTGTGCTGGGCTGCTCGCCAGTGCCGCGTACCTGGAAAAATGGGGAAAAGCAAAAAATGGGGTTTCTAAAAGCAATAATATTAAAATAGGAATTAAAACAAATGATAGTTTGTATAAAAATACTGTGTATCCAATCCAGTAATTATTTTTAAAAAAACATTTTTAATGCAGGTATCTGGTTTTTCAGAACTCTGTTGTCCTGTATCACACGATGTGTGCTTGACACAGGTCCAGTGAGTTTTCTATCCCAGCCCAGAACTGGTTGATCTTTCTTGACTGTATATCATATATTACTGGGTTGGAAGGGCTGTAAACTCCGGAAATACCAGAAACCTGCAAAATTAGGATTCATCAACAATGCTACGGATTTCAAGAGGTGACAGTTACAGATATTGGTTGTAGTGGAATTACAGAATTCAGGCTATTCATATTTTAGGTTTAAAATGGTATGTCCGCCCCCTCCCAAAAAAAACCCTTCTTTGCGATGTTTAAAGTTGTCAAAAGTAATCTAAATGTACTTACCAACCCTTATTCCTCTGGCTTTCTTCTGCCTAGCTTCCATTTACAGAAGCTGCGGGACCGGCAGCAGCATCTGTGATTGGATGAGATGTCCCTTTTGCAGCTTTCGCGTAAGGAAGCTAGGCAGAAGGCAGCCGGGTAATGGAGGTTGGGAAGTACATTTGGAATTACTTTTGACAACTTTAAACATCGCAAAGTAAAGGTCTTTTATTCTTGCACAAGTAAATTTTGCTCACCTTTCCCTCCAATTTATTTTTAAGGCCCTACAAGCAGTTAACACTATGATGAAAGACATACCTGCTGCACAAGGAAGAGAACTGCTGCTGGCTATCGCCCCCGGTCTCAGCTTGTTTCTCCTAGCCATTTCCGAGATGGTTTCCTGAAGGAATTTGGCCATTTCTAACTTTGCAGACAGCCTTTTCTTCATCTTTTCTTCCTAAAAAAACAAATAATGCGAAACAAACCGTGAAAAGTAACGCAGGTATACATTGTGAAAGGAGGTGAGGTGAAGTCCCCCAGGGTACACAAAGTCAGTAGATAGAAGTTCCTCCAGGGCATATAATGGGTTTAACTTTCTATTAATCTTCTGACCTTTTTGGATTCGTTTCAAATGTTGAGGTAACATTTCTGGAAACAGTTTCAGGAAGACGGGCAGCAGGAATTCCATGAAGGGGACAATAACAAAACCATGAATGGAACCAGGCGGAAAAGATCAGCACACGTCCTCATTAACTTGTAGAAAGAGATCAGACATGAGCATCAATTAAAATGGAATGTTCATGGGTAATACAGATGTACTGAACAATCTACACAAACAAAAGAATAGTGTCAGCAATATTACATAGTCAGTCCGTTGTACCTGCCCTCAATAAAGATATCACAACAGCACTAACACCCCATCAGGGAGTCTGCAGCAAGTACGTAAAACAGGGGATTTATGTCCTGCAACCCAAGTGTTGGAATAATGAAAAAACAGTAGCATAGCAGATTCACTAGATGTCAGTGTTTATGTATAATTACACCCTTTCCACTGAGATATCCTATAGATATTTTGTTCCTATTAAATACGAATCCATAAAGTAAAAGAGTGAACAAGCAATGTAGCAGAGAACATTTGTTTTCCATTTTTTGGGATCAGGAGCTACAAATAAAAACAACTATGAAGGAAGACCATATATACTGCATAACAAAATTACTCTGGACAGGATCCATGTGGCCTAACTTTAGGTATCTATGATGCCTTGTTCAATAGCTTTAATTGAAAGTTCCTACTATACGGTACCATGCCATTACCCAAACTTACTTGCCCATTATGAGAACTAAAACATTATGTGGATAGTGGAATGTAAGATATTCATACACCTGTTCGACATTAGTCAATTAGATTTTTGATCCAGTGAACATCAAATCAACTAAAGTCTGGCTGCGCAGTGACGTTCCCAGACTGGATAACACATCAACTTACTGGATTACAATCAACATTATGCCTGTAACATCAGTCTGTGATTGGCCATACAGTTATCTAAAACATCACAGGAATACTCTGCAGGTTTGATAGTTATGGACTGAATCACAATATAAAAGTTTGTTGGCTTACCAATGGTTTGCTGTGCTAAGATTGAGGTCTGTTATAAGAACATTTTTTAAAGCTGTAAAAGACACTATCCCGTGTAGGATCCCTGTAATCCACCATCCCACACCTTTCCATCTCTCTCAGGCACTTCGAGTGAGCTATTTTTTAAAGACTGAAACAAGAAATTATGCTGTTCTCCTGCTTGGATTGGATCAACGTCAATTTTCTTTGGAGATTTAGACTATCCCTGGCAAGACCTTTAACTCTGCACAAGAAATTATTTCTTCGAACATCAACTTACCCTTCTTCTTCCCTTCGACTCAGTAATTGGCCATGTAGCAACCTCCAGACCATCCGTGCAGCCACCTTGGTGTCAATCCAAAGCAGCCGGAACCCATGGTATTAGTGTTTATTTTCATCCACCACTCTCTGACCAATGGATTTGCGACAACCTGCGGAGTTTCTCTGGCTCTGGTATGGGGGAAGCTGGGGCAGGAGTATCCTGGAGGCATAATGCGGAGTGTGGTAGGTACGATTACACAAGAGATATACCAATGCAACAGGTGCAAGCAGTTTGTTCTGGAAAATAAACTTCTATTGTGGACAAGAGAAACTGAAGCATATATTGGGCACCAGCTCTTCTGTAGAACAAGATGAAACTGCTGTAACCAGATATTATAAATATTTAGTGTACAAAAATAAAATCCATTTTATTATAACAAGCAAAACAGCACAGTATATTTCATAAATCATAACTAATTAAAGTTGTGGCAGTATGATAGCCCACAAAGCCTATGATAAGAATAGATTCAGGTATACAACTCTTTCCATTGCATTTTGGAGTCGGGAAGGAATTTTTCCCTCCTTTTTTAAAGACATGTCCACCCTCAAATCCAACTTTGGGGGTAAGGAGGTAACCCCTACCCACCCCCAACCGCCACAAATTTTTCATTTAAAAAAATCCCCACTTACAGGGCCTTCTCTCCTGCGGCGATCCAATTCGGCCTCCTACTTAAGCTGGGTATTACTAATTATTTGTGTGTGTGCAATAAGTTTTTTTCATCTACAAGGCTTATTTGCCAGGTCAGGCAAATGTCATATTGTGAAGTATGCAGATGATACCATTTTACTGGTTTAATTACCAACAATGATGGGATGATATGCGGCAGAGGTCACATTATTAATTTCATGGAGTTACCGTAATAACTTGCAGGTAATGTCACTAAGACAAAAGAGATATATTTCTAATCATACAGTGCTGCCTTTAGAGCCCTTAGTTATTGAGAGTATGGAAGTTGACAGTAGAAGGTTCACATTTTGGGCACATACCATAGCTCTGTCTATCATGGGGTGGTAACAATGATTGCATTAAAGAAACGACACAGCAAATGCTCTTTTTTCTTAGGAAGCTGAACAGGAGCACCAGCCTCAGGACTTTTAACTAATTTTTACAGAAGTACCATTGAGAGCATTTTATCATAATATTCTAGTGTGTTTTGGGAATTGTGAATCAGAAATCCATCAATTTATATTTTCAAAATGAAGAATAAAGGAGTCAAAATTATGAATGGCCCTTTCCATCCTAGTTATAAATATTTGTTTTGTTACCCTGTGGAAGGCAGTTTCGGTATTTTTATTGTAGAACATGTAGGTACAGGAATAGTTTTTATCCAGCTGAGGTTATTTTACGAAATTCCTGATTTTACTACGACATCTCTGGACTGCTTAGGTCTTTGTAACAATTTGATACACAAGTTATTATTTTATCTAGTTACACATGTAATTTACCATTCTTGTTACATTGATTATACTGTTTCCTGTCACTTGTATATCGTACCATGCAAATGTTACTAATACTTTTCACTGACTGAATTGAAATTTTGTTAATGGTTTTTGTCACGAACACCAGTTCGCTGGGCACGGATCTGACCAATCAATCGGTACTCGCTGCCACCACTTTAGTTAGTACGCCTTAAAGACGCCCCAAAAACACTCTGACTCTCACTGACTATGCACACCCCTGTCCTGGCAGCTAAATGGTTAACACTACCCCATCACTCCAGCAACTAACTGGTTAATAGCATCAGTCCTTTACAAGCAGTCACAGAGTTATTAGCATTTACACTGCCAAACACTCAATCCACATATAAACTTATCAGAGGCTGATGAGTTCTTTTAGAGCACAAAACTGGTGGACAGTGCACATTATACAACTATAAAATAAAATGACATAATAGGTACAACAGTTATATAAATAAAAAGGATAAAAATATTCACAGACCCTACTTACGAAAGAAGTCCTGTATCCCGGGGCAGGAAGAAACATTGGGTCCATACACACGGTTTTAGCATGTCCCCTCAGTATGAACAAAGTAATAGGGCTACAATGATTTTTAAACCATTTGATGAACCACCCCCTCCTGGTATGCATGAGGTGGGAGTGTCCAATTTACGACTAGCCAAAAGCATCCCCCTCAGTTAGGCAGATTCCTATAAATGTAGATATGTACATGGTATTGGGATATTGACCACATATGCCTCTCCTGTATTAATTATCAATTCCTCCAATACCAACTTGACCTGGGTGTAATCCATATTTCCCAAGATATTAATAACTCGCCTTGGCAAGGGAATAAGGGTCTCGGTGTTGGGTATCATTTTGAGGGGCCTTCTGTTCCATTCATAATATAATATTGGTTTCTATCTTACACATTCCATACCGAAATACATTTATTTTGCATGTATGACTGTCCTTAAAATAACCTCTTAGTACCCACCAGACCCCTAGCTGAAGAGAATTCCAGATACACGGTTTGCCCCCCACATTGTCTGGAAAAGGAGATCTGGTTCCATCCTTCACTAATCGTAATATAAACAATAGGACTGTTCCAGGGTGCAATGGTATTTTTATTGGTCCTTTGCAAGAACTAATATCAATAGTTAACCCATTCTTACCAAGTCACTACACACTTTCCTAACAGTCTTCATCAAAATTATCAAATAAAAAGAAAAATGGAAACCCAGCTGCATTTGATAGGGTTATAAGAAGTCATTAAGGAGGCCAAAATATATGTCTACTGTAAACTGTAGAATTTCAAGATCTTGAAAATAACAAGCTAGAATATTCAGTACGGTATATTCTATACAAAAAGCAATAAAGGGAATGTTAAAGGACAATTATACTCCCCTTCCCTCCGCTCCTCTTCTTTGTTCATACCTTTAACCCAGGGTGAGGACCTGAACCGCTAGGTCCTCACCCCTGGGTTTGCGTAACTTAAAGCAGAGTCTTAGAGCAACGCTGCTCTGGTAGGCTCCGCCCCCCCCTATCCTTGCGCAGACGAGGCCAATAGGAAGGCGCTTGTTGCAGAGCCAGCCTCACCCCTGGGTAAAAGGTAATGAACAAAGAAGAGGAGCGGAGGGAAGGCGAGTATAATTGTCCTTTAAGTATCATAAGCACAGTGAATGTTTATGCTTTAGTTTTACTTTAGATTGTACTAGAAAACCCTCCCGTGCGCAACTCCTCCATCCCTTGAGCAAATTCGGCCAGCGCCTGTGCTATTTACAGCCTTCGGTTAGTATACAAATAATTCATTCTTTTTACTAGCCTAGTTTTATTTAATTATTTTATATTCCAGAGTGATTTACTAGGTGAAAATAACGCAACTAAAGGTTCGTACACACGTACGATTTTGCCAACAATCCATGACCCCGAGCGCTACATGCAACAAACAGACGAGAATCGTCTGTGTGTATGCATTCTGTAGACTTCCGTTGCGCGTAGCGCTCGGTGACGGGGGTCACTCGCAAATTGAGTGTGTGTACGAACCTTGACAAGTACAAGCTAATAATCTTATGTAGATAGAAAGTTGCATTTCAATGGGTCTTCAATGGGTTGGGCAAAATTACAGAAAACAATCTGCTGTTCTACATTAAAATGACAATAGTTTGAAACCCGCAACTATTGTCATTTAATAGTACCCAGGGTAAGGACCTTAACTGCTAGGTCCTCGTCCCAGACATGTGTAAAAAGTTTTGCTCACTGGGCCGTATGTATGTATGTATGTATGTATGTATGTGTATTTATATAGTGCCACTAGGGGACGCAGCGCTGTATTATATATAATACAGAAAGTCATACAAGGGGGCAGTAAATAAATATATAAATAAGAAAAGCCATAAATGACCGCACTCCACTCACCACCTTGCAATGCACTGGTGCTACTCCGTACACATCCACCATAGAATCCAGTAAAGAGCACTCAAAGGGACTTCCATAAGCAAACAAATCCAAAGTTTGTGTCCAAGGCACAATAAACTTTGGATTTGTTTGCTTATGGACGTCCCTTTGAGTGCTATTTACTGGATTCTATTGTAAATATATAAATAAGTAAGAGCATCACTAAATATACAAGTGCTTAAAACGTGTAACATGAGGAAAGAAGTCCCTGCCCATTAGAGCTTGCAATCTACTTAGGTGGGTAACATACAGATACATAGGAAAGGGTGCAAGTGCTAAAGTAATAACTGGTGCAGTGTCAACAGTCCTATGTTGTGCTGTGCTTAGAGAGATAGCTTGACAGGTTAGATTTAAATTTGTTTATGTGTTTATGAAGGTTTCTTGACATAGAGAGAGGGGAATAGAATTCCAGAGGATGGGAGCCAAAAGAGAAAAAGGTTTAAGGCGAGAGGAGGCAGTGTGAGTGGGGGGGTCTACATAAGAGATGGTTCTGTGATGAGCGGAGGGTGTGGGCAGGGACATATGGGGACACTAGAGAAGAAATATAAGAAGGAGCAGCAGAGCGAAGGGATTTAAATGTTAAGAGAAGGATTTTGTAGATAATGCGTTGTTTAATGGGGAGCCAGGTAGATGTGCGGCACAGAGGAGATTCAATATCCCGATTGTTAGAGAGCGAGCCAATGCATGCGGCAGAGTTAAGTATGGACTGAAGAGGAAAAAGATGGGAAGCAGGAATACCAGAAAGCAGGTGGTTACAATAATTCAGACGTGATAGGATGAGAGCATGGATAAGCATAGCAGTAGTTTGAAGAGAAAGGAATCTGCGGATCTTCGCAATGTTACGAAGAAAAAAGCGACAGGATTTAGCAACATAGTTAATAGGATTGGAGAAGGAGAGAGAGGAGTCAATAAATAACCCCTAAGCAATGGCCGACTGAATAGGGTAAATCAAGGTGTTGTTCACAGAAATAGAAAAAGGTGGGATAGGACCAGGTTTAGGTGGGAAAATTCTTAGTTCGGTTTTAATCAGGTTTAGTATGAGGCATCGGTGCGCCATCCATGAGGAGACAGCACGGAGACAGTCAGAGATACGTGATTGGGTGTCAGGACTGGTGTGGGGGTGGAAAAATATATTTGCGTATCGGCATACATGGTTGTTAAAACCAAAATGAGCTGATGACTTCCCAGGGAAATGAAATAGAGGGAGAACAACAGGGGTCCAAGAACAGCGCCCTGCAGAACCCCAACAGTAAGAGGAATCGGAGAGGATGTTTTATTATCATACAGTGGTTGAAAGACCAATACAAAGTGGTGTACACGTGAGAAGTGGAACGAAAATACAGGATTCCAAACATTTTTAAAAATCAATAACTGCAAAGTGGAGTGTGCGTAATTATTCAGCCCCCTTTGGTCTGAGTGCAGTCAGTTGCCCATAGACATTGCCTGATGAGTGCTAATGACTAAATAGAGTGCACCTGTGTGTAATCTAATGTCAGTACAAATACAGCTGCTCTGTGACTGCCTCAAAGGTTGTCGAAGAGAATTTTGGGAGCAAGACCATGAAGTCCAAAGAACACACCAGACAGGTCAGGGATAAAGTTATTGAGAAATTTAAAGCAAGCTTAGACTACAAAAAGATTTCCAAAGCCTTGAACATCCCATGGAGCACTGTTCAAGCGATCATTCAGAAATGGAAGGAGTATGGCACAGCTGTAAACCTACCAAGACAAGGCCATCCACCTAAACTCACAGGCCGAACAAGGAGAGCGCTGATCAGAAATGCAGTCAAGAGGCCCATGGTGACTCTGGACGAGCTGCAGAGATCTACAGCTCAGGTGGGGGAATCTGTCCATAGGACAACTATTAGTCGTGCACTGCACAAAGTTGCCCTTTATGGAAGAGTGGCAAGAAGAAAGCCATTGTTAACAGAAAAGCATAAGAAGTCCCGTTTGCAGTTTGCCACAAGCCATGTGGGGGACACAGCAAACATGTGGAAGAAGGTGCTCTGGTCAGATGAGACCAAAATGGAACTTTTTGGCCCAAATGCAAAACGCTATGTGTGACACTGCACAACACCCAGAACACACCATCCCCACTGCTCTGGGGGTGCTTCTCTTCAGCTGGGACAGGGAAGCTGGTCAGAGTTGATGGGAAGATGGATGGAGCCAAATACAGGGCAATCTTAGAAGAAAACCTCTTGGAGTCAGCAAAAGACTTGAGACTGGGGCAGAGGTTCACCTTCCAGCAGGACAACGACCCTAAACATAAAGCCAGGGCAACAATGGAATGGTTTAAAACAAAACATATCCATGTGTTAGAATGGCCCAGTCAAAGCCCAGATCTAAATCCAATTGAGAATCTGTGGCAAGATCTGAAAACTGCTGTTCACAAATGCTGTCCATCTAATCTGACTGAGCTGGAGCTGTTTTGCAAAGAAGAATGGGCAAGGATTTCAGTCTCTAGATGTGCAAAGCTGGTAGAGACATACCCTAAAAGACTGGCAGCTGTAATTGCAGCAAAATGTGGTTCTACAAAGTATTGACTCAGGGGGCTGAATAATTACGCACACCCCACTTTGCCGTTATTGATTTGTTAAAAATGTTTGGAATCATGTATGATTTTCGTTCCACTTCTCACGTGTACACCACTTTGTCTTTCACGTGGAATTCCAATAAAATTGATTCATATTTGTGGCAGTAATGTGACAAAATGTGGAAAACTTCAAGGGGGCCGAATACTTTTGCCAACCACTGTATGACACAGAGTAGGTTCTGTTCTGCCGCTTAATTCCGGATTACCCCACCCTCATCTCAGTGTTAGCCCTGGCTAATAGGAATCTGCTTGGCAAGCACAGATACACATCTTCACCTATATGAACATCAATCCTTCATTTATCAGGATTCTTCATAGGGAACTAGTGTGTTTGTAAATGTACAATTTTCATTGGGAAGAAATAGATTTGTTTGAATGTTGCACTTTTATAGCCCCAAATATACACGCTGGAATTCTCATTGGGATACATTAGCAAGTCAACATGGATCGAATCTACATACAGAAAAAAGCAGTGTTTCTAATCAAAGGGGATGGTTAAGCAAAGTTCCGATAATTTTTGGCCATTACAGACCAATGTTGATTGAATATTCATCCAAATTGTAAGAACATTAAATAGGACATGCGCACTGTGATTCCTTTGAGGTTATCCTATTGCAGCGCACCAAAAAAGGTGATTGCATGCGCTGAGAAAAGGGTCAGCAGCGGGGAAAGTGGGGCCATTCCCGATCTCTTCTATTGGTGTGCGCTGAGCGCTGGGCTAACACAGCGATCAGTGTTGCTTTAAAAAAAAAAAAAAAAATTCACCAGAATTAAGCTAGCCATAAACCTATTTGGCTTTAATGTCTAATGCCTCAGCTTTTTTTCCTGCGATGTTCCCTGGATGGATAATGCTTTACCATTGATATTACACTTGTAGTGTTGGTCATAAAGATATCAGGCTGGGCGGTTGTGAGGAATGTCTGCAGGTAAGGCCCCTTTAATTAGAGTTTTTGTTAATGGAATGTCCAATCAGTATTCTTTGGGTTTTGATATCAATATACATTTAGATTTGCCAAGGAAGTAAAGATGCTGCACTTCCAAGGTGGATTACTCTATACTCCCAGTTTGCTGCATGTGCCTATGTTAGAGAGCGAGGCGGGTGGACTGGAGGAACAAGTGGTGAAACCGTTGGCCACAGACAAGCAGCATCTTTGACAGCTCACCACTCATCTTCTATTGCAGAAGAGGGGTGGGAGTACGGTCTCCTACCTTCCCGGCCAATAGATTTTCTATAAAATGGTGTTTTAAAACTCCCAGTACTCTTCTAATTCCCTGGATACAGAGAATTTTAGTACATACCTAAAAGGTATTAAGAACACAGGTGTGCAGTGATAAAATTCAGCATTGCCAAGTGTGCAACAGTCTATAAATGTTTAAGAACTACTGGCTTATACAATCATTATGGTACATTATCAGAACAAAACTTGTTTCTTACCGGCAGCGGAGTGTAGCCAAAACCACATTGCAGGTATAAGTAGTCATTTCTGGAGAGAATTTGAGTGAAGCCTGAAATTAGAAAATATAAAAAAAGAAAACATTTGTCAATTTTTGATAGTTTAAAGGGCATGTCCACCTCTTATAAAAACTTTTGATATGCGGTAGGGCATGCTCCCCTAGCCCCAACCGCATTAATATAATTGTTAGAAAGTCCCCCGATACTTACTTACCTTCCCTCTCTCCTTCGCCGCAGTGTTCCAGCCCTCTGCTTGCATGGAATTGCAAGCAGGGGGCGGGACCGGAAGCCGCGTCCGTGATTGGCTGAGAGGCAGCCAATCACGGTTGGGGCTGCCGGGATTTCTGAACAGCGGAGTAGAGAGGGACGGTAAGTAAAGATTGAGGGACTTTCTAACAATTATATTAATGCGGCTGGGGCTGGGGGAGCATGCCCTACCGCATACCCAAAGGGTTTAATGTTAGGGGGAGGCAGAGAAAAACGGGAGGGGGAGGGAGAGGGAGGGGGGGAGAGCTGCACTGAGCATGCCTCAAACCTTAACGAGGTTGAGGCAGACTCAGGCACAGCATGAGTCACAAACTTCTCCTACACAGCAGTTTCCTGGACTTTGGAGGGGCACAGCAGGGGAACTATTTTGAGCAGAAATGTAAGGTAAGGCTTATTTTAAACTACTTGATGTGGCCAGTAAGGGGTTAAATTTTAGTTTTGGGGGTGGACATGCCCTTTAATAGGAACGTACAGTTTCCAGACAACAAGCTGTATCTCCCCTCTCCCTTTTTGGTGGTTGCTGGGTGATTTATAAAATTTAACTGTGGGTACTAGAGATTAGCTCCCATAATTCACCTTAGCTATGGGACTGCCAGCTAAAAGTATTCTGTACATTTCAATTTGTTGAGTCCTACAGTAAATGTGAAACAAGGAAGCTGAATCCTTGCTTCCTAGAAGCCTACACCAAATTATGTAACAGCACAGAGACTCTCCCTACACACAGAACAGCGAATTCAGTTCAGTTTTTGTGTAAACATTTAAATGCTCCTATCCATAACTATTATATATTCTTTTGCTTTTCACACAAAAGAAGAAAAGTAATCTTTGCAGTGTAATTTCTTAGCTAGCATGGATATAAGAAACAGAATATTAACATTTCAGTGAATACTAAAAATAATGCAGTGGACTTGAACCTGCAACCTCATATACTCCGTCTTGCTAAAAGCAAAGCTTTTGCCCCTATTCCAAATAGAGATACCACGTGGAACATTAGTACATGTAGAAACTTTTTCTTTGGATCTTTGGTTAGGAACATAATGGAAACAATAAATAAAAGTCTGGGGATTTGAACCCGTGACTTATGGGTTTCTAAAACATGTACATTAGCAGGTGAGCCACCACAGTAAGTGCAAAAAATCCAGGTACAGTTATAAACTTTATCTTTTCCTAGGAACAGAATTGGGGTGTTAGTAAAATCAGCTGCATATTTTGTATTGCCCCAGGAAGGCAGTATGCTGGCTGGTAAATGAACTGCAGCAGCTTTCAAAGACTTATCAGGTACTTCCATTTTGGTGTGGAGACCTCTGTATAGTAAATACACAGAGACAGTGACATAATTGTCCAGATTAAGCAAGAGTGACAGTGGTAAAAGGGCATGTCCACTGAAGAAAACCCTTTTCTTTAAATTGTATATTACCCCCCAAACTCCACTTTTGCTTTATTGTCAGCTTTCAAAAATGTTCCTGAACTTGCTTACCTGACCCAGCTGTCAGTTAAGAGGTGACCGGGAAGGAAGACGGCTGTCTGCGCAGAAGTATTTGCTCGAAACAGGAGCAAGGGGCGGCACCTAAACACAGAAGGACCGGGTCAGGTAATAAAGTTTAGGAGCGTTTTTGAAAGCTGGGAATAACGTGAAATTGCGGTTTGGGGGGGGGGTAATATATAATTTAAATAAAAGGGTTTTTTTGGAGTGAACTTGCCCTTTAAAGTAGCACTAACTGATTCAATATTGGTTAGCGCAGCTTTAAACCTTGTGGCAGCTATGTGGGTAACCAAAAGTCACGCAAGGGTTAAAACCTGTTAGGAATTCAGCCAGAGCCACAAATGCGATATTAACTAGTGTATGGGAGATCTACCTAGAGTAAAAGCCTCTTTGGGTGAATTTCCCTGGACATGTTTCAGGCAAATCTCTAGCAGTTTATAGGCTTTCACACAACACATTGCTACTAAAGTAAGATGCCACACTATCCATTAATAGTTCATGTCTATGGGGGAACACATGTTCTAATAAAAAAAGGCCAAAATATAAAACAAAGTATAGTACTTGGCTTCCTATAGACAATTACAAATACATATGTGCAGTTACAGAATGTCGGTTGTTCCTATGCAAGAGTAACTACAGTAACTGGTATGGCATGGAGAAAGCTGAATGAAGCTGACAAAGTACCAAACCTACAGCGGCTAATATTACATTCTGAATCCATCTTAACCCTTGAACATGACTTAAAATAACTTTGCCTCATAGTAATCTATAAATAAATACATGAAACTAGACCTTACTCTGAGGTATGTTTGTGGCTGCATGCCTTCAATACAGTACTTGTTTTTTTCAGGCCAAGTATCCTCCAACCCCGTAGTGGTTTTGTTTTGCACCTAATGTAGTTATTTTGTTTTGCACCTAATAAACTGTCAAGTTCACAAGAAGTAGTGTGCTCCTCGTACTGTTATATTTGTTGGATTACCTCAGCCCTCTGGGTAGGGGGTGTGGAGGATTGCACCTACAGACTACTAGGCCAAAGCCATTGGCAGTGTGCTAGAGTGGCACCAGGTGCAACAGGTTACCATGGGAGGTCACTTAATCCGATCTGCGGCTTCTGGGAAACAGCCAAGATGGCACTCGGCTCTCAGCCCAATCAATGCTCTAGGTGTCCGCAAAGTTTTAAACAGAATCACCTTTAGCGGCCAGTTCGTGTTCACAGACTAACTAGGCATATATAATTTATACCGTAGAAGACTCTCTTGAGTACATCATACTCACACAACCTCTGCTGAATCCTTCACGGCACAACCGCAGGTCTCTGGTCCATAGAGTGAGGTTTCATGCCGGTGTGAGTAGGTGTGTTATTACAACGGATTAAATGCTTGGCTCCAACCCGCTTTAAGTAACTCGCGGGGGTTCCCAGCACTTTCCTGCCACTCTGCAAACAATAGTTACTGTTTCCTTCGGCTGTGAATCTCCTCTAAGTCCCTGTTTCTCCCCTAACAGGTGGGGCTTCGTCAGGACGTACATTATTCTCCCCTATCAAGTCCTTTTATGGAGCGAATCCTCCAAAAAAGGACTTGATAGGGGGAAGATTAATTTAAGTCCTTCCTCTTATCTCATAATTATCCGGGAGGACTTACAGAGGCTATGAAAGAAACAATTACTAATGTACATGTTTATTCCAGTGAAAATAGCTTTGTCATTAGCAGGATATATCCGGCAATACTCCCACGTAGTCTAAAGAACTACCAATCGTGTATGCCTTAAAAATAGGCTTAACTAGCAACAATTTAAAAACAGTTAGTCTTCACTTGAACAGTATCAACAGGTTATTCATTCAGCAGATATATTAATGCAATATCCGATATCATAATTAACTTTTGAGTGTTTCATGTTCCAGACAAGACAGATCAGCAAATATAGACTGAAATTATAGTTAACACATATTTCCAGATAATCTGGATCAGTTCTAGAGGTTAGACAGTGTCCAATGCAGCATAAACCCCCTTTATGGTAGGTATCCACCATCATTAAAGAGCATCATATACTTATAATTTTACAAAAAAAACCCTACTAAATGAGAATTCATTGAGACCTGCCAAACTCTTGGTATTAAATCAATTAATTTAATATAACTCCCTTTGAAGTAATTTTTTAACCAGGTCCCCACCTCTTATTCCCAGGGTAGCTTTTTCTATCCCACTGATTTTTATATCAATGTGCCCACCTGGGTGCATCTCATTAAAATGCTTAGCTATACTATTCCGTATATCCCCATTTTTGATCACTCTTACGTGCTCCTGTGCTCTAAATACCAATTTTCATTTTGTTTGGCCTATATAAAGCTGACCACATTTACATTGTACTTGATAAATTACTTGAGCTGTCTGACAATTCATAAAGGATTTTAGGTGAACTCTCAATCCTTGGTTCACCAACACCTGACCTGGTTCCACAAATTGGCATATTGAACACCTGCCACATTTATATATTCCGTGGAGTGTTTTTTTACCCAACCACTCAGATATATTGACATTACTTGGAACGAAATGACTATGTGTCAAGTCTTCCCCCATCGTGCCACCATGTTGCCTTTTGGTCCCAATTTTTGAGACAATTGGTGGTCTTCTTTTAATAAAAATCACCATTTGTCAAGGGTGCCATTGTTGGTTGTATGTTACAAATCGTATTGTGTCCTGTGTAATTTTTTGCTTTCTTACCCAAACAGTATGTCCTTCCTTTTTTGTTTATTCGCTCTTGTAAATCCAGTTTTTATTGTAAAGAGAATATCCTCTTTGTTGGAACCTTCTTGAGAGGTCAACCACCTCTTTTGCAAAGTCTAAATTTAAAGAACAATTCCTGCGACAACGCAGAAATTGTCCTACAGGTATCCCTTTTATTAAAGGTAAAGGACGATGGCTTTCCGAACAGAGCAAGGAGTTGATTGCCATTTCTTTTCTATATGTACTTGTAAGAATTCTGGGACCGTTTTTAAAAATAGTCAGATCTAAAAAATCAATACTATGGTCGAAATATTTGTAGTGTGCTTCCCAACTTCTGTCCTGGATTTCTAGTTACCCCACAATGCACTTTGAATATACACAGTAGTTTTATCCTGGTTGGTTTTACTTTACCACATCCCATATTAACACAAATAAAGAGGTATTGTCCTATCCCAGGGATGATAGGTTTCAAATAGGCTCTTAAGCAGGGTCGTGATATGCTGCCCCCTTCTCCCCTGTATGTGTGCTATAAGGACTGTAATGCTGTTCCTGCTCCTGAAGCTGGGCCCCAGACAGGTGTCTAGGTTACCTAGTGATAACCCTGCTGTGCCTTATTCACATGTATTAGGGTTTCCTTCTATATTCTGATGTCACACACCCCATTATTATTATTGGATAATGTGGAAAGATTGGGACTTATACTATCTCCTGTCTATTACATTCTTAAACTCTGCTCAGCCATACTTCCACCCCATCGCAAATGCAAGATACATCGGGTTACCTACCTTACTGGTGAGTCGGTCCCGCTTCCCCTGCTAAGAGATCTCGTTTCTTCTTCTTCACCTCTGGATTTCACCTCTTCCTGGAATCTATAACGTCACACGCCGGGAGGAATACCACCAGCCAATCAAAGAGAACTATAACAGACAACAACCACAAGACGGGCCAATCACAACGTTCCTAGGCGGGATCATTACTTAGATGGGGTGAGCGGTCAGGTGAGGATTGGGCTTTACGACGTCTCGGAATCTACGTAACTTTACTGCGCGATGCGACGTTAATGCGCGTGCGCTGGCTCTTTGTGCTGCAGGATTCTAGTGCAGGTGATTTAATTATCGTGTTTATGGTTTCATTGTTGTTCCTTGTACTGCTGAACAGAGATTATACAAAAAATATAAATTAGTGGTGTAAAAATAAACCACAATCCCTACAAGCATTATTATTATTTATTATTATTGATTTACAGAGTGCTGAGTTTCTTACAGCAGTACCGTGATACAATAGGAGAGAGGACCCTGCCCGAAGAGCTTACAGACTAGAGGATATGGGGGTGAGACATTAGGTTGCGGGAATCGGTAGGCTGTAAATATATTGGCAGTGGAGCGTAAAAGGCGGGTTGGATCATATTGGGTAGTGAGGGGGTAATGTCTAGGCCAGGTTATATGCTTGACTAAAGAGGTGAGTTTTAAGGTTACGTTACTGTTGTGTTTGGGAGTTTACACACTGTCCATAGTGTGAGTCACTGTTTCTTTTCTAATATTTTGCTTTTCCTATTAAACTGAACTTGCACCAAACGCCAACGACTGAGTAAAAGACATTGTTTTATTTTTGATACAAAACCCACGGACAGACGGAGGAAGGGAGTTCCAGAGCAGAGGGGCAGCACGAGTAAAGTCCTGAATGCGGGCATGGGAAGAGTTGACCAGAATGGATTAGAGGAGGGTATCATTTGCAGAGAGGAGGTTGCGCCTGGGACGGTATTGCTGGATCAGCTCTGAGATATATGGAGGGGCTATGTTGGATAGTGCTTTATAGGATAGGGTTAGCAGCTTGAACTGGACCCTTTGTGTGATGGGCAACCAGTGGAGGGACTGGCAGAGAGGAGAGGCATTAGAGAAGTGAGAAGAGAAATGAATGAGCCGAGCAGCAGAGTTAAGGATGGATTTAAGCGGTGCCAGTTGGTTGTTTGGTAAACCACAGACGGGTCAAGGGATACCACAGCATGTTTAAATGAGGAGGAAAAAATAAAAGAGTCCCCGTTCTGTAATAGTTAGGAAGCTCGTTAGGGTATAATTAAAGGGTGTGACGGGGACACTACAACACTCAGCCCAGAGGTGCTCTGAGCACGTTTAGCTCACTTCGAAAACCCCAAAACCCGACTGAGAGTTGCCGTCATTTATATATATTTACCATAAACCATCGGTATCTGCCACCAGGTGTGTTAACAACCAAAAACATTTAAAATGGAAGCCGCACACTATATCTTCAGTTTAAAACTGTTTATTATATCACACATGAACAACGTTTCGGAGAACACTATGTCTCCTTCACCACCTGATGAAGGAGACATAGTGTTCTCCGAAACGTTGTTTGTTTGTGTGATATAATAAACAGTTTAAACTGAAGTGTGCGCTTCCATTTCAAATGCTTGTGCTATAGCTGGGAGTCCTACAGGTAGAGGACGAATGGGAGCTGCACCTTCAACATTTGTGGCACATTGCCAACAAGGAGTGCCTAGGCCCAATCCTATGGTATATTTACCAAACAACCGCCTGGCACCGCTTCAATCCATTCTCAACTCGGCTCATTCATTTCTCTTCTCACTTCTCTAATGCCTCTCCTCTCTGCCAGTCCCTCCACTGGTTGCCCATCACACAAAGGGTCCAGTTCAAGCTGCTAACCCTATCCTATAAAGCACTATCCAACATAGCCCCTCCATATATCTCAGAGCTGATCCAGCAATACCGTCCCAGCGCAACCTCCTCTCTGCAAATGATACCCCTCCTCTAATCCATTCTGGTCAACTCTTCCCATGCCCGCATTCAGGACTTTACTCGTGCTGCCCCTCTGCTCTGGAACTCCCTTCCTCCGTCTGTCCGTGGGTTTTGTATCAAAAATAAAAAACATGTCTTTTACTCAGTCGTTGGCGTTTGGTGCAAGTTCAGTTTAATAGGAAAAGCAAAATATTAGAAAAGAAACAGTGACTCACACTATGACAGTGTGTAAACTCCCAAACAAACAGTAACGTAACCTTAAAACTCACCTCTTTAGTCAAGCATATAACCGGCCTAGACATTACCCCCTCACTACCCAATATGATCCAACCCGCCTTTCACGCTCCACTGCCAATATATTTCAGCCTACCGATTCCCGCACCTAATGTCTCACCCCCATATCCTCTAGTCTGTAAGCTCTCGGGCAGGTCCTCTCTCCTATTGTATCACGGTACTGCTGTAAGAAACTCAGCACTCTGTAAATCAATAATAATAAATAATAATAATGCTTGTAGGGATTGTGGTTTTTTTTAACACCACTAATTTATATTTTTTGTATAATCTCTGTTCAGCAGTACAAGGAACAACAATGAAACCATAAACACGATATAAATCACCTGCACTAGAATCCTGCAGCACAAAGAGCCAGCGCACGCGCATTACGTCGCATCGCGCAGTAAAGTTACGTAGATTCCGAGACGGTCGTAAAGCCCAATCCTCACCTGACCGCTCACCCCATCTAAGTAATGATCCCGCCTAGGAACGTTGTGATTGGCCGTCTTGTGGTTGTTGTCTGTTATAGTTCTCTTTGATTGGCTGGTGGTATTCCTCCCGGCGTGTGACGTTATAGATTCCAGGAAGAGGTGAAATCCAGAGGTGAAGAAGAAGAACGAGATTCTTAGCAGGGGAAGCGGGACCGACTCACCAGTAAGGTAGGTAACCCGATGTATCTTGCATTTGCGATGGGGTGGAAGTATGGCTGAGCAGAGTTTAAGAATGTAATAGACAGGAGATGTATAAGTCCCACTCTTTCCATATTATCCAATAATAAAATGGGGTGTGGGACATCAGAATATAGAAGAAACCCAATACATGTGAATAAGGCACAGCAGGGTTATCACTAGGTAACCTAGACACCTGTCTGGGGCCCAGCTTCAGGAGCAGGAACAGCATTACAGTCCTTATAGCACACATACAGGGGAGAAGGGGGCAGCATATCACACCCTGCTTAAGAGCTATTTGAAACTATCATCCCTGGGATAGGACAATACCTCTTTATTTGTGTTATATGGGATGTGGTAATAAAACCAACCAGGATAAAACTACTGTGTATATTCAAAGTGCATTGTGGGGTAACTAGAAATCCAGGACAGAAGTTGGGAAGCACACTACAAATATTTCGACCATAGTATTGATTTTTTAGATCTGACTATTTTTAAAAACGGTCCCAGAATTCTTACAAGTACATATAGAAAAGAAATGGCAATCAACTCCTTGCTCTGTTCGGAAGCCATCGTCCTTTACCTTTAATAAAAGGGATACCTGTAGGACAATTTCTGCGTTGTCGCAGGAATTGTTCTTTAAATTTAGACTTGCAAAAGAGGTGGTTGACCTCTCAAGAAGGTTCCAACAAAGAGATATTCTCTTTACAATAAAAACTGGATTTACAAGAGCGAATAAACAAAAAAGGAAGGACATACTGTTTGGGTAAGAAAGCAAAAAATTACACAGGACACAATACGATTTGTAACATACAACCAACAATGGCACCTCTTGACAAATGGTGATTTTTATTAAAAGAAGACCACCATTGTCTCAAAAATTGGGACCAAAGCAACATGGTGGCACGATGGGGGAAGACTTGACACATAGTCATTTCGTTCCAAGTAATGTCAATATATCTGAGTGGTTGGGTAAAAAAACACTCCACGGAATATAAAATGTGGCAGGTGTTCAATATGCCAATTTGTGGAACCAGGTCAGGTGTTGGTGAACCAAGGATTGAGAGTTCACCTAAAATCCTTTATGAATTGTCAGACAGCTCAGTAATTTACAAGTACAATGTAAATGTGGTCAGCTTTATATAGGCCAAACAAAATGAAAATTGGTATTTAGAGCACAGGAGCACGTAAGAGTGATCAAAAATGGGGATATACGGAATAGTATAGCTAAGCATTTTAGAGATGCACCCAGGTGGGCACATTGATATAAAAATCAGTGGGATAGAAAAAGCTACCCTGGGAATAAGAGTGGGGACCTGGTTAAAAAATTCTTCAAAGGGAGTTATATTAAATTTTGATTTAATACCAAGAGTTTGGCAGGTCTCAATGAATTCTCATTTAGTAGGGTTTTTTTTGTAAAATTATAAGTATATGATGCTCTTTAATGATGGTGGATACCTACCATAAAGGGGGTTTATGCTGCATTGGACACTGTCTAACCTCTAGAACTGATCCAGATTATCTGGAAATATGTGTTAACTATAATTTCAGTCTATATTTGCTGATCTGTCTTGTCTGGAACATGAAACACTCAAAAGTTAATTATGATATCGGATATTGCTTAATATATCTGCTGAATGAATAACCTGTTGATACTGTTCAAGTGAAGACTAACTGTTTTTAAATTGTTGCTAGTTAACCTATTTTTAAGGCATACACGATTGGTAGTTCTTTAGACTACGTGGGAGTATTGCCGGATATATCCTCTAATGACAAAGCTATTTTCACTGGAAAAACATGTACATTAGTAATTGTTTCTTTCATAGCCTCTGTAAGTCCTCCCGGATAAT
Organism: Hymenochirus boettgeri; assembly: GCA_019447015.1. Classification (NCBI taxonomy): domain Eukaryota; kingdom Metazoa; phylum Chordata; class Amphibia; order Anura; family Pipidae; genus Hymenochirus; species Hymenochirus boettgeri. Next base: position 244,341,828 of record CM033471.1, read on the forward strand.
TATGAGATAAGACGAAGGACTTAAATTAATCTTCCCCCTATCAAGTCCTTTTTTGAGGATTCGCTCCATAAAAGGACTTGATAGGGGAGAATAATGTACGTCCTGCGACGAAGCCCCACCTGTTAGGGGAGAAACAGGGACTTAGAGGAGATTCACAGCCGAGAGAAACAGTAACTATGTTTGCAGAGTGGCAGGAAAGTGTGGAGGACCCCCGCAGTTACTTAAAGCGGGTTGAGCCAAGCATTATTTCCGTTAATAACACACCTACTCACACCGCATGAAACCTCACTCTATGGACCAGAGACCTGCGGTTGTGCCGTGAAGGATTCACAGAGGTTGTGTGAGTATGATGTACTCAAGAGAGTCTTCTACGGTATAAATTATATATGCCTAGTTAGTCTGTGAACACGAACTGGCCGCTAAAGGTGATTCTGTTTAAAACTTTGCGGACACCTAGAGCATTGATTGGGCTGAGAGCCGAGTGCCATCTTGCTGTTTCCCAGAAGCCGCAGATCGGATTAAGTGACCTCCCATGGTAACCTGTTGCACCTGGTGCCACTCTAGCACACTGCCAATGGCTTTGGCCTAGTAGTCTGTGGTGAGGTGCAATCTCCACACCCCCTACCCAGAGGGCTGAGGTAATCCAACAATATAACAGTACGAGGAGCACACTACTTCTTGTGAACTTGACAGTTTATTAGGTGCAAAACAAAATAACTACATTAGGTGCAAAACAAAACCACTACGGGGTTGGAGGATACTTGGCCTGAAAAAAACAAGTACTGTATTGAAGGCATGCAGCCACAAACATACCTCAGAGTAAGGTCTAGTTTCATGTATTTATTTATAGATTACTATGAGGCAAAGTTATTTTAAGTCATGTTCAAGGGTTAAGATGGATTCAGAATGTAATATTAGCCGCTGTAGGTTTGGTACTTTGTCAGCTTCATTCAGCTTTCTCCATGCCATACCAGTTACTGTAGTTACTCTTGCATAGGAACAACCGACATTCTGTAACTGCACATATGTATTTGTATTGTCTATAGGAAGCCAAGTACTATACTTTGTTTTATATTTTGGCCTTTTTTTATTAGAACATGTGTTCCCCCATACATGAACTATTAATGGATAGTGTGGCATCTTACTTTAGTAGCAATGTGTTTGGTGAAAGCCTATAAACTGCTAGAGATTTGCCTGAAACATGTCCAGGGAAATTCACCCAAAGAGGCTTTTACTCTAGGTAGATCTCCCATACACTAGTTAATATCGCATTGTGGCTCTGGCTGAATTCCTACAGGTTTTAACCCTTGCGTGACTTTTGGTTACCCACATAGCTGCCACAAGGTTTAAGCTGCGCTAACCAATATTGAATCAGTTAGTGCTACTTTAAAGGGCAAGTTCACTCCAAAAAAACCCTTTTATTTAAATTATATATTACCCCCCCCCCCCAAACCGCAATTTCACGTTATTCCCAGCTTTCAAAACGCTCCTAACTTTATTACCTGACCCGGTCCTTCTGTGTTAGGTGCCCCCCCTTGCTCCTGTTTCGAGCAAATACTTCTGCGCAGACAGCCGTCTTCCTTCCCGGTCACCTCTTAACTCGACAGCTGGGTCAGGTAAGCAAGTTCAGGAACATTTTTGAAAGCTGACAATAAAGCAAAGTGGAGTTTGGGGGGTAATATACAATTTAAAGAAAAGGGTTTTCTTCAGTGGACATGCCCTTTTACCCCTGTCACTCTTGCTTAATCTGGACAATTATGTCACTGTCTCTGTGTATTTACTATACAGAGGTCTCCACACCAAAATGGAAGTACCTGATAAGTCTTTGAAAGCTGCTCAGTTCATTTACCAGCCAGCATACTGCCTTCCTGGGGCAATACAAAATATCAGCTGATTTTACTAACACCCCATTCTGTTCCTAGGAAAAGATAAAGTTTATAACTGTACCTGGTTTTTTGCACTTACTGGTGGCTCACCTGCTAATGTACATGTTTTAGAAACCCATAAGTCACGGGTTCAAATCCCCAGACTTTTATTTATTGTTTCCATTATGTTCCTAACCAAAGATCCAAGAAAAAGTTTCTACATGTACTAAGTTCCACGTGGTATCTCTATTTGGAATAGGGGCAAAGCTTTGCTTTTAGCAAGACGGAGTATATGAGGTTCAGGTTCAAGTCCACTGCATTTTTTAGTATTCACTGAAATGTTAATATTCTGTTCTTTATCCATGCTAGCTAAGAAATTACACTGCAAAGATTACTTTTCTTCTTTTGGGTGAAAAGCAAAAGAATATATAATAGTTATGGTAGGAGCATTAATGTTTACACAAAAACGAACTGAATTCGCTGTTCTGTGTGTAGGGGAGTCTCTGTGCTGTTACATAATTGGTGTAGGCTTCTAGGAAGCAAGGATTCAGCTTCCTTGTTTCACATTTACTGTAGGACTCAACAAATTGAAATGTACAGAATACTTTTAGCTGGCAGTCCCATAGCTAAGGTGGAATTATGGGATCAATCTCTAGTACCCACAGTTAAATTTTATAAATCACCCAGCAACCACCAAAAAGGGAGAGGGGAGATACAGCTTGTTGTCTGGAAACTGTACGTTCCTATTAAAGGGCATGTCCCCCCCCAAAACTAAAATTTAACCCCTTACTGGCCACATCAAGTAGTTTAAAATAAGCCTTACCTTACATTTCTGCTCAAAATAGTTCCCTGCTGTGCCCCTCCAAAGTCCAGGAAACTGCTGTGTAGGAGAAGTTTGTGACTCATGCTGTGCCTGAGTCTGCCTCAACCCGTTAAGGTTTGAGGCATGCTCAGTGCAGCTCTCCCCCCCCTCCCTCTCCCTCCCCCTCCCGTTTTTCTCTGCCCCCCCTAACATTAAACCCTTTGGGTATGCGGTAGGGCATGCTCCCCCAGCCCCAGCCGCATTAATATAATTGTTAGAAAGTCCCTCAATCTTTACTTACCGTCCCTCTCTCTCCGCTGTTCAGAATCCCGGCAGCCCCACCGTGATTGGCTGCCTCTCAGCCAATCACGGACGCGGCTTCCGGTCCCGCCCCCTGCTTGCAATTCCATGCAAGCAGAGGGCTGGAACACTGCGGCGAAGGAGAGAGGGAAGGTAAGTATATCGGGGACTTTCTAACATTATATTAATGCGGTTGGGGCTAGGGGAGCAGCCCTACCGCATATCAAAAGTTTTTATAAGAGGTGGACATGCCTTTAAACTATCAAAATTGACAAATGTTTTCTTTTTTTATATTTTCTAATTTCAGGCTTCACTCAAATTCTCTCCAGAAATGACTACTTATACCTGCAATGTGGTTTTGGCTACACTCCGCTGCCGGTAAGAAACAAGTTTTTGTCTGATAATGTACCATAATGATTGTATAAGCCAGTAGTTCTTAAACATTTATAGACTGTTGCACACCTTGGCAATGCTGAATTTTATCACTGCACACCTGTGTTCTTAATACCTTTTAGGTATGTACTAAAATTCTCTGTATCCAGTGAATTAGAAGAGTACTGGGAGTTTTAAAAAACCATTTTTAGAAAATCTATTGGCCGGAAGGTAGGAGACCGTACTCCCACCCTCTTCTGCAATAGAAGATGAGTGGTGAGCTGTCAAAGATGCTGCTTGTCTGTGGCCAACGGTTTCACCACTTTCCTCCTCCAGTCCACCCGCCTCGCTCTCTAACATAGCACATGCAGCAAACTGGGAGTATAGAGTAATCCACCTTGGAAGTGCAGCATCTTACTTCCTTGGCAAATCTAAATGTATATTGATATCAAAACCCAAAGAATACTGATGGACATTCCATTAACAAAAACTCTAATAAAGGGGCCTTACCTGCAGACATTCCTCACAACCGCCCAGCCTGATATCTTTATGACCAACACTACAGTGTAATATCATGGTAAAGCATTATCCATCCAGGGAACATCGCAGAAAAAAAGCTGAGGCATTAGACATTAAAGCCAAATAGGTTTATGGCTAGCTTAATTCTGGTGAATTTTTTTTTTTTTTTTTAAAGCAACACTGACGCTGTGTTAGCCCACGCGCTCAGCGCACACCAATAGAAGAGATCGGGAATGGCCCACTTTCCCGCTGCTGACCCTTTTCTCAGCGCATGCAATCACCTTTTTTGGTGCGCTGCAATAGGATAACCTCAAAGGAATCACAGTGCGCATGTCCTATTTAATGTTCTTACAATTTGGATGAATATTCAATCAACATTGGTCTGTAATGGCCAAAAATTATCGGAACTTTGCTTAACCATCCCCTTTGATTAGAACACTGCTTTTTTCTGTAGGTAGATTCGATCCATGTTGACTTGCTAATGTATCCCAATGAGAATTCCAGTGTTATTTGGGGCTATAAAAGTGCAACATTCAAACAAATCTATTTCTTCCCAATGAAAATTGTACATTTACAAACACACAAGTTCCCTATGAAGAATCCTGATAAATGAAGGATTGATGTTATATAGGTGAAGATGTGTATCTGTTGTGCCAAGCAGATTCCTATTAGCCAGGGCTAACACTGAGATGAGGGTGGGGTAATCCGGAATTAGCGGCAGAACAGAACCTACTCTGTGTCATACAGTGGTTGGCAAAAGTATTCGGCCCCCCTTGAAGTTTCCACATTTTGTCACATTACTGCCACAAATATGAATCAATTTTATTGGAATTCCCGTGAAAGACAAAGTGGTGTACACGTGAGAAGTGGAACGAAAATCATACTGATTCCAAACATTTTTAACAAATCAATAACGGCAAAGTGGGGTGTGCGTAATTATTCAGCCCCCTGAGTCAATACTTTGTAGAACCACATTTTGCTGCAATACAGCTGCCAGTCTTTTAGGGTATGTCTCTACCAGCTTTCACATCTAGAGACTGAAATCCTTGCCCTTCTTCTTTGCAAAACAGCTCCAGCTCAGTCAGATTAGATGGACAGCATTTGTGAACAGCAGTTTTCAGATCTTGCCACAGATTCTCAATTGGATTTAGATCTGGCTTTGACTGGGCCATTCTAACACATGGATATGTTTTGTTTTAAACCATTCCATTGTTGCCCTGGCTTTATGTTTAGGTCGTTGTCCTGCTGGAAGGTGAACCTCTGCCCCAGTCCAAGTCTTTTGCTGACTCCAAGAGGTTTTCTTCTAAGATTGCCCTGTATTTGGCTCCATCCATCTTCCCATCAACTCTGACCAGCTTCCCTGTCCCAGCTGAAGAGAAGCACCCCAGAGAGCAGTGGGGATGGTGTGTTCTGGGTGTTGTGCAGTGTCACACATAGCGTTTTGCATTTGGCCAAAAAGTTCCATTTTGGTCTCATCTGACCAGAGCACCTTCTTCCACATGTTTGCTGTGTCCCCCACATGGCTTGTGGCAAACTGCAAACGGGACTTCTTATGCTTTCTGTTAACAATGGCTTTCTTCTTGCCACTCTTCCATAAAGGGCAACTTGTGCAGTGCCGACTAATAGTTGTCCTATGGAACATATCCCCACCTGAGCTGTACTCTGCAGCTCGTCCAGAGTCACCATGGGCCTCTTGACTGCATTTCTGATCAGCGTCTCCTTGTTCGGCCTGTGAGTTTAGGTGGATGGCCTTGTCTTGGTAGGTTTACAGCTGTGCCATACTCCTTCCATTTCTGAATGATCGCTTGAACAGTGCTCCATGGGATGTTCAACTTTGGAAATCTTTTTGTTGCTAAGCTTGCTTTAAATTTCTCAATAACTTTACCCTGACCTGTCTGGTGTGTTCTTTGGACTTCATGTCTGCCTCCCAAAATTCTCTTCGACAACCTTTGAGGCAGTCACAGAGCAGCTGTATTTGTACTGACATTAGATTACACACAGGTGCACTCTATTTAGTCATTAGCATCATCAGGCAATGTCTATGGGCAACTGACTGCACTCAGACCAAAGGGGCTGAATAATTACGCACACTCCACTTTGCAGTTATTGATTTTTAAAAATGTTTGGAATCCTGTATTTTCGTTCCACTTCTCACGTGTACACCACTTTGTATTGGTCTTTCAACCACTGTATGATAATAAAACATCCTCTCCGATTCCTCTTACTGTTGGGTTCTGCAGGCGCTGTTCTTGGACCCCTGTTGTTCTCCCTCTATTTCATTTCCCTGGGAAGTCATCAGCTCATTTTGGTTTTTAAACAACCATGTATGCCGATACGCAAATATATTTTTCCACCCCCACACCAGTCCTGACACCCAATCACGTATCTCTGACTGTCTCCTGCTGTCTCCTCATGGATGGCGCACCGATGCCTCATACTAAACCTGTATAAAACCGAACTAAGAATTTTCCCACCTAAAACCTGGTCCTATCCCACCTTTTTCTATTTCTGTGAACAACACCTTGATTTACCCTATTCAGTCGGCCATTGCTTAGGGGTTATTTATTGACTCCTCTCTCTCCTCTCCAATCCTATTAACTATGGCTAAATGTGCTAAATCCTGTCGCTTTTTTCTTCGTAACATTGCGAAGATCCGCAGATTCCTTTCTCTTCAAACTATGCTATGCTTATCCATGCTCTCATCCATCACGTCTGAATTATGTAACCACTGCTTTCTGGTATTCCTGCTTCCCATCTTTTTCCTCTTCAGTCCATACTTAACTCTGCCGCATGCATTGGCTCGCTCTCTAACAATCGGGATATTGAATCTCCTCTGTGCCGCACATCTACCTGGCTCCCCATTAAACAACGCATTATCTACAAAATCCTTCTCTTAACATTTAAATCCCTTCGCTCTGCTGCTCCTTCTTATTTTCTTCTCTAGTGTCCCCATATGTCCTGCCCCCACCCTCCCTCATCACAGAACCATCTCTTATGTAGACCCCCCCACTCACACTGCCTCCTCTCGCCTTAAACCTTTTTCTCTTTTGGCTCCCATCCTCTGGAATTCTATCCCCTCTCTCTATTCAAGAAAACCTTCATAAACACATAAACAAATTTAAATCTAACCTGTCAAGCTATCTCTCTAAGCACGCACAACATAGGACTGTTGACACTGCACCAGTTATTACTTTAGCACTTGCACCCTTTCCTATGTATCTGTATGTTACCACCTAAGTAGATTGCAAGCTCTAATGGGCAGGGACTTCTTTCCTCATGTTACACGTTTTAAGCACTTGTATATTTAGTGATGCTCTTACTATTTATATATTTACAATAGAATCCAGTAAATAGCACTCAAAGGACGTCCATAAGCAAACAAATCCAAAGTTTATTGTGCCTTGGACCACAAACTTTGGATTTGTTTGCTTATGGAAGTCCCTTTGAGTGCTCTTTACTGGATTCTATGGTGGATGTGTACGGAGTAGCACCAGTGCATTGCAAGGTGGTGAGTGGAGTGCGGTCATTTATGGCTTTTCTTATTATATATTTATTTACTCTCCCTTGTATGACTTTCTGTATTATATATAATACAGCGCTGCGTCCCCTAGTGGCACTATATAAATACACATACATACTACATACATACTACATACGGCCCAGTGAGCAAAACTTTTTCACATCTGGGACGAGGACCTAGCAGTTAAGGTCCTTACCCTGGGTACTATTAAATGACAATAGTTGCGGGTTTCAAACTATTGTCATTTTAATGTAGAACAGCAGATTTTTTCTGTAATTTTGCCCAACCCATTGAAGACCCATTGAAATCAAACTTTCTATCTACATAAGATTATTAGCTTGTACTTGTCAAGGTTCGTACACACACTCAATTTGCGAGTGACCCCCGTCACCGAGCGCTACGCGCAACGGAAGTCTACAGAATGCATACACACAGACGATTCTCGTCTGTTTGTTGCATGTAGCGCTCGGGGTCATGGATTGTTGGCAAAATCGTACGTGTGTACGAACCTTTAGTTCCGCTGTATTTTCACCTAGTAAATCACTCTGGAATATAAAATAATTAAATAAAACTAGGCTAGTAAAAAGAATGAATTATCTTGTATACTAACCGAAGGCTGTAAATATGCACAGGCGCTGGCCGAATTTGCTCAAGGGATGGAGGAGTTGCGCACGGGAGGGTTTTCTAGTACAATCTAAAGTAAAACTAAAGCATAAACATTCACTGTGCTTATGATACTTAAAGGACAATTATACTCGCCTTCCCTCGCTCCTCTTCTTTGTTCATTACCTTTTACCCAGGGGTGAGGCTGGCTCTGCAACAAGCTTGCCTTCCTATTGGCCTCGTCGCGCAAGGATAGGGGGGGGGCGGAGCCTACCAGAGCAGCGTTGCTCTAAGACTCTGCTTTTAAGTTACGCAAACCCAGGGGTGAGGACCTAGCGGTTCAGGTCCTCACCCTGGGTAAAAGGTAATGAACAAAGAAGAGGAGCGGAGGGAAGGGGAGTATAATGTCCTTTAACATTCCCTTTATGCTTTTTGTATAGAATATACCGTACTGAATATTCTAGCTGTTATTTTCAAGATCTTGAAATTCTACAGTTTACAGTAGACATATATTGGCCTCCTTAATGACTTCTTATAACCCTTATCAAATGCAGCTGGGTTTCCATTTTTTCTTTTTATTTGATAATTATTGATGAAGACTGTTAGGAAAGTGTTTAGTGACTTGGTAGAATGGGTTAACTATTGATATAGTTCTTGCAAAGGACCAATAAAAATACCATTGCACCCTGGAACAGTCCTATTGTTTTATTACGATTAGTGAAGGATGGAACCAGATCTCCTTTTCCAGACAATGTGGGGCCAAACCGTGTATCTGGAATTCTCTTCAGCTAGGGTCTGGTGGGTACTAAGAGGTTATTTTAAGGACAGTCATACATGCAAAATAAATGTATTTCGGTATTGGAATGTGTAAGATAGAAACCAATATTATATTTATGAATGGAACAGAAGGCCCCTCAAAATGATACCCAACACGGAGCCTTATTCCCTTGCCAAGGCGAGTTATTAATATCTTGGGAAATATGGATTACACCCAGGTCATGTTTGGTATTGAGAATTGATAATTATACAGGAGAGGCATATGTGGTCAATATCCCAATACAATGTTACATATCTACATTTAATGGAATCTGCCTAACTGAGGGGGATGCTTTGGCTAGTCGTAAATCTGGACCTCCCACCTCATGCATACCAGGAGGGGGTGGTTCATCAAATGGTTTAAAAATCATTGTAGCCCTATTACTTTGTTCATACGGGGGGACATGCTAAAACCGTGTATGGACCCAATTTTCTTCTCTGCCCGGGACAGGACTTCTTCTAGTAAGTAGGGTCTGTGAATATTTTATCCTTTTTATTTTATAAACTGTTGTACCTTTATGTCATTTTATTTTATAGTTATATGTGCACTTCCACTCAGTTTTGTCTCAAAGAAACATGTTAAGCATGCAGTGGCTTCTCGTTGATATGGTTTTATGTAGGAAGGATTGATTGGGCAATGATTCTGATAGAGTGCTAATTAACTGTACAGTGTGTGCTGTAAAGTGTGATGGTAATTAACCAGTAGTTGCTGGGTGAATGGGGTGTTGTTAACCATTTAGCTGCCAGGACAGGGGTGTGCATAGTCAGTGAGAATCAGAGTGTGGGGGTCTTTAAGGCGAACTTAAAGTGGGGCAGCAGTACCGATTGATTGGTCAGATCCGTGCCCAGCGAACGGTGGGACAAATACCATAACAAAATTCAATTCAGTCATTGTAAAGTAACATTTGCAGGACGATACAAGGACAGGAAACAGTATATCAATGTAACGAAGGTAAATTCAGTGAACTGATAAAAATAATACTGTGTATCAAATTGTTACAAAGACCTAAGCAGTCCAGAGATGTCGTAGTAAAATCAGAATTCGTAAAATAACCTCAGCTGGATAAAAACTATTCCGTACCTACATTCTACAATAAAAATACCGAAACTACGCTTCCACAGGGTAACAAAACAAATATTTATAACTAGGATGGAAAGGACCATTCATAATTTGACTCTTTTATTCTTCATTTTGAAAATATAAATTGATGGATTTCTGATTCACAATTCCCAAACCACACATTAGAATATTATGATAAAATGCTCTCAATGGTACTTCTGTAAAAATTAGTTAAAGTCCCTGAGGCTGGTGCCCTGTTTCAGCTTCCTAAGAAAAGAGCATTTGCTGTGTCTTCTTATGCAATCATTGTTACCACCCCATGATAGAGCAGAGCTATGGTATGTGCCCAAAAAGTGAACCTTTCTACCTGTTCAACTTCCATACTCTCAATAACTAGGCTCTAAAGTGCAGCACTGTATGATTAGAAAAATATTCTCTTGTCTTAGTGACATTAACCTGCAAGTTTATTGACGGTACTCCATGAAATTAAAATGTGACCTCGCCGCATACCATCCCATCATGGGATTAAACCAGTAAAATGGTATCATCTGCATACTTCACATATGACATTGCCTGACCTGGCAAATAAGCTTGTAGAATGAAAAAACTTGCACACACAAAATAATTAGTAATACCCAGCTTAAGTAGGAGGCCGAATTGGATCGCCGCAGGAGGAGAAGCCCTGTAAGTGGGGATTTTTAAATGAAATTGTGGCGGTTGGGGGGTGGTGGGGTTACCTTCTTACCCCCAAGAGTTGGATTTGGGGGGGGACATGTCCTTTAAAAAAGGAGGGAAAAATTCCTTCCCGACTCCAAACTGCAATGGAAGTATGCATACCTGAATCTAAATTCTATCATAGGCTTTGGTGGGCTATCAACTGCCACAACTTTAAGTTCTGATATGAAATACTGACTGTGCGTTTGCTTGTTATAATAAAATGTTTATTTTTTGTACACTAAATATTATAATATCTGGTTTACAGCAGTTCCATCTTGTTCTACAGAAGAGCTGGTGCCCAATATATGCTCAGTTTCTCTTGTCCACAATAGAAGTTTATTTTCCAGAACAAACTGCTTGTCACCTGTTGCATTGTATATCCTTCTCTGTGTAATCGTACCTACCACACCTCCGCATTATGCCTCCAGGATACTCCTGCCCCAGCTTCCCCCATACCAGAGCCAGAGAAAACTCCGCAGGTTGTAGCATCCATTGGTCAGAGAGTGGTGGATAAATTAAACACTACTACCATGGGTTCCGGCTGCTTTGGATTGACACCAAGGGTGCCACGATGTGTCTGGAGGTTGCTACACATGGCCAATTACTGAGTCGAAGGGAAAGAAGAAGGGTAAGTTGATGTCGAAGAAAAATTTCTTGTGCAGAGTTAAGGTCTTGCCAGGGATAGTCTAAATCTCCAAAGAAAATTGACGTTGATCCATTCCAAGCAGGAGAAACAGCATATTTCTTTGTTTCAGTCTTTAAAAAATAGCTCACTACGAAGTGCCTGAGAGAGATGGAAAGGTGGGATGGTGGATTACAGGGATCCTACACGGGATATAGTGCTTTTACAGCTTTAAAAAAATGTTCTTTATACAGACCTCAATCTAGCACAGCAAACCATTGGTAAGCCAACAAACTTTTATATTGTATTCAGTCCATAACTATCAAACCTGCAGATTTCCTGGATGTTTTAGATAACTGTATGGCCAATCACAGACTGATGTTACAGGCATAATGTTGATGTAATCCAGTAATGTTGATCGTGTTATCCAGTCTGGGAACGTCACTGCGGCAGCAACTTTAGTTGATTTGATGTTCACTGGATCAAAAATCTATTGACTAATGTCGAACAGGTGTAATGACTATCTTACATTCCACTATCCACATAATGTTTTAGTTCTCATACTGGGCAAGTAGTTTTGGGTAATGGCATGGTACCGTATAGTAGGAACTTTCAATTAAAGCTCATTGAACAAGGCACTCATAGATACCTAAAGTTAGGCCACATGGATCCTGTCCAGAGTAATTTTGTTATGCGTATATATGGTCTTCCTTCATAGTTTTTTTATTTGTAGCTCCTGATCCCAAAAAATGGAAACAAATTGTTCTCTGCTACATTGCTCTGTTCACTCTTTATTCTTTATTGGATTCTGTATTTAATAGGAACAAAATATCTATAGATATCTCAGTGAAAGGGTGTAATTATACATAAACACTGACATCTAGTGAATCTGCTATGCTACTGTTTTTTCATTAATTCCAACACTTGGTTGCAGGACATAAATCCCCTGTTTGTTACGTACTTGCTGCAGACTCCCTGGATGGGTGTTAGTGCTGTTGTGATATCTTTATTGAGGGCAGGTACAACGGACGACCATGTAATTATTGCTGACACTATTCTTTTGTTTGTGTAGATTGTTCAGTACATCTGTATTACCCATGAACATCCATTTAATTGATGCTCATGTCTGATCTCTTTCTACAAGTTAATAGGACGTGTGCTGATCTTTTCCGCCTGGTTCCATTCATGGTCTTTGTTATTGTCCCCTTCATGGAATTCCTGCTGCCCGTCTTCCTGAAACTGTTTCCAGAAATGTTACCTTCAACATTTGAAACGAATCCAAAAGGTCAGAAGATTAATAGAAATGTTAAACCCCATTATAGCCCTGGAGGACTTCTCATCTTACTGACTTTTGTGTACCCTGGGACTTCACCTCACCTCCTTTCACAATGTATACCCGCGTTACTTTTCACGGTTTGTTTCGCATTATTTGTTTTTTTTAGGAAAAGAGATGAAGAAAAGGCTGTCTGCAAAGTTAGAAATGGCCAAATTCCTTCAGGAAACCATCTCGGAAATGGCTAGGAGAAACAAAGCTGAGACCGGGGCGATAGCCAGCAGCAGTTCTCTTCCTTGTGCAGCAGGTATGTCTTTCATCATAGTGTTAAACTGCTGTAGGGCCTTAAAAATATTGGAGGAAAGGTGAGCAAAATTTACTTGTGCAAGAATTAAAAGACCTTTACTTTGCGATGTTTAAGTTGTCAAAAGTAATTCCAAATGTACTTCCCAACCCTCATACCTCGGCTGCCTTCTGCCTAGCTTCCTTACGCGAAAGCTGCAAAAGGGACATCTCATCCAATCACAGATGCTGCTGCCGGTCCCGCAGCTTCTGTAAATGGAAGCTAGGCAGAAGAAAGCCAGAGGAATAAGGGTTGGTAAGTACATTTAGAATTACTTTTGACAACTTTAAACATCGCAAAGTCAAGGGTTTTTTTTTGGGAGGGGGGCGGACATACCATTTTAAACCTAAAATATGAATAGACCTGAATTCTGTAATTCCCTTACTAACCAATATCTGTAACTGTCACCTCTTGAAATCCGTAGCATTGTTGATAAATCCTAATTTTGCAGGTTTCTGGTATTTCCGAGTTCTACAGCCCTTCCAACCCAGTAATATATGATATACAGATCAAGAAAGATCAACCAGTTCTGGGCTGGGATAGAAAACTCACTGGACATGTGTCAAGCACACATCGTGTGATACAGGACCACAGAGTTCTGAAAAACCAGATACCTGCATTAAAAATGTTTTTTTAAAAATATTACTGGATTGGATACACAGTATTTTAACAAACTATCATTTGTTTTAATTCCTATTTTAATATTAGTGCTTCTTTAAAACCCATTTTTTGTTTTCCCCATTTTTCCAGGTACGCGGCACTGGCGAGCAGCCCAGCACAAAAGAGATTGTGCGCTTCTCAAAGTTATTCGAGGATAGAGCTGACACTAGAGCACCTTGAAAGGTCCCGCTTGTGGCACTGTGCAGGCTGCTGGAACTGCCACCCATTGGTACAACAACCGCTGCTTGTTTCAGCTTCAAATGCAACTTCGGTCCATAAGAGCTGATGGATAGGTATAAAGATCCTCCAAATGAGGGTTTACTAGTGTGATTTTCAATTTGTAGTCTTGTTTTCTACTCTCACTGCTGTGCCCATGGGCATATTAAATATGGGTATTATAATTATGTCAAAAAAAAATAGTCCCTCGTGGGCCACCCACCCCAAATATAGTATTTTTGTACTTTATTACCTGCATTGCTAACCAGATATTTAATTATTGTCCCCTTTGGGCAGAATAAGCTGGCCCCCCCTCCATTATGAAAATGGAAGCCAGCCAATGATTGATGCTGTTTTCACCTGCTGCTCCTTTGTACATGCTCAAGCTATAAAAAGCTCATTGACCAAGAGGGTAGGCAGAAAACTTTGCCAGACAGGAATAAACTTATTAAATTTCTGCTAACAAAGCATGTGATAAATGGTAAAAATAGCAGCTAGGGTTGCAGGCAAATAACTGACAATTCACTATTATTTGTTAGAAAGTCCCCCAATCTTTACTTACCTTCCCTCTCTCCTCGCTCTTCAGAACTCCCAGCAGCTGCGACCGTGATTGGCTGCCTCTCAGCCAATCACAGGCCCGGCTGCGTCCCCCCCCTGCTTGCATTTCTGCAACCAGAGGGCCTGTACAGTGGGGCGGGGGGAAGAGAGGGAAGTTAAGTAAGAATCGGGGGACTTTTCTAAATAATATAAAGTGTCGTTTGTTTGGTAAACCACACAGGAGTGTGTTGCAGTAGTCTAGCCGGGATATGATTAGGGCATGGACTAGGATTTTTGTAGCTTCCTTTGAGAGGAAGGGTCAAATGCGGGAGATGTTGGAGCCGACAGGAGTTGGCAAGCGAATTGACATGAGGTTTGAAGGAAAGATCGGAATCTAGCGTTATTCCCAGGCAGCGGAGATTGGGATATGGGTGTGTTGTTAATATTAATAGTAAAGCTAGGGAGGGGAACAGATTGTTAGGGTGGGGAAAGGACAAGTTCAATCTTGTCCATGTTAAGTTTGAGGAAGCGGGAGGACATGAAGGCAGAGATGGCACTAAGGCAGTCGGGGACCTGGGATGTCAGTGTAGGGGGATCCGGGGCAGAGATGTAAATTTGGGTATCATCCACATACAGGTGATACTGGAACCCAAATGAACTAATGAAATGTCCAAGGCCATGGGTATAGATGGAGAAAAGAAGAGGACCGAGTACTGAGCTTTGCGAGATTCCCACAGGGAGGGGGTGAGGAGTGGAGCTAGTTTCAGATTGAAAAACATTAAAGGTCCTACCAGAGAGATAGGAGGATAGCCAAGAAAGTGCAGTGTCCTGGATACCTAAGGAGGCCAGGATCTAAAGGAGTAGAGGGTGATCAACAGTATCAAAAGCAGAGGACAGATCAAGAAGAATGAGCAAAGAGTAGTGACCTTTAGATTTAGCATAACAAATAATGCCCCCATTGATTCCCCATGTACAGCTGGCACCATAGTTTTTAGGTAAAGACCCCAGTACAAATCTTTCTAAGGAATAGGCCCCACCTTGCCCTAAATGTGTGCAATTTGATATGTTTTTCTGAAAATCGGGTCCATTATCTGCATTGCGCTTGGTCTTCCCAACATGCAATCACCGTATTTGGTTCGCAGCACACGCGTTGGTATTTAAGGGAAATTTATGTTTAAAATATTATTTTTAATATTCTTACAGGGTTATTCAATAAAAGCTCTTATCGTTTAAAATGGTGCTAATTTTGCCCCAACCAATCAGATCTTATTTAACATTTGAAAGCTAACATCTGATTGGTTGGGGCAAAATTAGCACCATTTTAAACTATAAGAACTTTTATTGAATCTCCCTGTGTGTTTATATTATGCATATCTAGTTATTATACATATTCCCTTCAATTTATCCCACTTGCTATTCCCTGCTGCTGACATCAGTTAGCTGACATTTCAGGTTCTTCTTCTTCCCAGGATGCACCACTCCCTTGGAATGTTCCTAACAGTAATTTCTACTGATTGGCTGTTGGATGGGTCAAACATGCTCAGATCTCTACTGAGCACCTTTCAGTTAAATTGAAGCTCTGAAGCAGGGACCACTTTTCTCATGTTACATGTTTCAAGCACTTGTATATTTCATGAAGCATATTCATATTTAAATATGTATGTATGTATTTATTGCCCCCCTTGTATGTCTTTTTGTATTCTATGATTGTACAGCACTGCGTCCCCAAGTGGCGCTATATAAATAAACATATACAAACGTACAATTGAATCATGCTTGTGAAGGTTCTCACTCATCCAGGTCATGGTATATCTGTTGTATTCAATTAGATCAACTGGACTTGAAATGTAGTTCTTGAAGACGTTTCGCTAGTCATCCGACTGGCTTTCTCAATTCAGAATGACTTGTACAAGAATCTGTGGCAATTATGTACCCTGGAAAATCCCAATTAGCATATCACAGCCAGGTGTTAAGGGTGTGATTGGATAGTGGCTAAGAGGTGTTATAGGAACGCCCAGAGTAAGGTGTTTTTTTTAAAACAGCACTGTCTGCATGTACAATGCTGTTTAACACCTTACTCTGGGCGTTCCTATAACACCTCTTAGCCACTATCCAATCACACCCTTAACACCTGGCTGTGATATGCTAATTGGGATTTTCCAGGGTACTAATTGCCACAGATTCTTGTACAAGTCATTCTGAATTGAAAAGCCAGTCGGATGACTAGCGACACATCTTCAAGAACTACATTTCAAGTCCAGTTGATCTAATTGAATACAACAGATGTACAATTGAATCAATAATATCAGCTTGTGTTTGCACACAGAATTCCACCTTCCCACTGATCCAACCAAACTGAAAATTAATCACCAAAAGTAATCGAAGAAGGGGACCCAGATAACAGTTATCAACTGCAAACAACAAAGTGTTTATTGCAACATGCCATGTTTCGGACTACGCAGAGTCCTTTCTCAAGCAATAAAAAACAATCTTTCATCTCACATATATAATTGATTGGAGGTTGGGGATATATATGTGAGATGAAAGATTGGTTTTTTATTGATTGAGAAAGGACTCTCCGTAGTCCGAAACATGGCATGTCGCAATAAACACTTTGTTGCTTGCAGTTGAAAACTGTTATCTGGGTCCCCTTCTTCGATTACTGATGTACAACTGAATCAACCCAGGCGTAGAGTCCTGCATCGGGTCAGGTATCCACGGTTTACCCGATATGCGCGTCGGGTTCAGGTAACCTGCATTGAGTTTGAATAGGTTGCGGGTTGGGTTCAGATAAAGAGAACCGTGGATCAGGTTGGAGGTAGAAGAATTCCAGTCTGTAAAATAAAACTTTTTTCCTGTCTATGAAGAGAGATCTGTCTGTAATAACTGAAACTGAGAATACATGGTTATCAATCCATCACAATGTGCAGTGTGTATAGCACCTTACACTAAATCACACTATAGTAGATAAAGGGCAAATATATCTATATGCAAGCTCCCAGCCTCTTACAACTTAACATCTGGTTCAGGGCTAGGCATGTACCCGGGATTGATAACACGATTGCTGACTCTCTCTCTCGCTTTCAGTGGGTCGAATTCCGCAGGTTGGCTCCGGAGGCAGAGGTGGAGGGGACTCCATGCCCGACTTCCTTATGGGGAGTGGTGGACAGCAACTGATGGCCATGGTACAAGCATCGGTGGCCCCCTCGACATGGCACAATCACGGTAAGGCGTGGAAGGAGTGGGTGGCTATCGCAGGGAATAGAAATATTCAGGAGGTAAAGGGTATCAGAATTCAAGTAATGCTAGAATACCTTTCGAGTCTTAGGGACTCCCAGTGCTCTGGTCTGGTGGCACAGCGTAGGTTGCAGGGTATATCCTTTTTCTTTCGCCTATTGGGTTGGCAGGACATAACTAAAGAATTCCTTGTCCAGTCTATTCTTAGGGGATGGAAGAAGGAGCAAAAGCCTAAAGAGGCCAGGCGCCCTATATCATTTAGAGTTCTAGTCAGGCTCATAGGTAGTCTTCCTTATGTTTGTTCTTCTGCATACGAAATATCTCTGTTTCAGGCCAGCTTCTCTTTAGCTTTCTTTGGTGCCATGCGGGTTGGTGAGTTGGTTCCCCCTGGGGCAAACAAATCTGGAGGTCTTCAATCTGAAGACGTTTGTGTTATGGTTGATAAGATTCGTGTTAAGTTAAAGAGGTCAAAAACAGATGTCTTTGGGGCGGGGGCCTGGTTTTCTATTCGCCCGTTACAAGGCGAATTCTGCCCAGTATCAGCGATCCAGCAGTTTGCTGCGATTCGCTCCCCTTCGGTTTCATTTTTATCCCATGCAGGAGGGGCCCCTCTCACACGCTATCAATTTGGTTCGGTTATGAAGTCATCTTTGAGCCGTATCGGCCTGAACCCGAAGGAATTCGGCACTCACTCCTTTAGGATAGGAGCGGCTACTGAGGCTTATGCACTAGGTTTCTCCGAGCAGGAAGTTAAATGGCTAGGGCGATGGAGATCTGATTGTGTGGTTCGCTACATCAGGCCGGAGCTGGCTATTGATTAACCTTTTTCTTTCAGGAACAAAGAGAGCTGCTGTATGGTTGATTGGGCATTCGTACCTCTTCTGGGCAGCGAGGAGAGCGGAAATTCGGCCAGGAGGAAAGAATCTGGGTTTCAGCATTGCTTCGCTGGAATGGAGAGGCATCCGAGGGCTGCTGTGGAACCAAGTACTACCAGAAGCAGTGGATATCAGCAGGAGGAACCAATCTCCAACGGTATTGGTCATCCATGCCGCGGGAAACGACCTCTGCAGAGCCAGACTGTCTGACCTAATGACGCTGATGAAGGCCGATATTGCCCGGATAAAAAACTTTTTTACCGAGGCGGTCATTGTCTGGTCTGAGATCTTTCCCCGGGTGGTATGGCAGGGTGCAAGGGACCCAGCAGCCATTGAGAGGGCTAGGAGGGTTGTTAACACACGAATCTCCAGGTTCGTGCGATCCTTGGGAGGAGTAGTGGTAAGACACAGACAGTTGGAGGGTGACAATAGGTCACTAATGAGGCCGGAGGGAACGCATTTGAACGAGATTGGCCTTGACATATTTTTAGTGGGCTTGCAGGATGGTATAGAGCAAGCGTTGTTCCTTTTGGGTGGCGGTAGGAGCACGGTGTAGGAGTACACAGGCTCCTAGTGGCGGGTACACCCTTGCTGGATATGGATGGAGCCGTTACATGCCCTCTGGCTAGACAGAGGTTGGCATTCAAAGCTGAGTTCTACGGCTATGATGGTTAACAACAAGGATGGTTTATGGCGAGCAAGGGTGTACAGTGGTGGAAATATGCCAAAGGGGCATATCTATGCAAATATGCAGTTTTATGCAAATTATGCCAAATATGTTAATTTAATAAAATAAGCCGTGGCCGATTGTTCACCCAAAAAAGTGGTTGTCTGTGTCTTATTTAAAGTAAAGGGTTAATTGGTTGTGAGGGGGCTATTCTTGTTTTGGCTGTCTGGGTTCTCAATTTTCCCCCCCGCGGTCTGTAATAACTGAAACTGAGAATACATGGTTATCAATCCATCACAATGTGCAGTGTGTATAGCACCTTACACTAAATCACACTATAGTAGATAAAGGGCAAATATATCTATATGCAAGCTCCCAGCCTCTTACTATGTTTTTGGCTCGATAAATATTAAGTTTTCAGCAACGCTAATGTACTTAGAATCTTATACAGGATTCCATTGTGGATAGGAATACAGACAGCTACTCTTGTAGTGCCTGGGTAGGTTTTGCAGAGATCACTGGGTAAAAAAGCAGTTAATGCTGGAGTGACAGGAAAGTCAATGGTTAAACTCATCTTAACTCTGTTTAACAGGGTTCAGAGACAGCAAAGTAATAATCTCCCATAGAACAAAGTAACAAACCTCTATCCGTACCTGCACCTATGCATGAGCAAACCAGAGCAACAGATGACATGTGATTATATTGGTCTTTGTAAGCCAAAAAAAAAAGGAAAATGAAAATCCTGCCATAGTGATCTATGGGATGTTGATGATTCTATTGATGATAATAACAATCTACCACTTGATGAGGTTCAGCTATAACTACAGCAGGTATGTGGACCTCCAGATGACATTTAAAACTCCCAAGCATTGTACAACACCAGAGTGATGACGGAATGCTGGGAATTGTAGTTTTTAAAACATAGCTTAAATATCTACACCCATGTAAAGATGTAGTCATTTCACTGCAGCTCCACCTGCTCCCAACCCATAATCCTCTGTTATGGTACCTGCTCATTGAAAAATTTACTGTCTCCCGCAATGCAAGCTTAGACAATGTGTGGATATTGAAATGTATATTCTGCAGGACATAGTTATAAAATCATGGATAGGTAACCAGTACATCTCCAGATGTTTGAAAACTGTAACTCACAGCATTCCTTAGCTATAGAGTGAATACTGGTTACTTACACCTGTCAGATCATCAAGAAAATAGTTGCAGATAAAGATTTAAAATGAGCTAAGGCCCGTGGGTAGGTAGTTGAGGACAGTAGAGGCCCGTGGGTAGGTAGTTGAGGACAGTAGAGGCCCATGGGTAGGTAGTTGAGGACAGTAGGAATTTATTATACAGATCAGACTCTTTTGCTAATAAAACTTCCTCTCAAGTTCCGCTTAGTATGGGGGTCCCTCAGGGCTCAGTTTTAGTGAAATCCCAAAACTCTAATTCTGCTCTCCATTTCTTCCTAAATCTAAATCTATCTAAAATGGAATTAATAATCTCCCCCCCCCCCAAACTAGGACCTAGTCCACCCTTCTCCATCTCTATTGACAATATGGTCATTAATCTAGTTGAATCTGCACACTGCCTTGGAGTAATCTTTGACTCCTCTCTTTCCTTTCATCATCACATTAACAATGTCACTAGGACGTGTCATTTTCTCCTTCGCAATATTGCCAAGATCTACCCTTCCCTCTCTGACTCCACTACTAAAATGCTCATCCATGCCCTTATAATCTCCCATCTTGATTACTGTAACATTCTGCTACAGTCATCTCTAAGCACCACGGCCTGTCATCTCTCTCCTCTTCTTAAATTTGGCAGCTTGGATCATCTCACTCCCCCCCTAAAGCGAACCCGCAACCCCTACTTGTTGATGGCAAATGGGTCACCCTGCCTGCTCTGTACTGTACATTGTACGTTATACCTGGGCTCTCCTACCTGTGGGCCTACATTTGTTGGATGCCTGCAAGTTGAAGACCCCTTGTATATATTTTATTGGTGTAGTAGGTTTGTTTCTATGAACATTTATTTATGAACAAAATATTTATTTTAACTTTTAGACTTTTTTTTAACTTCCCTGTACAAATTTTAGGAAGAAAGACTAAAAGCGGGCAGGGTCACGGGTAGAAAAGCGGGGTGTGGGTTTTGTGGGTCTGGAAAATTAGAACCACGCAGGACTCTACCCAGGTGTTAGTTGAAGGACAAGACCATAACGGTCTCTATTAGGGGTCCTGCAAACAGGAAGTCAGTATTTCAGAAGCATTTATTTATACACAGACAAAATGTTAAAATGCTGGGCAGGTTAAGGCCATTAGAATGGGAAAATACTGCTCTTTTTTCTTAAAAGTAAGTGCATTTGCACTCAACTTACCCTTCATATCTCTATTATCCCTATTGGTTATTATAATACATTTCATATCTCTATTATCCCTATTGGTTACCGACTCTATGATTTTATAATTTCATATCTGGGGATATGAAATGTATTATAATACCAATAGGGATATAGAGATATGAAATGTATTATAATAACCAATAGGAGTCGGTAGGGGTAAGATAGATATGTAAATGGGGGATGATAGAGATATGAAATGTATTATATAACCAATAGGAGTCGGTAGGGGTAAGATTAGGGGTATTAGGTGTGGTTCAGGTCGTAGGGGTGTAAGATAGATATGTAAATGGGGGATGATAGAGATATGAAATGTATTATAATAACCAATAGGAGTCGGTAGGGGTAAGATACATATGTAAATGGGGGATAATAGAGATATGAAATGTATTATAATAACCAATAGGAGTCGGTAGGGGTAAGATAGATATGTAAATGGGGGATAATAGAGATATGAAATGTATTATAATAAACAATAGGAGTCGGTAGGGGTAAGATAGATATGTAAATGGGAGATAATAGAGATATGAAATGTATTATAAACAATAGGAGTCGGTAGGTGTAAGATAGATATGTAAATGGGGATAATAGAGATATGAAATGTATTATAATAACCAATAGGAGTCGGTAGGTGTAAGATAGATATGTAAATGGGGGATAATAGAGATATGAAATGTATTATAATAAACAATAGGAGTAGGTAGCGGTAAGATAGATATGGAAACGGGGGATAATAGAGATATGAAATGTATTATAATAAACAATAGCAGTCGGTAGGGGTAAGATAGATATGGAAATGGGGGATAATAGAGATATGAAATGTAAGGCGGGCCCCTAAACTCATCCAGACGGGCCCCTGGTCTCTGATCACACACATGTTTCTGTCATTCTCCTACTGTAGGATCTCTTAATTGTGGTTCTCTCCTCCCTCCAATTATAAAATGATTTTCAATGAGATAGTAAATATTACCTTGGGAGCCATGGACTTGCTATTATTATTATTATTATTAATAATAATAATAAGTTCCCCTTTTAAGTTCAAAAAGCAACAAAAGAATTTTTTTTTGTATCCAGCTTTATTGACATAAAACACTTTAGATCTCAAAAACATGGAAATTTGAATCAACCCCCATCTCACTCTCGCGCGAATTCATTAACCAAGACGTGATCTGATTTTTTTAAAATGCATGCAACTTTATTGGCAAAAAGAAAACAAACAAACGAAAAAAACCCACATCGCATAGAACTCGCCCTCGCGCGGACCTTCTATTAAATCCGAGATCTGTGGAGTGTTTTTTTGTTTTTGTGGGGGGGGGCCTTTTGTGTGAGAAGGGATCGGGGGCGGAGCCAGAAGTGGGAAGTCCCCGGATGTTACGTCACTAGCCGAGGTTATTATTTTTCCCCTTCCCCCTCCTCCTCCTTGTTGTGTGGGCCACCCCTCCCCCTCCCCTGTCTCACCCGCGGGTTCCTATCGCTGAGGCCGAGACACCCTGATCTTAGAATGGAACAAACTGAAGGTGAAGCCCTGAGGGTGTAACAATAGGGAGGGTGGGTATTCTATTGGGAAAGGGATCACTGGGTTGTTATTATCATACAATCTACCAGCTGTTTGGAACTACATTTCCCAGCAGCCTAGGCTGATCAATAGAGGGTTCTTGACAGCTGGAGATCCACATGTGTGTCCTGATGGATTTAATGGGTATTATAATAGGATGTGTTGTGGTTGGTGAAGTGCATTGTGGGAAGATAATGCCCTATTGGGTTATTGGTGTGAGAGATGGTTTATTGTGTAACTAGACACCTTGGTAAATGTTGTTCTTATAATTGTGGCTTTGTGATGTCATTCATTATAAACAATGCTTAGTGAGGTCATCTGTTATAAACAGTGATCTGTTCTAATCAGTGCTTAGCTATGTCATCCATAATGGTGCTTGGTGATGTCATCGATTGTAATCGGTGGTCAGCGATGTCATCAGTGTCACATGGCTGAAATAAGTTGCATGACCTGTATGAAAGTCTGCTATGGGTAAAATGGATGAAACCTGACATTTTACATGTTTATAAGAGGTAGAAAAATGAAGTTCTGAGACAAAAGCAGTTTGGTCTCATGTTGGTCATAGAAAGCCTTACAATGGGATAACATGTTTAACTGTATATTTTATAAGAGGCAATAGCCCCTATAAGAAGGGGCTATTGTCAAAACATTGTGTGTCGGGATCCTGGGCAATTAATTGCACAATTTGCCCCGAGGTAAAACTGGTCCTGATAAGAGGTGATGGATTTTTAGCTAAACAATGTGAATAATAATAGATTATAATAGTATTCTTTAATGGCATAATGATTGAAACCTGACGTTTCAGTGCTTGTGAAGTGAGAGAATTTGTTTCATACTTGGTAATGGACAACCAGTGTCCCCTCTAAGGTGCGCGCTTGTGTGCGCACACACAACTCTGCAGGCCTGCACACACAGGTTAAAGTGGTGCGCACACAAAAATCTGGAAAATAAGTGCTGCGGTATTTAGCACATACAATTTCATTTTGTATGCACACAGAAAATGTATACCTGCGCACACATACAATTTCCAATTAGAGGGTACGTTGTGGACAACTTGTGTGACTTCTAACATCATTACATTTTACATAAGGTGTTACATTGTTCACTATATACATATATAAGGGGTGGTGGTTTAAAGCAGAAAGGTATAACCATATGGTATGGGTTAGTGTCATAAAGGATAAAATAAGATGTTTTAGCAGTTAAGAATTCTGTAGTTTTGTCTCGCACTTCACTGGTATGACATGTTTTCTAATTCTCCATTGAAAGTGAATGTGAACCTATCGTTACCTGCTTCCTGGTAACAAACTTTTTGTAGACTGTGGCACTCTTGATCAAATTATTCTTGTGCCACACCTGTGTTCTGGTTGTAATTATCCTTTTTTATGCATGTTACAGTGTGTAAAGTTATGCTACTTTGACTGCATGGAAACTTTATAAAATATATTTTTAGAGTACAACAATACAGAAACATTAGTTATATTGGAGAAAATATTTTCCAAAAGCAAGTATTCACTCTTTTGGCTCTTTAAAATTGATGACCTCCCCCCCAGATGTTTTAGAAACTACAACTTCCAGCATGCCTTGGCTGCAACCAAGGCATGCTGGAAGTTGTAGTTTCCAAACATTTGGAGGGCCGCAGGTTGGACATTCCTGAAGAAACACCTTTTCCTGGCCATCCCTGGCAGTATTAACAACATGGGTAGTTCCTTCCTATATTAATACTGCCTAAAGGGATGACCAGGAAAAGAAACTCTGTAAGTATGATATGAGTTTCTGTTTTGTGAAACACATGGACACTGTGTTTTTTTCCCCATAGATCCCTACCTGGCTCTGGCTACCTAAAAACATTAAAGGACATCAATAGAGTCCTGAACAACCCCCCTCCCTTTGAAACTACCCATGGTGAGCTCAGTCCTCACCCCTGGATTATGCTTATTACTCCTGTGTGTTTGCCTGTTAAAGTTTTTGTGCGCGTGCCATTCTCTGCACCCAGGGCTTTACCAATAGGAAGACGCGTTTCTTCAACAGTGTGTCTTACTTTTGGTCAGCACGCAGAACAAAGGGTGGAAGTGAACAACAGATCGCTGGCGATCTCAACAGGTAAATGCAGGAGTTACAAGCTGAACCCTAGTAGTTTAGGTCCTCAACCTGGGTAATTTCAAAGGGCTTAAGAAGATAAAGTTTAGTTTGTCATATGTGTAGTGTTAATTACGTGTTTAGGGGGGAATTCCTGGTGCCTGGAATCCCCTCTTTCTGCCGGTTCAGTGCAGTTTGCTGTTCAACTTCTCCTGGTGTTTATAGACTGTTATATAGATTTTTACATAAACTGTTATATAGATTGTTACATAGAATGTTACATAGATTGTTACTTAGAGTTCTACATATTTGTTACATAGACTGATATATAGATTTTTACATAGATTGTTACGTAGACTGATATATAGATTGTTACATAAATTGTTACATTGTTAATTGGGCTGTGAGTGAGAAGCAGTATTTGTATGTTTCAAAAATGTATCCAGTCTGCCCTGTGATTGACAGCAGCACAGAGACTGTATCAATATTAACCCTACAGCTGCCTTAGGTGATTGCTGAGACTGGGTTATATACAGAACTTACTGTAGCTACTACACTGTGATGGAGTTAGTGAGCAGGAATAGGGACATTAGGAAATCCTGATTGCCAACATTGCATTATAATATATATATGCCCATACATGGTCTAATGTTATTGGCTTCTACTGCAAATTCATCAGTGTCACAGCTCTGACTTTAAAAGACACTAATGGTAAAGTAGTGCAAATGTGGATTTATCAGTAAAACAGAACGTTAGGCTGGGTACACACGGATGGATTTTCCATCCTGACTTCGCCGCTATAAAGTGGTCGGCCACAGCAAATGTCTCCTATGGACCACAGCGTTCACTGCCACTGCCGAAATTCCTTAGAATTTTCAGCCCGACTGACCAATACACGGAAATATCTGTTAGTTTGTGTGTACCCAGCCTTAATAAGTATATACTTTATAACAAAAGCAAAGGGAATATATGTATTGGCTAACTGTGATGATAATTATGGCAATTAGAGAATATATATAATATTATTATATGATATATAACAGAACACATGAATGTATTCAGTCATGAACCTCCATCTGTGCTTGTTAAGTGGTAACCCATTTAGGAATCCCCCCCCCCTTGAAAATCCTGCGCTTGCCACTGAATTAAACCGCTTTCTGACTGTATCCTAATATCCTAAGAACTAATTTGCCCACCCCTGACTTTACTGTACTCGTAAGTTGATACTTTCTTCATTGATGCTTTGCAGGTTAATGATATATGCAATGTTAGTTTAAAGAAGAACTCAAATAAAAACAAAGTTTAGTTTAATTTTCATCTTTGAGAGGTTAAAATCCTGTAATTTAAAGGGGATCTCC
The DNA here is from genome assembly GCA_019447015.1 of Hymenochirus boettgeri. Classification (NCBI taxonomy): domain Eukaryota; kingdom Metazoa; phylum Chordata; class Amphibia; order Anura; family Pipidae; genus Hymenochirus; species Hymenochirus boettgeri. The sequence goes on from CM033471.1 coordinate 244,368,216, forward strand.
ACTGAAAAAAAAATGTGGGCATTTACCATAGTTTTATTGAAGAATGGTTAAGGAGCTGTGTCTTACATCCCATTCTTCGATAAAATCTGCAGGAGCCAGGAGAGAAGGTAAGCTACTTACCCAATTGCTCGCTCCTCCGCTGCGTAGTCTTGAGTGGTCCTGAAGGACTCTGTTTTCTATGCGCATGCACACATATGCATAGAATACAGAGTCCGTCATGACCTGTCAGACTACACGGCGGAGGAGCAAGCGATCGCGTAAGAAGCTTACCTTCTCTCCTGGCTCCTGCAGGTTTTATTGAAGAATGGGAGGTAAGACACCGCTTCTTTACCTCCAGTTCTTCAATAAAACTAAATGCCTAATAGTTTTTTTTCAGAGGAGATGCCCTTTAAAAACATTTTACTTTTTAAAAACAAAAATCTTATTCTGCATTTCAGGGATGTCGAACCTGTGGGCCTCTAGATGTTTGACTAGCAGTTGTAGTTTCCAAACATCTAGAGGGCAACAGGTTCGACATCTCTGCAGTCTGGAGATCTCTTTATTCTCTTTGAATGTGAGCAATTTCCAGTGTTGCCACCACATTGTGTACAAGTCTCCAGGAGTTTCAATGGGGATGATTTTAGCTGCAAAGGATGATGGGAAAGACACATTGCATTAAATTATTAGTAAGGGCTAGGCCACACTGAAACGCAAACGCAAACGCAATCGCAATCGCATGCGATTTCATGTGCGATTTTTTTGCGTTTGCGCTTGCGATTTCTTCAATAAGTATAGGAAATCGCATGCGATTGCGATTAAAAATGCAGAACGCAAAACGCAAACGCAAACGCATCGAAAAACGCGCGTTTTTTTTGCGTTGCCGCGTTTTCAATAATTTCGAAAAATCGCAAGCGCAATCGCAAACGCAAACGCAAGCGCAAACGCAAAAAAAACGCAGCAGTGTGGCCTAGCCCTAAGTAAGGTTTTCTATATATCTAAGAATGTTTTCCAGTTGTCTGTTAGGTGGGGCTTCAGTTAAAGTTGATTTTGAATTTAGTGGGATTTTTTTTAAAGAAACTTATGCCAGAACATTTTTATAAACAAGAAATTTTCATTTATTTTCAACTTGCCTTTCTCTGTGATTTCCTTGTGTAAATACAGTATTATAAAGTTAATCTTTCTTCCCAGTAGCAGTCAGTAGGTGGGTGCCCATTCCTTGTTTTATGGCCTGGACATGCTCAATGTGCTCCAGGGAGGGGGCATATCTACAGTTTAAAGGTTCGTAAACACGTGCGATTGCGGGTGCCGTGACACACGATGTGTACGAACTGCCGTTTTGGGCGATAATCACGGCATGTATGGACACTTTATTGGCAGAAACGGACAATCGTTCGGAGATCCGGCCGGTCGGGCATCGATCCCCAACTGAATGGCCGTTTCGGCTGATAAAGTGCCCATACACGGCACAATTATCGCCCAAAACAGACGTTCTTACACATCGAGCCTCGCGGGTCGGCACTCACAATCACACGTTTGTACAAACCTAAAGGTAGCCATTAATTAGATAGCCTACCTCCCAACATTCCATGTCGTTCTGAACAACGCCAGCCTGTGATTAATATTAAAATCATATTATCGAAACTATGATCAGGCAGGAAAATGTAGCTGGAAAGTCGTAACATAAAATTGATGCAGTGGTGGATGTTATGATTGATTATAAAGGCCAAGTCCACCCCCACCCAAAACTAAAATATATACTTACCTTTTCCACCTTCAAGGACCCCAAGATTACAATAGCTACTTACCTAGGTGTCTGCCATTCCTAAAGGAATATATTCATTCCAATATTTGTGTCCCTCTACTTCCAAGGTAAGTGCCACTTCTGAAAGAGTACATTAGCTTGCACATGCACAGAGGAGGTAGTCTAGTCAGCAGTCATTGGCCATTATGTAATTCATCACAACCATGATTGACTCCGCTACTGGGAAAAAGATAACACAAAAGAAGGACTGTGTGGCTAAAGCCACACTATGACAGACGATAACGTGTGTGAAAAGCATGCATCGGCGTGCGTTAAATGCGTGTTACCACCTGTTTGCACTGCAATCCACTCAATATTGTGAAATTGGAGTGCAAACGATCCGCAAAAAAATAGTGATCCATGGTGCTCACAAAATGGATCAAAGCGCATGCAATGTGGCCTCTCACATTGACATGCACTGTGCTACAATTCTCAAATGCGTAAGCGCAATCATTTGTGCGTAAGAAACCACTGGTGTGGCATAGCCCTTAATCATCCTTTCTGTGGTAACAGTGGACAGGTAAATAACTATTTCAGTTTTGGGTGGGGAAGGCAACTCTACATTTTTCTATGAGGTGTGGACATTCCATTCAAATGTAGGAGTTAGAATACTTAAGGGGTAATTACTTTAAAGTAATTACTTTAATTGTAAAAATGGCAATTTATAGTTCAACAGTATAATGATTGTTTGATGTTTTTGTGTGAGTATTAATTTTGACAGCTTAGTAGTGCTACTGATGATGGCATGCCATTAAGGTGCATGCATAATAATGGCCTGCAGCACATTGAAAAGCAGGAGAATGGCTCAAAGTTGATTGGTATCAAAGGCAATTTACAGTGCTGTAACTAATATTAGTTAACAATTTAGTGTTGAAAGTAGTGATGTCTTGCAATTTAGTGATATAAAGGATTAAAGTTTTAATGACATAAAGAATAGCTCACAATTTTGTGGGGAATTGCCTTATGATTTAGAAGTATGAAGTTCAGAAAATGACTAAGGCTGGGTAAACACCAGCCAAAATTTGTTCTGACTGTCCGTTCGCCACTTGGCCACAGCCATTTGTGTGGTCATGTAGGGAACCGCATGATCACCTGTGATTTACCAACACACCTGATTGCCCGATCCGGACGATAGGGCAACTGAGATTGGTCATGGCCGTCTTCTCCCACACAATACACGGTACTGGTACTATCAGCCAATCGGCCAAAAACATTGTGCGGTGTGTATCCAGTCTAATAACTGCTACTACATTGGTAGGTTTCAAAGGACAACAATACCCCCCTGCCCACCTCCCGTAAGACTACCCAGGTTAAGGACCTAAACTGCCAGGTCCTTACCTTTTTAAACTGTACATCTTTTGTTCAAGCTCCAACTTTAGCTCCGCCCAGATTTTGGCCCAGGATCCAATGGGAAGATCCACTTTGCAAGATGTCTGTCTTTCTGTTAGAAAGATATTGGGTGGGTTTGAGTGGTGCTAAAAGCCAGCCAGCAATTTGAACTGTAACAAACGGCTTACAGCTGAATAAAGCCTTGTACATCAGTCCAATGAATGTCCCCCGAGCGCATCCATATGAATGTTTTGGGCGATAATCGCACATGTGCATGCGTTTGGCTGGGTGTCGTTTGTTGATTCCGGATCAAGAACGACGCCTGACCGAACACATGCACAAGTGCGCCTATCGGCCAACGCGGGTATTTGTCAGACCTGTGTCCATCGGTCCGTGGGTCGGGTGTGTGTATGAGGCTTAAGGCTCAGTACACACGGTAAGATTCTTTGTCCCAACTGACTGTTCGCCACTAGCAATCGTAAATTTACCAACATGTCCGATGAAGGACATGTAGGGATCGGCCAAAAAATCTGATTGTGTAGACCCAGGAGTTAGGACCTATCGGTTTAAGTCCTCACTTAATGAGGGGGGGTGGGCTAAAGTGCTTGGGGGGTATTGTTTTCCTTTAATTAGAGAAGGTTATTTTTATTATCATTTTTTAAAATGTTAATCAAATAAATCAGATGGTTAAATTAAACTGATACAGTAAGATTATATTTTTTTGTGTTCATTTTTTACATAGGTTGGGTACTCACGATCATAATATATTTTCGGCCGACCGGTTGGCTGGAAATATTGCATAGTGTGGGTGGGGCAGCCACAACCGAGCTCTGGACTGTTGGTAAATCACGGGCAATCTTGTGGTTCCCTATGGGACTACACAAACTGTCTGCTGCAACTGACAGTCATTTGTCCTGGCCATGCTAGCTAATAGCGAACCCTTGGTCGGGACAAAAAGTCCCCCCGTGTGTACCCAGCCTAAAGGTGGCCATATACTTAAGATGTTACAGTTGATTCAAAATCCAATCATATTGACTGCACCATTTGCTCCCCCCAGCGGTCGTAACTTGCCAATGTTTCCCACTTTATGAACGCATTGCTTTTCCTAAATTGGTACGGTAAACTGCAGTGTTTGGGCAACTATGTATAGATAGAAGAGGAAATCGTTTTGTCAGAACACTCAAAAATCTTGTTTAAAACACTAATATACATTTTCCAATGAGGGCTAGTTGGTAGCTCTAGCTTGTAGATTGGACAAAGCACTGTGATAGTATGAATGGAGGAAATGACTGTGTTAAAGGGCTGGGCCTTTTTACCACAAGCGATATCCTTAGTAGACATATTGCACAAGGAAATGCACAAGTAAAACTGTGTATTTGTCATTTCAATGACAGAAATTGGAAATATAAGGCTGTTTGAGCACCATTAACACTGGGGTGTGTAGCTTTTGTCAATAGTGTTTGTGTAGTGATGTTCTCAACAACTAGAGAAAAGGTCTGTAGAAAAAAAACAAACCCTTAAATGAAAGTCTAAAAGGGGCCGTAAAAAAAGGGAGAAAAAGTCTATTTGAAAGAAATAATTTATCAGGTAAGAATTAGTACTCCTACTTTGTGATATTTGCACTTCTTAAGTAAGCAGATCAAGTGTACTGCTTGACAGTCACTCTCGGTCTGACATCCCATCTATCTCTACAATAGGCGCTTCTGTGCAGGATGTTGAGAAGAATGATGATGAACTGTGGAACTAGTTTAACAGCTGTGAGTTGCAGCTTGAACTGCTAACTTTTGAATCTAGAACAGGAGGTAGGGATACTAATTCTTACTCCTTGAATATTGTGTTTTTTCCATTTTTGATGTCTTGGTCTCAGGGAGGTCTGGAATTTTTAATATGGTATAAGTGTTTCCCCATGCAGAATGTGTATTAAATTGTATTCACTTAGCATTTCCACCTTCCCCCCAATTTGCCCCCTCCTTCTATGAATAACTTACATGCATACATAACCTGCCCACGTTACTGATAGGTGAGTTGTCACAAGGGGGAGAGTGTCTATTGGATGAACGGTCAGCTGCTCCATGAGCGGTATAATTCACAGGTCCCTGTCTGCATCACAAGTAAAGCTTCGTATACATGTATGATATTAACACAGACCCCCAACCACAACGCACACTCGGGGCGAACAGCCGTTTTGACTGAAAGTCGCACGAGTGTATGCGTTTGGTAGGGGGTCGTTCGTTTATCCGCCATGGCAGAACAATGAATGACCACCCACCCAACGCATACACTATCTAGATCATATAGAGTCAGCTTGTGTTGTATTGCTTTTTGTTTTGTCTTTTTGGGATCAATGTTCTTTTAGGGTGTCTATTTCCTTTACAATATTTAAAAAGTAAATCTGTTTTAATAGCTGAAAAATTGAATACCTGATTTAGAATGCCTTTGGTACGAGGAATGAGAATGCTTTTAAAAGGGTAAGGAAAATGCTGTGTTTTGTGGAATACATGTGTTTGTAATGAAGATAAAGAGTGTATGTGTTGTGAAGTTAGCATAAATGCAACTGTACAAATATTAAATAATAAGTGATACAATGCAATGGGACAACAATTGTTCTTGTAATAATCTAGACAAGCTTGGATACCATGCCAAAGTAAATGTGGAGTGTTCCGATTCTGCTAATAAGGCTATTCTACTGATGTCCATTTCAAAATGCTTAAAGGACACCTCCACCCTCATAAGAACATCTTTTAGAAAGAATGGCCTCTAAAATATGTTGATATATCATAGTTTGTCCTATGAATTCATTACTGTATGCCTGGGCTGCTATGCTTCTGGGTGCCTCATGGAAACTGAGCAAATCCATAACTGACAGTTGCTAACTGGAAGAACCAGGAAGCAGAAAAAGGGTCAACAGGACATTGTGCAGGATTTCAAGTTAGACACTTAGTTTCCCCCAAAAAGCATGATTCCCTAAAGTGCCTTACCCCTCAAAAAAGTCCAACACTCTGTAGAACACCTTCTAGGACAGGGCTGGACAAATCCTCCTAATATTTAGGAGCTAGCTCCTAAGAGTTAAAAGCCAGCTATTTCATACCTTCCAATGTCCTTTAATTGACAGATGACCCTCCCTAGCTCACCCCAATCAATCACAGACATGGCTGACGTCACAAGAAAGCACAGCAGTTATTGAAGGGCTGTAAGTAAGGCTACAAACATTTTTTTAAAAAAAAAAATCCGGCGTTTGGGTCTGGGCAGGTGGCCTCTATCACACCCTAAAAGGATTTCAAGATAGGATGCAGGGGGATTGAGGATGGATCCGGATTGTGGGAGGGAGGGGGGTTGCGCCAAGGGAGGCTGAAGGCACGGGAAAGGTGAAGTCAGATTACAGTGAGCTGTTCCTGGTCTGCAAAAAGCATGTTGGAAAAACGCACAATATGTATCTTCAAATTGGCTGAACAGATTTTGATGGGGGATGGCTTGTTTTAAAGATAGAATCATGGCCAATAACATAAAATTATAGTTTTGGTGGTGGACTTGCCCTTTAAAGCTGCTGCACGATTTTTAATATCTGGTCGCCAGGGAACATTTTTCAGTCGCCATGCTGTCCTGGCGACCGGGATTTGTCCAGCCCTGTTCTAGAAATATTGCAAACAAAATAAAGGGTTAGCATGATTAGAATTTACTTTTCAAAACCACAAAAGGTAACTTTTTTTGGTTTTTAGCATTGATACCTTCACTGAGCCATGGCTTTAAAAGATCAAACACAATTTTCTGGGCAGGTAGGAGGGAATACTCCTACCTTCCATTCTTACTTAAAAAAGCTGCTGTGCAGTGTAACAATGAAGGTGCCTAAATACTAGGACCTTATATTTCGGTGTTAGAAGATCGGCGTGGCACCATTTTTTCTGAATGCAAATTGAATGGGCCAGATGAGGACAGTTGGAAGGTAAAACGTCCAGCCAGCGAACACTCTTTTGACATTTGATAGATCTGGTTTTCGAAAGTCTTGAAATCTCTAAATAGTGCTTCCTTCTCTTCTGTGTGCCAATGGAAGAAATAGGAGAAATGTCAGGATTGTTCAGGCTGTAACTCCCATTATTCCTTGGTTGTGGGCATGGCTAAACACATGGTAATTTCAAACTTAACAAGGGGTGTGGACACATTTAGGTAATTGGATAGTCAGATAGGTGATAGGCAGATAGATAAATAATCCAATAGATAGGCAGATAATACCATAAATAAAGAGACAGATAAAATAGTTTTGTGGGGTCCTTAAACTACAGTTGTGTTCAAAATTATTCAACCCCCAATGCTGTTAATGGTTTTAGGAAATTCAGTGTACATTTGTAATTGTGTTCAGAATGAAATCTTACAAAGACTTTTTAAAGAACCATTTGCAACTAAAATGACATTAATTGTTTTTGTAATACAGTATTAAATGGTTTTTTTGTGATTTCTTCATTGACACAATGATTCAACCCCTTAAAGACTACCACTCTTAAGAACAGAGGTTCATTCAAGTGTTTTCGATCAGGTATTGAAAACAATTGTGGATGTCATCGAGCAGCAATCAAGCATAATAAGCACCAATTAGGCAGATTTACAATGACTGTGATACATGAAGAATGGGCTAAGATACCCGTAGATTGCTGCAAGACACTTGTGCCAAGCTAGGCTTCACGTTTAAAAGCTGTTATAACTGGAAAAGGATGTTGTACTAAGAATGAATGTCACTTGAGGGTTGAATAAAACTGATAATGATGTGAGCACAGAAAATACATTTGTGGTTATTTCATTATAAATTACTTACAAGTGTCTCTTTGATTTAATTGTAAACAAGATGACTGAAATGATCAAAATCAATGTCAATCTGGCCAAAACACTCAATTTCAGTGGGGGTTGAATAATTTTGAACACAACTGTATATATGGCAAGATGAAACTTGTGTCCATAGGGCTAATGCTGGATTAACACTAGCTCAACTAGTAGGTCTGTGCGTGTATACACAGACCTACAATTTGGATATAATAAATACGTATAAAGTCCGTGGAGTGCTTCGAGTACCTTACTTCTACACTTCTACATATTCCTTTATCGATAGCACCCGGCATTCTACCTATGAAATATATGTATATAATATTTACAAGGATCCGTTGCACAAGGACGCTAAGCACTCCAAGGACGAACAAATATAATTTATTGGACAAAAGTAGGTCAAACGAACCTACGCGTTTAGGGCCGTCATCAGGGTTACAGACCTATGGACGAACAAGGTTAAGAAGGCAAGGACACACCCCCCTACACACCCCCAGCCCGCCCCCCACACGTGCATCTCCATTACCAAAGTGGCCTGTGTATAGCTTCACAAGTAAAAGCCAATCTGATGTGAAGAAAACTAGCCCCAGAAGGACTGTAGCATAAAAAATGTGTCTACATGTAGGGACACCCAATAGTGTTCGTAGTCAAGTGCAAAACAGTCACAGAACCAGTGACTAATGGTAATAAAAATGTATAAAGTGCATCCAGAATAAAGTGCCCGGTGCAGTCTAGTATATGAATCACCACCAGCCAAGGGATAAAAGGCATATAAAGTGCTACAAGATATAAAAGTGCTAGACCGGAAACCAAGTGCCAGCAAGATAAAAACAAACATATTGCGATAAAATCAAAAAGTAACTAATCTTAATGGCTATAGATAGTAGGGGGGAAACACTAGTAATAAATAGCTAAAACCTGCAATTAGAAAAATATAGATACATTATAAAAACTGCTAAACACCTAGTGTTATACAATAGTATGGTGCTCATGTATAGTATAGAAAAAAATCCCTAACAAGGGGAACAGATGGATTCAACCAAGGGGATAATAAATAGCTAATCTGGCTAACTTATAGGAAACCGTTAAGGGCAAATAGTTCGTTCAAGCCCCCAGGGGATAGGGTATCTAGTCTCTTTATTCATCTAATCTCACGCTGTAGTAGAGCTCTTTTGCGGTCACGTCCTCCTGTTCTGGTTCAAAGTCAATGGCCATCCATCGCATAGTAGTAATGGGATGTGCCATCAGCCTAAAGTGGCATGCCCCAAATTTATCCGTGGGAGGCCTCTGTAGTTGACTTATTGGTTTGTAGGCCCGATCTTATAGCCAGTCAATGGTTAGCCAGGCGTTCACGGAGCGTCGTGGTGGTTTTACCCACATAATATTTCCCGCAAGGGCAGGTAATGATATAGATAACAAAGTGGCTCTAACAACTGAGTTTGCTTTTGATGTTGATCCTCTGCCCATGATGGGGGTGGGGAAAGTCTGGCCCAGTCAGGGCGCTTCTACATGCCACACACCCCTGGCATTTGTAACAACCATTCTTAAGGGCTGGAAGCCACATGTTATCTTTGATGGGTGTCGAATCCCTAAAATCTGTACGCATTAAGATATTGCGCAAATTTCTGCCTCTTCTATTAGACAAGGACCCGACGGCTCATTTTAAAGGCATTCTGGATCATAAAATACACATGGCAGTTGATAGTGGATGGATTTCCAAGGAAGAAGGTCAATACCACATTACAGAATTTCCCAAGGCTCCTATAATCTACACAGTCCCTAAGATACATAAATCCACTATGGCTCCACCTGGTAGGCCCATAGTGGCGGCTTGTGGTTCTATATTTAAAACCATAACCACTTATCTAGACTCGTATCTACAACCGATAGTTTAGAATATGCATTCATACTTGCGAGATAGTCAACACCTTTTGGATATATTGAAATCATATCGGGAGCTTCCACCTGAAACCATATTTATGTACACTTTGGTAATGGAGATGCACGTGTGGGGGGCGGGCTGGGGGTGTGTAAGGGGGTGTGTCCTTGCCTTCTTAACCTTGTTCGTCCATAGGTCTGTAACCCTGGTGACGGCCCTAAACTTCCGGGCTGAAACGCGTAGGTTCGTTTGACCTACTTTTGTCCAATAAATTATGTTTGTTCGTCCTTGGAGTGCTTAGCGTCCTTGTTGATAGATATATATATATATATATATATATATATATATATATAAAAGGAAGGTACGAGGCACAATCCGCTGAATATCTCCGTCCGCCCGGGTGATATCCATACTGAGAAGGGATAGATATAAAGAGATAAACAGAGCACTCCTGGGTCTTGGAAAAAAACAGCAACTTTTATTGGAACACACAACATGCTATCAACGCGTTTCGGCCATCTTGGCGTGTACTAGTAGGTGAGGTGGCTGCGCATAAGGAATCATTCCTCTGTAGTTTTCGGCATAAAAGGGGGAATATAAAATAAAATAATAGGTTAATATTAGTTTAAAATTAATATAACATACTTGTATGAAATGGATAAAAAAACAAATGTTAATGCTTATGTAAACAGTAACTCCACCACATTTGGTCAAAATGAGTTTTAAAGTGCTTTATTGGTGGGAATTAAAACAGAGGTGCATAAAAAGTACTAATACATCCAAGTTGGAATGCATAAGTGCCTAAATGCTTATGTAGAGTTCAAATAGCCGTATATTTCATTGATTCAATGTTCACCTTCAGATCTATTGTAATGTTGAGCAGAGTGGCTTTATTACCTGCCGACATCCCTGCAATGTTTTGTGGATTAATATATATGACTGACATTAAAGGGTTTCTTGCCCCCTTAAAAAAACGGTCACTTGTCAGTTACCAGCCCCAAAGCCAACTATTCAGCATTTTATTATATTCATTACTACAGGGCCGGCCTTAGGATAAACTGCCCCTGTGCAAGATTTGTTACTGGTGTCTAGCGCCCCCTCCAAAACACCCCTCTGGCCACACACCATACGCTGCTAAATCCTGCTTGCCTTGGACTGCTTCAAATCAAGTCTGCCATCTATTTGCGCTTATGATCTTTTAGAATCTGCAGTGCGTGCTTATATATATCGTGCGTACATCATTACGTATCACACTAAATAACAGATAAGCACAGCATACAGACATCTTGAGAGAGACTAAAGCTGGGTACACACAATGAGATATTTCGGTCCGATTGACCGATAGTTCAGTGTATCGGTCGATCGGACCGAAATTATCGCATCCGAATGCGCCCATGTCCGACCGACCGTTCGTCCAAATCGGACGACAGGACGATCGGACATGGTGGAAAACCTCGTCCGATCGTGCAGTCCTCTATGGACCGCACGATCGGTCGAGGTAACGGATGCGGCTGCTCTTGCCGCGACAGACAGTCCTTCCTCCTGGCCGACCGGTCGAAAATATCAAATGGTCGGTCAGGAGGAAAAATCGCTAGGTGTGTACCTAGCTTAACGTGTTTTGGCTTAGTGGGGTGGGGCTGATACATACATTTGATCTGCAGGACTGTAACGGGGGGGTGTGGCACTGATGCACAATTATGACCTACAGGTCCATGACCTAAGACTCCCAACCGGTGCCCCCCTGGTAATGTATCAAAGGCCAGCCCTGCATTACTAACTAGATATTTAAAGATAATTATTGCCTCCATTATTGTATTCAGCTGGCTCCCCCCCCAATGGCTATGACAAATTATATCACATCCAGTGATTGACTGCTGTTTTTCCTGCGGTCTCCTCTGTACATGCTCAAGCATATAAAAAGCTCCTAGAGCAGATGGAGGCAGATACCTTTTGCCAGAATGGAAGAGAATTATTATTAAATATCTGGTTACAAATGCATGTAATAAATTGGTAAAAATAGCAGATAACGGTCTGATGTTACACTTAACATTGGTTGTAAAATTATTGGGCCTGGCGGTTGTGTGGAACGTTTACAGGTAAGAGCTAATGTATGGACACTAATTGTCTCTATAGTCTGTGGAGGGATTAGGAGTCTGCTACTTGTCCCAGAATGCTCTAGTTGGAGCTGCAGGAATTCACTGCCCAATTCTTATTCAGGGTTATTCAATAAAAGTTCTTATCATTTAAAATGGTGTTAATTTTGCCCCAACCAATCAGATCTTATTTAACATTTAAAAGCTAACATCTGATTGGTTGGGGCAAAATGCTTCATTATGTTTTGCCATCATGGCTACAAGGCACTTTGGGAGCTATACTGATCGTTGCCTAGGGAATGTTTGTACTTTTTGTGTGTTTTGTAGTGTTTGAATGAATATATTGTATTAAATGCCTCTAATGTTGGACAATGGGTACCTGTAACTTAAAGGGCATGTTCACCACAAAAACTAAAATTGAACCCACTACTGGCCCCACTGTGTAGTTTCAAAAAAATCCTTACATCTCTGCTCCTTATAGTTCTCCTTGCAATGCTTGTCAAAAAGTCCAGGAAACTGAATAGTAGTAGCTGTCTTCTTGTGGGAAAGGTTTCTGCCTCCTCCTTGTCCTCTGAGTGGACATGCAAAGGGGAGCCCCTTCCCTCCCACCTTCCAGATCCCTCCTTGGCTGCCCTTCCACTTTGCAATATAACCTTTTTCTATATTGCTTCTCACCCCTGCCCACCCCCAACCAGCGGGTTATATTTCTTAAAAAAGAATCATAAACATACTTACAGCCCTTTGTTCATGCGACTGTTTTCATAGCCGGCAGCCACGCCTGTGTTTGGCTGCTAGGCCAGCCCCTATTTGAAAGTTCCAGCAAACAGGGAGCCAGAGAAGACAGCCGTGGGAGCGAGGGGCTGTAAGTATGATTCTGATGAGCTACGATATAGAAAAGGGTTATATTTAGGGTGGAGATACCCTTTTAAAAAGCACTCCTGGTACAACTGATTATTATTATTATTATTGTGGATTTATACAGCACCAACACCTTCCGTAGCGCTTTACAATAACATGGATACATTCACATCAGGCCCTGCCCCGAAGAGCTTACAATCTAAGCACATTTATTTGACACATACAACCTATCAGTATGTCTTTATGATTGTGGGGAAAATCAGAGTGCCCGGAGGAAACCCAGACAAGCACGGGGAGAACATACAAACTCCTTGCAGAAGTGTCCAAGGGTGGATTCGAACTCAGGACTTCATTGCTGCAAGGCATCAGTGCTAACCACTGGGCCACCGTCCCTCTCATGATCTGCTGATATATAGCCAGAGAATTCTGTTTATAAACAGGTGTGAAACTCTTCCTTTAAATTTGGTATTCTTTGCACCTCCTGTAATTTGCCAGGATGGGATATAATAAGTGAATGCTCAGCATTACTGAAAAGTACAGGTTCCCTGTCCGTTTCAGGCTTTGCTTAGAGCTAGCCATTTAAAGTGACACTAAACAGATTTTATGTACTGACAGTTAAGAAGCAGCCACGAGTGGAGCGCCGGTAAGGTAAGTTCACCAGTGTCCCCGGGTGTTCTATTTTTCACAGGGAGGTGGGAATAAGCGTTCTCATCTCCCTGTAAATAATAAAAACTGATTTTAAGTACTTAGAATCACAAGTTAAGTGTCCCTTTAAAATGGTGTATATTGGTGTATTTTGTTGCACTGCTGTTTATTTGTATGTGCTGTTATAGAGTTGTTTTCAGGTCTGGATACTTTTGAAATCCTTATAGTAATACCCTTTTCATTTTGAGCTAGGTTAAGAAACCTCTCGTATCCTGCTATGGCTTTACCAGTCTTTGGTTGAAAGGCTCATATCCTGCATTTTTGTTTACTGGCATAAAGTAGCTGCATTAATGTAGTTAATGTTAACTATGCTGGGGCACTGTATGTACAGTAAGTATGTGAATATAAGGATCACTTAAATAAATGTATATAAGGTTAGTTTTAATCACAAATTAAATTCTTTAAATTCATAGCATGGCCACCAGAGCTTGGCTTCGGATAAGCTTATTTATTGCTCCAGGAATAGTAATATTTTATTAGCAATAAATGAAAAGAGTTTTTATTGTAGACCAGAAGTGTTTCTGGTGTGTGTCTAAGGGTAGGATATAATCCAGAATAAAGAGGAAAAGGGGGTGTATAAAAGGCAAAAAATAACAGCGGATCCCGTAGAACAGTGTCCAGGAGTTTTATGCTATAGGAGCTGCGCACACCCAAAAAATAATCTATGGGAATCAACCAATTAGACACGGGTCAGAAGGGTTATTGAAGCTCCGGATTGGTTAAAATATTACTAGTTGCATGTGCAGACCAGACACACTCCATTGTAGTAGATAAAACTGACCGAATGGAACATTATAACTAAATTGCTAGATCACATTAAAACTATTTGAATTGTAATGCGGCAAAATAATAAAACATAAGAGATTCATTGTGCAACAAGGACCTTTATTTTTATTGTTAATAATAATTTTTCTTAAGCAACAATTTTTATAATTGGAGGTGTTTGTATTTGTCCCCCCCCCCTCCATGCTTCATTTCTGCTGGTTACACCTGGCTTGCCAGTCTTAAAACTGACTTCATTAGCTGCTGTAAGCATAGACAGCATCATTGGTCAGGTTGTTCTAAGGAATTTATTGATGGCTCAGTGGTTAGCTTTGATGCCTTGGAGCGCTTAATGTGTTTGCTACATTCGCAAGTAGGTATGTTCTCTTTGCTTCTGTGGGTTTCCTCTTGGTACTCTGGTTTCCTCATAAAATTATGAAGGCATACTTCTAGGTTGTGTGAACAGCACTGCGTAATGCAATTAGTGCTAAAGAAATACCCATATTTACAGTTACTATATTAATGCTCGTGTACTCATTACATGGAGATTAAAGGGCATGTCGACCCTCCATATGGTTCTCCTGCAGTGCTTGTCCAAATAGGGCAACCCCATAGGTCTGGGTTAGTTTTTCATTACTTTGTTAGCCAAATGAAAAATATTCTTGCCATGTGTTGTTTGTACCTCATGGCAGAACCACCAGAAATCCAGAGATGAGCTCTGTTGGCCTCATGATCACAACCTCGGAAGCACAAATATGATATATATTGTGGTGAAGCCTAACATATGTTTGGAGCCATTTTTTTGTTTTTTAATTCTTAAATGATTGTTAAAAGAACATTTGCAATATTTTTCTTAAAATGGTGTCCATTTTTCTTCTTTTGACTTTTATCTACTTTTGTTGCATTATGGACATCCATTTTTGAGGGTAGCGCTGCTCCATCTAAGTGGCATCTTGGTAATATGTTAGCTGATAAATACATTTGTCAGGCTAACCTGGTTTAACTATTTGGCAGCAAAGTGATAAATGGAATCTGTATCTAGTAAAATCTCCTGAACTTTTAGCCATATAGGTAGTAGATTTTGCTATTTAATATAAATCTGTCAGGTTATAATTACATTAATGTCCACCCTTGCCACAAATTGTTATGCTTTCCTATTTCCCACACTTGAAAACCAAACGCCTAGCCATAGTGACTTAACTACCTGGCATTCCTGTAGACAGATATTCAGCCTGCAGTTACCCGTCCTCTTTGCCGGTCCTCTTCTGTCTTTTTCTGGTGTGGCAGTCAGTCCTGGCCATGATGACAGCTTGTATCAAGCTTGAAGAGCATTAAAAGGAGGCAGCAACAACTGATGAAGAGGATGGAGTACTGTGGGATCAGGAATGCTATAGTGATGTAGTCACTGTTGCAAGGTTAGGGTTTTCAGGGGTGTGGGGAAGGTATGACATTTTGAAGGGTTGACATGCACTTTGTCCACTAATTCCCTTGTAATTTGTGTTAGATTTAAATTTGAATAGTTTTTGTTTTATACTGGTAGTACCATGAATAATCTGTTGATATCTTTGTTAGTTGTTTGGAGAGTATGGTATTGTAGCCAAACATGACAACTTTGTACTCTTGCTGTCTAGTACTTCTTTAATGCTTGGTTTCTAGCCTAAGATACACAGGGAAAAGATAAGATACTCTGGGGAATTAATTGATGTAGTCCATATTGCGGATTCATGCTGAAGTGTATGGCATGCAATATGTATTTTGGGGGCAATGTTGTAAGACTGCACACATGTATGTCCAATCATGTCTGTCAAATGCTTTCAGTTTAGAAATGTAAAATAATCTGCTATGGGTGCTGTTGAGCTGATTATAAACTGAGGCTTCTTCTTTTTTTAGGCCCTATGAGAGAAAGGGAAAGCTGATGATGCCTGAGCACGACAATGGATTTCTCCTTCTCTTTCATGCAAGGGATCATGGGAAACACAATCCAGCAACCTCCTCAACTCATCGATTCTGCCAACAATCGCCAGGATGATGCCAACAGCAGTGACCAGGCTGATGATGGTGGGGGTACACCCTACGACTCTGGCCTTCAGACTGATTTCCAATACCCTACCCCCACCACTGAGGACTTGCCTCACATGATTAATGGTTTCCAACCTTCTTTGGCATATGAGCCACAGGGCAAATATCAAACATACACTCAGTTCCCCAATGGTTCAGCTAATGGATTTGGTACCAGGAGCTTTAATGCTCTCGAGTATTATCATCTGGAAACTGCAGCCTTGCGGCCAGTTGAAGGTATGAGTAAAGCATCTCCCCCACAGCCTACGTCGCCTCCCACCCTTCTTCAGTCTCCTTCATCTTTCACTACTGCCGCTCAAAAGAAGACCGGCTCTCCAGAAATTAAGTTGAAGATCACCAAGACCATCCAGAATGGACGGGAGATGTTTGAGTCTTCACTGTGTGGAGACCTACTCCATGAATTTCAAGCAAGTGAGATCACCAGGAAAAAGCATGAAAGGAGGAAAGAAAGAAGGGAAAAAAGAAAGAAGAGTCGACATCATCACCATCATCATCATCATCACCACCACCATAGAGAAGAATTAAAATTAGCTGAAGAGCCACAACCACCCAAGATACAAAAACTGGAGCCTCCTGAGGAGGAGCGTGTAAGTATCACTTCCCATTAAAGTGTAAAATACAATTTCCTTAGATTTCTAGAATACACTATTTTCTCACTATTTAAATATTATTGTTTAATAATCAAGTGTTAAGAAAAGGCTAAATGTCTTTTTAAAAGTCTGTTGTATGGAAATTGTGTTAGAAATGTTTTGATTGATTTAGTGATGTTTATGTAAGTAAAGGGAGTCAGACGTTTTTCATTCATCCTGATCATGTACATCTGTGGTATTTAGTTGCATCAACTGGCCTTGAACTTAAGTTCTTCTCCATATGAAGCCCGTTAATAGACACACCCCAAGATGTACCTATTTTTGGGCATGTGCATGGAGAAGATTTTTCCTGATTAAAGGTTTATGTATGCCTTAAAGGGCTTGTCCATCCCCAAAAGACATTTCATATTCTGATAGAGAAGCCCCCAAAACCCTACGATGGTTATACTCACACTTCCCAAACAGCACACTTTCGCTTCCTGGTTGAACCAGAATCACAGTAATGCATGATGTTACGGCCAATAATTAAAAAGGGTTATCTGGAGGCTTGACCATTGAGAACAGTGGAAAGCACACCTGAGCATGTGTGAAAGCTCTGATCTATCCCTGCTCTCAGCAAACTGCCTGCAGGGATTGTGCTGAATAACTTGATTTCTGGGCAGCGTGAGTGCAATGATGTTAAGGTTCTGTCATGCCATCCTAATGGAAAATGTCCTTCTGGTCATTATTGGTTCTTTAAGGTAGTTATAGGGAACTGATAACATTTGTGCTTTGTATGGTCACCCAAACAATCGATGGGGTGGGTACATGTGCTACTTTGTGGCACATTATCGGCATATTCCAATGAAATCTGGACGCAAGTGTATGGCTACCTTTTAGTCCTGTCTTCCATTGCCAATTAACCATGAGTGTTTACTAGTCGAGTTAAATTTAGAAGATTTAAAACTAATTTCTAGATGCTTTGAAATAATGGCGGGGCATTTTACATATTACAATTGGGTAAAAAATAATTGCATTCTGGTTACCAAGTAATGGCCTACCTTGTAAACTTTTGTGATTGGACACAGATTGTTTATCCGTTTAAGTTCACGCAGTAAGACTTTTTGTTGATTTCCAGTCCCTGCTCAGGAGCAATAGATTTTTTTTACCTGAGGGTTGCTTGCCACTACTTTAAGTAAAATCATGTGACAGGCTAGCAGTAAAAAGCAAAACCCAGTCTTTTGTACTTGGAGTTTTGCCTAGTAGTTCGCTGTAAATAGCTATTTTTATGTTATGCATGCTTTCTTTAAAGGAAATCTTCACCCTTAAAACGGCATGATTTAAATGAGGTCGCATTCACTGCTCCATAATTTAGTTCAGTTCAGAAAAACATCTGTTTATAATCTGGCTCTGAGAATGAGTAAAAATAAAAAACGTTATAGTAAAATATGCACAGTGACATGAATGGCATTCTTCCCATCGTGTGCTTTGGTCCAGAGGGAATCCGTAGAATTTAATTCCAATGAGTAGCGACACGTCACCCACTGCTGTAAATGTTTTTGCTTTTTTGAAATTCACTTTAATTGACGCTCAGGATTACAGGGCTCATGATGTATACATAAGATTTACTGATATACATTGAATATATAGACACAATGTTGTGCTTTACAATAAGTAAACAAAGAAATAAAGTTGTGAAACCAAACAAACTTGAAATAAGCATTTGTCAACCTGTTCTAATGTCCTTTGGTTAATATGTAGTTGTAATTAATAAAAGTGCCCATGCATAATCCTGTGTCGTATCTATGTGTTTTCTTTTTAGTGGTCTTCGCTTAGGAGTTAAGATATACATTTCACTGTTTCAGCAAAGTCGCAATATAGATCCCATAGTTTATTAAAGGGCATGTCCACCCTTTTAACTTAATTTTACTTACTGAATAAAGGACAATTACACTCCCTTCCCCCCCGCTCCTCCTTCTCCATAGTTGCATGGTACCCAGGATGAGGATCTAAATCGGTAGGTCCTCACCTCTGGGTACTTTACCTAACTGCTGGAATACTTAGTTTGCAATGTAGCCAATGGGAAGACTCGCTTTGCAAAGAGAATCAAACAGAGAGGTGGATCGGCCTGAAGCATCTATGGAGACTTTGAGTAAGTATTCCAGCAGTTGGGCAAAGTACCCAGAGGTGAAGACTTAACGATTTAGGTCCTCTCTCTGGGTATCATGCAGCTATGGATCAGGGAAAAGGCGAGTTTATTTTAAGCACCCCAGAAACATATATTTCTCTTTACTTAGCTTGTCCAAAAATGCTTCTAACCTCACTTACTCAACAGAGTAAGACGATTCAGTTATGGCCATTGCCCATTACATCAGCGTCATGGCTTAGACTGATGACAAGATCCGGAAGCCTCAGAGGGATTGTGCTGTGTAAGTAAATTTAGAAGCATTTTTGGTAAGGGTAAATATAGGGTACAATGTGTTTCTGGGGGTGCTTAATACATAATAATTAAGTAAAGGGGTTGGACATTACCTTTAAGTTTTTCAGGACATTTCCTGTGGAGACAAACCAGTTGTGTATAGTATAGGACTAGTCTGTGTTCTCCAGAGGTAACCAGCTAGGTCTAGCAGGTGTATGCAAGTACATCCATTATTTATAACATTTGTGTGGATGTAAAAGAGGGGGCCTCTCTGATTGGTAGATCAATATCCAGATTCAACGTCAAAGGAATTTTTACCTTGGAAACCATATAAATTCTATTGCCAAATCTATTCTATTACCAAAAAGAGTTGAAGGGTATTTCCACCTGAAAAAGAGAGTATGTTTTTTTCAGTTGAATTGAAGAACGGGTGAAGGAGCTGTTTTACCTTCTGTTATTCAGTTAAATGATCAGGAGACAGGAGAAAAGTTAGAGAGAACTTATTCGCATACGCACTCTCCGATGTTCCTCTGACAGGTCCCAACATGCCTTTGAGATGTGCGCGATTGCACATACATTGCAAAGGTCCGTCAGGACCTGTCAGAGGAACATGGCTGGAGTGCGAGTGGAGTTCACTAACTTTCCTCCTGTCTCCTTATTGTTTAATTGAAGAACAGGAGGTAAGATTTATAGCTCCTTTACTTCCCGTTCTTCAATTAAACTGAAAAAAACAAATATATATTCCCATAATAAAAACTTATAGTATGTTACTCAGTGCCCCCCAAAACATAGGTTATGTTTTACTTAAAATGTTTAATGTTCCTAGACTGAGTAATCATACTTATAACCTCCACTGCCGCGGCTCTTTGCTACTATCTGCTGACTTACATTACCAGACAAGCTTCCACTGCTGCTTCTTGTGAACAGAAAAGGTGGATCGTGGAGGTTGTACATATGATTACTCACTCTGGGAACATTATTAAACATTTTAAGTAAAACATAACCTCTGTTTTGGGGGGCACTGAGTAACAACATACTAAAAGTTTTTATAAGGGGTGGACATACCCTTTTATGAAAGGGTTACTGTGGTCTCCATACAAGTGCTCTCTATTTAACAATGCTCTTTCAAACAAGCCTAGGATAATGTATCTAGCTTCACTGGATTATAGTTATAAGATTGCAAAGTTACAGTTCCTGGTCTGTCCTGTCTGTCTGAGTTTCTGTGCCAGTCACATGATGTTCTGTGTTAGAAGCCCCAGCCCCAAACATCTATCTTTTCTGAAGTGATTTACAGACCTGTAACCATTCTCTATCCTTTCCTTTGCCTATGGGCTACTTAGGGAAAGAAAAAGTTTTCTTTCCAGGCTTGAGGCTAGCTTAAAAAATTATTTAGAAGACTGGGGGTGGGGCTTCTGATGCAGCTGATGATGCTGTCTCATCAGTGGTCATGCTCCAAACTTAAACTTGGAGGCAGACCCCAAAATGCTGGTGATGTCAGATTACAGCACTAGCAAGAAAACCACCCTTTATACTGCTGTAACTTTGGATAGACTGTAGTTAGATGCATGATCATGGAGTCATTTTAAAGGTAAGAGTGTGTCCTTTTTAATAAAGGCAACTTGTATGACCACAGTTCCCCTTTAAATAGTCTTCTCTCACATTTCTTAGTTGTTTTCCTAGCCGTAAAACACATACAAAAGCTTAGCAAAAAGGTTATCTTGGTGGGTGAGCTGGTCCAGAATAAGGTTAACAACATGATTTGCTCATAGTAGTAGTATTGGAAGATCAATTTTTTTTTCATTAATAAATATGCATTAATTGCTTAAGTGTGATTGGCCAGCAGTAGCATTAAATTTTTTGCAGAAAAAAAACCCAAACTATACTAGCTACTGTAAGGCTAACCTGATATGCTGCCCAATGTTCGTTACCTTTTTTACTACCTCCTGGTTGTTCTGGTTAGAAACGGTCAGTCATAAATGTGACATGCTGACATTACAGGTAATGTTTGTAGCTGCCTCTTCAGGGCATGTGCAAGCTTGTAAAAAAGAAACCTTATGAGAGGCCGATAGAAGGGGAGAATTTAACATTTAGCTGTACTAATGTGATTTAAGGGGGTGATTTAAATATCTAATTTTTACAGGTAAAATGCCTTTTAATCAACTTAATGTGATAATGCCATTGAATTTAAGTTGTTTCTCTGTAAACATGTCTTCTTTTTAAAGCTGGGCAAACACATGAAAAATGTGTCCGATATAACAAGAACAACATTATGTCACTAGATAAACCGAGGAACCAATTCTATGGCCTATGAAAGGTCAGGTGCTCAGTGCAAGAACCATGGCACACTGAATTACCAAAAAAGTGTATGTTAGTGTTTTAGACTCGCAGGGCATATAAATCAAGCGCAGAGAGGGAATATAACAAACGTCTGCATGGGGAATCGATCTTTTGAGATCAATTGCAGAAAGCTCTGTTTACTTAAAGCAAAAGGATGATAGTGGCTGAGCCCTGGGCAGCATTGATGGCTTGTCAGCTGCTGGATTGTTTGTTTTCATGACATACACATGGCCAATACTCTGCAAATTCTGTCTGATAATGATAGGCCTAGATGTATACCCAGCTTTAGTCCCAAGCCATATAAACATAATTGTTTCTGTAGTAGCGCATGAGATTGTGATACACTTGTCAGCAGTTGGTAGTCACTTGTAGCCAATATCTCATCATCTTCAGGCTGGCTCTTATTAAAGGGCAACTGTGGTCTTAAAACAAGTTAGGGTTAAATGAAAGCCTGCATTATATCCTTTACACTGAGCCAACAATCACATCTTTGACTGCAGCCTGTGAGAAATTACATTGGGGTGAATGTTCAAACAAGTACCTGAGGAAAAAATTTATGAAGGGGAGCCTATTAATGCAGACAGGCTGGTCACATGACTACAAGCTGGTTACAGGAAGAGTTCAACCAGGAAGTTACATTGCTGAACCTTTCCAGCAATAACTTCTCACAAATTGTATATAGAGATGTGATTTAGGTTTTATTTTGAAGGTATGATAGAAGGCTTTTTATATAATTTTTACTAGTTTGGAAGAATTTGAGACCACAGTTACCCTTTAAGATGCCAAAAGTCTGTGTTATTTTATTAATATTTTAGTAAATGCAGTTGGGTCCTTGGGCCAATGTTTTGCAATTTTTTGAGTCAAATATGCCTGATGTATAATGTAAGTTGTCTCTATATCTGCATAGTCTTTGACACATATGTATAACGTATATCTTTATATCATTTGTCTTTTAATTGATCCAGTTTGGTAACCTTGATGTGAGTCAATTTGGCTTATAGGTAAGAGATGAGACCGTGTGCTCCCTATGTCCTAGTGATACATGTGGCCAGGTGACACAATTTGTAGATTTTACAATTCACAACTTAGACAGTTTACATACCTTCCAATTTTGTCATTGGACAGATAACCAATTGTCAAAACCTCACTGGTAGTCGATTTGAAGTTATACTGACAATTTTTAGGTTTGACTGATTGTGTGGCCCGTTTAAAGCCAGGCAATTGGCCCAAACACTCTCTGCCCCATCCAATCTATTTAATTATTCATTGATCTATTTTTTTATTTGTTGTGCGGTTATGGCATACTTAGCAATAATCACTAAGAAGGGCTGCAGGAGTCAGGATTTGCAAAATTATAGCAGTTGTCCAAATACTGCTGAATACAGTGGTGATAGTAACAGCTGTCCACTAGTTAAAAAGTACACTATTCATTCAGGGTTATGTTTTTTCTTTCATTTTCCCTAGTAGGGATCACCATGTGTTTTTCCTTTGACATATCTTGGCACAGATACTTGAGGCAGCCTAGAAATATCGAAGTTCAAGAAACTGATTGATTGATCAGGATTGGTAGTATTCTTAGCACTAGGTTAGGGTGTAAAGATGACCGGTTAATAATCTGGATTATGGACCATGTTGTGTGATGGTTTTGCAGGCCACCTGTAGAGTGGTCTAAAACTAAAATCAGGTTGTCCGCTTACTTCCCTAGGGAGAGCCCTTTAAAGGCAAAGTCCAGCCCTCAAAAGAAATATTATATGCAAGTAATATACCCCCAATCCCTAACACTGCAATAGTTAGAAAGGTGAAAGTTACAAGAATAACCTGAAATGCTGTGCGATGTCCTGCTTGCCCGTCTCTGCTTTCTAGTCCTTCCAAAACCCTGTCAAGTATCTCAATATAGTGAGAAATATGGAAAATAAAATCATTTTCATCTGGGCCTGTGGTTGTTTATAAAGAAGCTTCCCGTTTACCACCACAGGCTTTTCTATAGAAATTACCATTACAAAGCATCAAAAGACTATCTGTAGCATTATCCATGCTTCTGTGTATATTGGTGGAAGAGTATTTTTCTGGCACAAATCTGGTCTGATCAATTCCTGTTATGTCCAATTAATTGGCTAGAATTTTAGAAGTTATAGTCACCGTTTAATAGGGAGATTAACCTATATAAAATACCTCAAGGTCTTTCAAGTAATCATATATCAATATATAGCTACCCACACAGTCTCTATCCTCTCTGGTTGCTCTTATGTCTGTTCCTAGACATAATGATCATAAAGTAAAATGTAAGTTGGTGGAGCCACTCTGAAAAACCGCAACACTCTGGAATTGCCTAAAACATATGTGCTAACACATCACGTTTCAGACATCTAGGTCATTTCTTATATGTTTTGTTAGCACAATAAATACACGTATGTTTTTGGCAATTCCAGAGTGGTTGCGGTTTTTCCGAGTGGCTCCAACAACTTATATTCTACTTTATTTCCCTGGCTTTAAGGGTAATAGGATAAAGGAATCATACAAAGTTGAGGGAAGTGTCATCTTAAAATATGTTGTATTCAGTTAGATTAACTGGACTTTAAGTTTAGTTCTTGATGATGTTATGCTACTCATCCGACTGGCTTTCTCAATTCTAAATGACTCTGTCCTCCTTGGCACCTCTCAAGAACCAATCCTGTTTCTTTGCCAAAAAGTTGCTATTACAACCTTCAAACATATGACCTTTTCCCTTAAGATGCAGGTACACAGCTGAGTCCTGACCCGAGGAAGTTGCTCTTCTTTGCTAGGCCATACGTTGGTGCAGCTGCCGTTTGGTCTGCCCCACATAACATCAGTTCAGTAAAGAGTGCTTTCATTTGTATGTTCTGGTATTGGGACTTTCAGGCACAAAATTGCTGTCTCAGTGTGTAGTTTTTTTAAAGCAGACAGGGAATACGGTGTTTATTGAAACACACTGAGGCAGCAACTGGTGCATCTGAAAGACCCAATACAGAAACACAAGAAGAGAAACATCATAAACGCAGTGCTGTAAATAGTTTTTCAAGGAAGAGCAAACTCCTTGGGTGAGGACTCAGCCGTATACCTGTACCTTAAGGAAAAAGCACATGCGTTTGAAGAATCTTGAACAGATTTGTGTACAATTCATTCTGAATTGAGAAAGCCAGTTGGATGACTAGCAAAACATCTTCAAGAACTTAACTTTAAGTCCAGTTGATCTAGCTAAATATAAACAGATATACCATGACCTGGATGAATGAGAACCTTCACAAGCATGTCATCTTAAAAAACTTTTAAGAATGGAAAGCTGTTGAAGTTCTGTCATAGAAATATATTTTTTTTTCTAGCTGTAGTGCTTGTTTAGTCTGGGTTGGGGAAATAAAGTCCTTAGGGTTTTTAGCAATATCTGCCTGGATATGGTTTAGTTGTGAGGTATAGAGTTTTTCATAATGGTGCATGTTTCCGCTATTAGTTTGGAGCAGAGGTGTAGCTATCTGGGGAGCAACCGCAGGGGGGGGCACATCTTCTTACTATTCTTATCACAGATATTGCCTCTTATCAGAAAACCACTGTGGATGAAGCACGTACAGGAGCCCCATTATAGTTGTGCTGGGGGGCCCAGTGATTCCTTGTTAAGCCACTGGTTTGGAGGTTGTATGATGGGTAACTTGTGAATCTGAAATTTTTAGAGCAGTTTTGCTGACAGATTCCTTATTTTATAGTGTGTTTGTTTAAAGAACTGTATCCTAGTTATCTTTTTCCTTTCTAATATAGTATACTGTAGAGATGGACAAATCCCTAAAGCCTGATAGCCAATGTGCCTAGAAATTCACACCTGCCACCTTTATTTGAGTACACGCCGTACCAATCCGTAACAGATGACAGACAGTATCTGTAGGATCTGTCTTCTCTTAAAGGGTATATCCACTGGAAATACATTTTTTTTGCCATTTAGTTTTATTGAAGAACGGGAGGAAAAGGAGCTGTGTGTTACCTCCTGTTCTTCAATAAAACCTGCAGGAGCCAGGAGAGAAGGGAAGGTACTTACCCAATCGATGCTCCTCCGCCGTGAAGTCTGACAGGTCCGATGGACTCTGTCTTCTATGCCGTCAGTAAAGGTTTGTTGTTTTGCCGGTATACACATGGCTGAAACAGTCAGGGTTGGCTCTTTATCACTAATGTGTGTATCCAGATTTTTTAAAAGCGTTTTCTATTAATGTCTATTGAGTAGGCTTCCAAAAAGCCTAGAATTATTCCAAGAGTTGCCTCAATGGCTCCTTAAAGGGGAACTGTGGTCTCCATACTTGTGGCCTTTATTAAAAATGGCATACTTGTACCTTTTATAATGACTCCAGGATCATGTTTCAAGCTTCAGTCAATACAAATTTACAGCAGAATAAAAGGTGGCTTTCTTGCTAGTACTGTGATCTGTGACATCACCAGAAATTTGTGGTCTGCCTCCAAGTTTAAGGTTGGAGCATGCCTACTGCTGGGACAGAGCATCATCAGCTGCATCATAAGCCACATCCCCAGACTTCAAAATCATTTTTACAGGTAGCCACAAACCTGGAAAGAAAACGTCTGCTTTCCATAAGGTGCCAATCGGTAGAGGAAAGGATAAAGAATGGTTGCAGGTCTGTAAATATCTTCAGAAAAGATCAAAGCTAAAGACATTGTCCTAGGCTTGTTTAAAAGGTGTGAAAGGGCTATGTTAAACAGTTACCATTAAATGTAAAAATAATTTGCCCACCCCTGGTATATACTGTTTTTTATACAAGTTGTAACAACTAGTTGTTCCAGTTTAGAATGTGGGAATATTCTCTGTACCAATAGACCTTGTTACTGGGGCTGTTGTGCAAATTGGCCCAGATTTCCCATTGATCTTTTCTTCCTATGAAGTCCCATAAACCGCCTTTGACTGTGCGCTGTGCGCTGTCCTGATAAAAGGACGATCCCATCGGTTCTGATGTCTGTTCCACATTCCCGAAGCCTACGAAAGTTCACCGGCGGCCTCGGGTCTGCCCAAAAGTTTCTCTGGCCGCAGTCGTCTCCCGTTATTAAAGTATATGGAGTCAATTGCCACTAAAGTAAATTTGCAGTCCGCACATTCTCCCCATGATTTACATAGAGAGAACGATTGGGACGGTTTGTGGACAGATCTAAAAAAATGAAGAATCTTTCTGTCATATTTTAAAGATAAGTACTGTGTGTACCTTTTAGTTTTTATTTATGTGTAAGTACTGCTTCTAATTATTTGTACACACAGGCGATTTTGAGTGGCTGATGATCGGACACTTTGGGAGATATTTGCCTGTGCATATGCATGTGCTTTGTCGTCGTTTATTCATCCACTGTAGGAACCTGTGTACACACCAGACCATTTTCCCATGTTTTCAACCCCATTTATAGTCTGACCGGACGCAGTGCCAGTGGTGGTAATATTTCAGCATTCCTACACAATGTCTGATCCATTTCTCCTATAATTGACCCAAGCTACTTGTTTACAGGTGCAGATGTCTCAACGAGAGCTACAGGAATCACTTTGTCAGGTGGTTATATTAGGTTAATGGTCCCATAATTTTTGTCCATGTTATTTAAAGGGCATGTCCACCCCCAAAACTGTAAACCCCCCAACTACTGGCCCCATTATGTAGTGTAGTGTAATCCTTACCTCACATCCCAGCTCCATAGGGTTCTCCTGTAGTCCCCCCCCAAAGTCCCAACAACTGCCCACCAGGAGGCTAGCAGAGTCCATATAGGACTCTGCCTCCTACCTGGCCTCCGGGAGAATTTTGGCATGCGTACTGCAGCCCTTCTCCCCCTCCCTCCCCCTTCCTCTCCCTCCCGTTCTACTATCCCTCCCCCTAGCATAAAACCCCTTTAATACAGTATTCCCCCATGTCTCCCAGCCCCAACCGCATGGTTTTTATTTTTAGAAAGCTCCTCTTACTTACCTCTCCTCTTTCCTCCGCTGCACTGAATGACCGGCAGCTGCGTCCGTGATTGGCTGCCTCTCAGCCAATCACTGACGCGACTGCCGGTCCCGACCCTCTGCTTGCATTCTCGCAAGCAGAGGAAGGAAAGAGGGGAGGTAAGTAAAACTTTGGGGGTCTTTCTAAAAATAAAAACCATGCGGTTGGGGCTGGGGGACCAGGGGGAAGGCAATATTAAAAAATAGAAATAAGGGTGGACATACCCTTTAAAATATTCTCTAGAACACGTGTCAAACACAAGGCCCGCGGGTCCCCGGTGACTAACAGCTTATATCACTCTCATCTCTATTTGTGGAGTAACTATAGATCTGCCTGCTAGATACCGCAATCAGCTCTTTTTAAACAGATGATCGGGCTCACCTGATCTTGAAATTTGGCAGGCAGATCTATAGTAACAGCTGTAGATCTGCCTGCTAGATGGGACTGCACAAATGGATAGCAGCATAGTAAGGTTTAGATGGAGTCACCGCTATAACAACTGACCACTTATCTAGCCCAGCACTGGGGAGTGGAGGGAGATGTGACAAAGAACCTTCTATTGGAGTTGGCCATTCCATTACCATGCCAGAAAAGTAATGTGGGTGTCACATGTTAGCACATGATTGCGCCATAGGCAGAGGTCCCAGTCCGAAACAGTGTGCTTCACACCCATTCCCTGCCAAGACCCCGCACTGCACTAGGCACAAGCGTGACAGAGTCCCAATCTTGCACCTGCTAAGTAATTTGGCCCACCACTTTGTCTTGTCTCTGATTTTGGCCCCTTATCTATGTATGTATGTGTTTATTTATATAGCACCACTAGGGGACGCATTGCTGTACAATCTCTTATTATATAAATAAATTTATAAATTCATGGGGAATACATTGGATTTTTTGGAGGTAATATGTTGGTGGGGTGGGTAAAAGTAATATAAATAGGGACAGTGTTTGTGTTGTTTAAGCACTAAATAAATAGTTATATCAATATTAACAAATATGTAGTAATAACATTAAAGTATAAAGAAATGTAAATAAGGCAAAATCTATAAATAAATAAAAGTACTTAGTAGTCCCCACTCCTGTTTTGTAATGGTATCTTCAAAATGGACTGTTAAGCCACACCCCAGGAGGTTTTACAGGGAGGCAATGGAAGCTTACAAAGGAACATATTTCTCACTTCCCTTATAGTGTTTTATCCAATGGTGTGCTTAATATTAGATTGACAGCAGTGTAAGCGAATCAAAACATTTCTGAGTGTTAGTAGGAAGTAGGAAGTTGCAAGACTTATATCTTGTCACTTCCTTTGTAAAACATGTGACAGTCTATCACCCCACCCCTCCCCTCTCAATAGAAACAAAGGAGAGCTGCTGTTTGCTGGACAGTAAGCGTTATCTATAGATCAGGGATAGGCAACCAGTAAATCTCCACATATTTGGAAACTACAACTCCCAGAATTGCCTAACTGCAGAGTGCTTGTAGAGGAATGCTGGGAGTTTGTTTGAATTCCCTAACTACAGAGTTCTTGTAGAGGAATGATGGGAGTTGTAGTTTTCAAACATCTGGAGATCTACTGGTTGCTTATCCCTGCTCTTTATGATAGGGGGACTGAAAGGAAAACATCTCCATGCCCACTTCTCTGAGACAAAGAAGTGAGTTTGTTAATGGTGTATTACATTATTTAAGCAATAGACCCCATAGAAGCCATGAACCCGTGTCCTGAACTGATAAATGTAATAAGATTGGGATCACTATTGGTCAATGTGAGGTCCTATAAAGAACCCAGACACTCCTGTCATGTTTCACTCTAACACATTGACCAATAGTGATCCCTCTCTAACACATTGACCAATATAGTGATCCCTCTCTAACACATTGACCAATAGTGATCCCTCTAACACATTGACCAATAGCGATCCCTCTTTAACACATTGACTAATAGTGATTCCTCTTTAACACATTGACTAACAGTGATACCTCTCTAGCACATTGACTAATAGTGATCCCTCTCTAGCACATTGACTAATAGTGATCCCTCTCTAACACATTGACCAATAGTGATCCCTCTAACACATTGACCAATAGCGATCCCTCTTTAACACATTGACTAATAGTGTTCCTCTTTAAACACATTACTAACAGGATACCTCTCTACCACCATTGACAATAGTGATCCCTCTCTAACACATTGACCAATAGTGATCCCTCTCTAACACATTGACAATAGTGATCCCTCTCTAACACAATTGACCAATATGTGATCCCTCTCTAACCACTTGACCAATAGTGATCCCTCTAACACATTGACCAATAGCGATCCCTCTTTAACACATTGACTAATAGTGATTCCTCTTTAACACATTGACTAACAGTGATACCTCTCTAGCACATTGACTAATAGTGATCCCTCTCTAGCACATTGACTAATAGTGATCCCTCTCTAGCACATTGACTAATAGTGATCCCTCTCTAACACATTGACTAATAGTGATCCCTCTCTAACACATTGACCAATAGTGATCCCTCTCTAACACATTGACCAATAGTGATCCCTCTCTAGCACATTGACTAATAGTGATCCCTCTCTAACACATTGACCAATAGTGATCCCTCTACACATTGACCAATAGAGACACATTGACCAATAGCGATCCCTCTTTAACACATTGACTATAGTGATCCCTCTTTAACACATTGACTAATAGTGATCCCTCTCTAGCACATTGACTAATAGTGATCCCTCTCTAGCACATTGACTAATAGTGATCCCTCTCGCACATTGACTAATAGTGATCCCTCTCAACACATGACTATAGTGATCCCTCTCTAACACATTGACCATAGTGATCCCTCTCTAACACATTGACCAATAGTGATCCCTCTAACACATTGACCAATAGTGATCCCTCTCTAACACATTGACCAATAGTGATCCCTCTCTAACACATTGACCAATAGTGATCCCTCTAACACATTGACCAATAGCGATCCCTCTTTAACACATTGACTAATAGTGATCCCTCTTTAACACATTGACTAATAGTGATCCCTCTCTAGCACATTGACTAATAGTGACCCTCTCAACACATGACAATAGTGATCCCTCTCTAACACATTGACCAATAGTGATCCCTCTCTAACACATTGACCAATAGTGATCCCTCTCTAACACATTGACCAATAGTGATCCCTCTCTAACACATTGACCAATAGTGATCCCTCTCTAACACATTGACCAATAGTGATCCCTCTTAACACATGACCAATAGTGATCCCTCTCTAACACATTGACCAATAGTGATCCCTCTCTAACACATTGACCAGTAGTGATCCCTCTCTAACAGAATCCCTGGTGACAGCTGTGAGTTAATGGGGAGGGTGAGTATTGAAAGACAGACTGATAACTTTAATTATAGAATGATCCAATGGATCTGCTATTGATCTATTATTGGTTGGAAATGTAAGGGGGAATATTGATTCAAGCTCTGCACAACAGTTGTATTTCACTGTGGTGCTTTTACTGAACTATAACACTATACAATGTTGCAATAAATAGATCAAAATATTAATTTAAGGGATGTGACACTAATAGAACCAAGATTCCATAGGATTTATTTTATTTTTAACATCTTGCCTTTATTTTTTTTTTTTTGTACAAATCTCTAAATTTTATAGTAGTGTGTATAAAGATTTTATCATCTGTATCCACATATAGCTAAACATACACCCATATATTTCCCACTGTGCACCAACGGGCACACTTTTGCTAGTATATAATATAAAAGGGGGGCAAGTAAATAAATACATAAATATGTAAATAAGTATGAGCATCACTAAAAATACAAGTGCTTAAAACATGTAACATGAGGAAAAAGGTCCCTACCAGGGGTGTAGCTACCAGGGGTGCAAGGGATTCAACCTCACCAGGGCTCTTGGCCAAGAATGGGCCCATTTTATGCTAAGGTTCCAAAACTACCAGTCTGTGTGCCAACTGTATACAAAGCATTTTACCAATGATTTTTTGGTTTGCAGTGCCAATTTGTGTTTGTGGTGGTGTTCGGGGGCCCGTGCCCAAATTTTGCATCAGGGCCCATAAGTCTGTAGATACGCCACTGGTCCCTGCCCCTTAGGTGGGTAACATACAGATACGTAGGAAAGAGTGCTAAAGTAATAACTGGTGCAGTATCAACAGTCCTATGCTGTGCTGTGCTCAGAGAGATAGGATGAGAGGCTAGATTTAAACTTGTTTATTGAGGTTTCTTGACATAGAGAGAGGGGAATAGAATTCCAGAGGATGGGAGGTTTAAGGCGAGAGGAAGCAGTACGAATTGGGGGTCTATATAAGAGATGGTTCTGTGATGAGCGGAGGGTATGGGCAGGGACATATGGGGACACTAGAGAAGAAATATAAGAAGGAGCAGCAGAGCGAAGGGATTTAAATGTTTAGAGAAGGATTTTGTAGATAATTAGTTGTTTAATGGGGAGCCAGATAGATGTTCAGCAGAGAGGATATTTAACATCCTGATTGTTAGAGAGCGAGACAGTGCGGCAGAGTTAAGTATGGACTGCAGAAGAGAAAGATGGGAAGCAGCAAGACCAGAAAGCAGAAAGTTACAATAATCCAGACGTGATAGGATGAGAGCATGGATAAGCATAGCAGTAGTTGGAAGAGAAAGGAATCTGCGGATCTTCGCAATGTTATGAAGAAAAAAGCGACAGGTTTTAGCAACATAGTTAATAGGATTGGAGAAGGAGAGAGAGGAGTCAATAATAACCCCTAAGTAACGTGCCGACTGAATAGGGTAAATCAAGGTGTTGTCCACAGAAATGGAAAAAGGTGGGATAGGACCAGGTTTAGGTGGGAAAGTGATTAGTTCGGTTTTAATCAGGTTTAGTTTGAGGCATCGGTGCGCCATCCATGAGGAGACAGCACGGAGACAGAGATACATGATTGGGTGTCAGGACTAAGCGTGGGGGTGGAAAAATATATTTGTGTATCATCGGCATACAGATGGTAGTTAAAACCAAATGAGCTGATGACTTCTCCCAGTTAAATGGAATAGAGGGAGAAGAACAGGGGTCCAAGAACGGAGCCCTGCAGAACCCCAACAGTAAGAGGAATCGGAGAGGATGTTTTATTGTCATATGACACAGAGTTGATTTTGTTCGAGGTGATTATGTGATTGAGTTTGACACACCTGCTCTAGAATGATTCACAAGGGAAGGTTTTTTTTTGTTTGTTTGTTTTGTTAAATAGGGAATAACTAGTTGGCGCCAGTTTTTTTTGTCAGTTTCACATTAATATTTTTATTATTAACAATTTTGGGTTCCTCTTTTTTGTGGAAATACTAATAAATTGTAACAACAATATTTTTTATGTAATTTTTGATTTACCCCTTTAATAAGTAAAAGTTAACACCTTAAGGGGAACTAAAGTCTTCCAGAAACCTTAGTCTGAACGGCTGTACTGGGCTGGGGCCATTAAACCATAGTTTCTATGAAAAAGTAAAAAATTAATTGTGCTTTTGTCAGTAAGAAATAAAATTGTTCCTATGATAAACTTTTCTGTGGTTAGTTTTACAGCTCCATTGTTTATTTCTGACGTGTTCTTACTATACAGAGCTAATTGCAATGAACATCCAATGTGGAAAACGGTTATGTCAATTATTGTTAGTTGGTTGGCTGAGAACATGAATGGCTTCAGATAGAAATGCTCATCAGTCCTCGGCACAATGTGTTCCTTGTGAACAAGGTCACTGGGAAAAAGGAAGTGGCACCTGCTTCTAATTTTCACTCAGCTGTATAATGGTTACCCTATCCTATAAAGCATTATCCAATCAATACAGCCCCTCCATGCATCTTATAGCTGATCTGCAGATACCATCCCAGGTGTAACCTCCACTGCCACCTCTCCTCATGCCCACAGGGGAAGCACTATGCTTGTTCTGCCACTTTGCTCTGGAACTCCTGTCCTCCCTCCATCTGTCCGTCATTCACCATCTCTTAATTTCTTCAAACGTAACCTCAAAACCCACCTCTTCAGGCAAGCATATACTCTGACCTAGACATTACCCTCTCATTGACCCAACCCACTAATCACTCTACTGCTAATCTATTTACAGTCTACCGATTCACTTCACCATATGTCTCACCCCCATTTTCCTCTAGACTAAAATCTCTTTAGGCAGGTTACTCTTTCCTATTGTATTATGGAATTTCTGTAAATAACTCACTCATCACTCTGCCACTTTGCCATCATCTGCCGTTAAATACACTAAACGAGCCCCGCAGCCTCTGGTGAATAGGCTGTGCGAATGTCACTTTATTTACTTGTGTAGCTCCGCAGCGCTTCACGGTAAATCACCCCGTATTTTTTTTTAATTATTGCTAAATTGGCTGTTCCAGTTGTACATGTTCCTACCATAGAATACCAGAATGCACAAATTGTCTTTCATTCTTAATAAACATGGTGACACGGTCCCTTCCACACTGATAATACCACTTCTGGGGCCATGTTGGACTCCTAGTTAATAATTTTAAAGTATTTTTAGAACATTTTCTGGTTGGCAACATCCTGAAGCAGAACAAGAACTTTGTTAGAGAAATGGCAGACAGGCATGTGTTAAATTAAAATCCAGGTACACCGTAAGAAAAGACCTCCAAATAGAGCCTGACCTATAAACTCCATATTTACGCCAAAAAGGCGCTAGAAGCAGGGGGGCCGACACTGCTGGAAATGTTTTCTTCAGTGGTATTAATGTCACTATGAAAAATGCAAACATGGCATCTTGATATGTTCACCATTGTGTTTTCATGTGGGCGCAATGTCCCAAGCACTAAAAACCACAATCATTAAATGCCCATTCAACATGCTGGTGTCATTTCATTGTAAATGGAAAGAATGAAAGAGCTGCTGTACCACGGCAGGTTTTTATTAAATACCTTTAAAATCAAAGATGGCGCACAGCAATAGAAGGGCTGGGATGAGGATCATTGCTGTGATCCATCAGTGATTTTACTTGCACACAGAGGGTGCCCAATGTGACTGCTGATAAGGGGATCAAAGCTGCCAATATCTTCCTTGCGTGACTGGTGTCATTTCATTGCCACATGCTTTAATTTTAAAAAAGAAGAGAGAAAATGCCCTTGTGGCCTTATACTTCTGTACTTTAAATATTTGTTTTTATTCAGAAAGCCTTCATTCATACTGTAACCATGTTTGTTTTGTTTTATTAGTTGAAAACTTGATCCAACTTTTTTTATTATTAAGCATTTTATTATATTTGTATTAAAGTTGGAAGCCTGTCCTCGTGCGGTTCATTTTTAGCCAATGTTTTATCATCCTGTAGATATAAATATATAAATCGGGCTTCTTTAAAGGGCATGTCCACCTCAAAAACTTAAATCTAACCCACTACTGGCCCCTTTGTATAGTTTAAAATGATCCTTACCTTACATCTCTGCTCCTTATGGATCTCCGGCAGTGCTTGTTCAAAATCTAGGAAACTGAAGAGTAGGAGGTGTCTTCCAGTTCAAAAGGTTTCTGCCTCCTCCTTGTCCTCTGAGAGGACAGTGGCATGTGCAGGGGAGCCCTCTCTCACCCCCCCGATCCACCTAGCGTAATTTCCTTTTTATATATTGTAGATCCCCCCTGCTCACCCCTAACAGCCGAGTTAGATCTTTAAAATAAAAAAAATCAGCAGCATACTTACAGCCCTTCGCTCCCAATGAAGACAGACACATATTTGTGGTTTGCTGCCTCTCAGCCGGTCCGGCCCCTTCTACAATATATCAAAAGTTAATATTTAAGGTGGACATGCCTTTTAAACTTATCTTGCTCCTTTAGAACTCTGATTCTTCCCAATTGCGGTAAGAATATACAAATGAATTTAACTAAAAAGTGTTTTAAGACTTGGATGAGCATAATCCCTATGCTGAAGGTATAGATTTGGTCATTAGTTATAATATATATCTCCAGCCATAAGCATTGAATTGAAATTTTAGTTATAGATGTGCTGTTATTTCCCATTCTAGGTTCAAAAGCACTTACCCATTTCCCCAATCTACTCTGAGGTCAGGACGGGGGTTTGGTTCCATGTGGGGGACTTGGTTTGGTCCAAAGTAGGAACATACCCATGGTGGCCATGCATGGTATCCTCTGACCCCCAGTTACATGTTCACAGCAAGATCAATTCAAGAGGTAAGGAGACATTTGTTCTCTCTCTTTCTATATGTTAAAATGCTATGCATTGTGCCCTGTTTTATGGTAGATTTATATCTGGATTATGAAATTATGTATTTTTTTTATTCTGATTGATAGACGTAGCGCAAATTAGTGATAACATTTTAGCAGTCCAGTAATGAATGTATCATGGTGCTAATTCATATAGGGGGTTATTCAATAAAAGTTCTTATTGTTAAAAATGGTGCTAATTTTGCTCCAACCAATCAGATGTTAGCTTTCAAATGTTAAATAAGATCTGATTGGTTGGGGCAAAATTAACACCATTTTCAACGATAAGAACTTTTATTGAATCTCCCTGATAATAGGGTTTTGTTTGTATCTGCAGTGTCAATTGATATTTTTGCACATCCTGAGCAATTGTGTGATTAAATACATTACAGAAGATTTTCTGTGTGACCTGCTGATTAAAAAGAACATATAAATTCATTTTCTTATTAGTTCCTGCACACACAGCAGTGCAATTTCACTAAAGCAATTTACAAGAGGAAGCATTTCAAGTACTTAATTGGTCCACTCCTTACTTATTGGGAACAGAGAAGAAGAGGATCTTAACACATGGGCCACATGCAGCACTTTCACGTTATTTTAAGGCCTGTGGGGTAATAATGTGGTAGTGGGCAGGGTATGGAAGGGGCAGGGGCAGAGTTTAGGTTGGTTTCAGGGTGGGGCTACATTGACCTGCTAACTCTATTGCAAGGTGTCGCTAGCAGGATACAGAAGGCCTTCTTGTAGAGCTCAGACAGGGATCCACTTTTTAATGTGCTCCTTGATATCCCTTTCCTGGTTATGAAGACAGGGGCAAGAAGACATTTTGGGGCTGTACTCCTGTACCCCTATGTTGTAGCCATGCGGTAAAGTGTGTTTAATACCAATTTACCAATTTTTTTTGTGGCTCTGAGCAATGAATTTGAAAAAGATGTTAGTCTTACATCCCATAAAAACAGGGACTGTTGGTATACTTCGTAAGAAAAATTATGTGTATTCAATGGGATTGCCTACATTGCCAAAGTATATGGGGCTAAATCAAACTATTGCCATCAGCATTGTGGCAAATTCAAATAGAGAGACCATGAGGTCAAAACAGCAATCACATGTGTATGGCCAGTTTAGATACCCTCACCCATGCCAATCATAGGGATACTATTCCCTTTGTCACATCTTTTGTTACTTATTAACATACTGTAATATTATCTCTTTGGGTGCAGTTAATGTGAAAACTCCTAAATTATCTGTGGGAAAGAAGTGAAATTAACAAAAACAGTTTAGTCTGCGTTGGCATATTATTTGTTTGTGTCTATTTTCCTGCTCTTCCCTTCTGTTTATTAATGTAATGTCACAAATACTCTGCAGTTCCCTGTATAAAACATTGTTATCTTATGGAATCACTTTTCACTGCCAAAATTCTATTGTGTTTGGCAGCTCCCATCATTTAGCAATCAAGCAGGACAGGGTTACTAACAGCGATGACTGTAGCTGTCACACATTAGGTTATTGGAAGAAGCGGATGGTCATTGAAAATTCATCTGCCGCTTCAGCCATAAATAATAATCTAACGTGTGTTAGACGTAACTATTCTGTGGCTCTCAGAGTCATCCTATATGTTTTTTTCTCCCCAGGAGCCCGTGAATACCACGTGCAGTTTTTTAGCAATGAACCAGAGAGGGCCTGGGTACATGAGAAGCGAATGAAGGAATACCGCGGAGAGCAACAGTATGAGCAACTGCTGGCTGAAGATGCTTCCAAAGCTTGTAACCAGTCTGAAAAGATGAAGGTGCAGTATTTATAGGAGGGTGTCCAGAAGCCATTTTGTTTTATCTTTTACAGGCAGTGAATAAAAGTGTTTTACCCAAAATCCTTTACCTCACTGTACAGCTTATACAATGGATAGGTTTTTCCATGTGGTAATTCCGACTTGTCTAATTTTCACTTTCTAAATAGCTAACTAGTGCAGCAAACTGTGTTAGAAAACAACCTACTTACAAATGCAAATGGGTTGATGCTTTGTAGAGCTGGGCCGGGTCATGAGTTAAGTCATCCACCTTAGGCTACATCTTAAAAGGATGTGCTTCCTGGGTATTCCACACTGTGCTCCATTTTCCCTACAACCTTAGGGCAAGACAAAGAAAACTTGAACTGATAGAGGACTACATACCGTATATACTTTCCACAGGAATGTTTGGCGTACATAGGGTTAGTGTTGGGCCATTCCCTAGTGCAGTCAGTGTTGCTTTATAAAAGTCATAATCTGAGATATGCAATGTATGTTAGCTAGAGGTCTTTTGGCAACAATTGCTTTGAATTGTAAAGTAAACTCTCTGGAGTTATCTATAATATTTAGCACTGTGAGCCAGGCTTAGACACAATTTTTTTTGTACATATAGAGAATGGATTCCTTTTTAAGAAAAGCAAAACTTAAAAAGGTAAATTGTATTTAAGATTTAAAATTTTGAAAGTGTACTCGCCTTGACCTGTAACTTTGACCTTCCCAGGGATTTGTGGATCCCATCTGCGCCAAATAATCTTGAGAAGATTTTAAGATAAAATCAAGATGGATGACACAAGGTGTTGTAATTTGATTGGTACAATTGGGCTGCTTTAATAATAAATTAACTATACTGGACAAATTCGCCCTTCCTTGTGCTGGTCTAATTCCGCCTTCTAAACTGTTGGTGGCACGACCAATGGGGAGATGTGCTATACAAGAAGGGTGTCTTCCCATTGGCCAGATCCTGGGCAGCCTGGAGGCGTGAAAATAGGATTCTTTTGATAGGTATTACTGAAGATTAGAAAGTGTACCCACCGGTGAGGGCTTAGTGGTTCGGGTCCTCACCTTGGGTAGTAAACATAGTTAGAATAGGAGAAGATCGAGGGAGGTGAGTATAATTGTCCTTTTAGAGTCAAGGAGGAGGTTGGCACTCTCACCTGCATTATTGTGGCTAAGGGTGCCATACATTATTACTTACCTGCCAACCGATCCAGCGACATTCAAAGCCTTTGCGGTTTATCTTCGTCACAGACATACGATCGCAAGGTCCCAACTGGCACATACATTTTGCTATCCTAGGTAGGTTGCAAAGAAGAACCGGAAAGGCAATTCCTGAAGAATTGATTGAATGTTGCTGGTTCGGTCGGGAGGTAAGTTCTAATGTCTTGGCACCTTCAGCCTCGGCCTCAGTCCATCTAATTCAACCTACTCAGCAATACCCCTGTTTCCTGCCTAACTGTTGATCCAGAGGAAGGCAAAAAAAACACCATAATTATAATGTGGAAGTAAGAAATGTAGGCATTAATGCTATCTTCCTTTAAAAGGAGGACTTTACTGTATGTACCCACCCCCCTCCCCTGTAGTGCTGCTCTCTCTCCCCAACTCTGCAAAGAGCAGTGCCGGCCTTAGGATAAATAGCACCCTGTGCAAGGTTTGTTTCTAGCGCCTAGCACCCCTTCCAAAACACCCCCTGGGCACACACAATACACCACTGAATGCTGCTTGCCTTAGGCTGGCTACACACAGGGAAAAATTTGTCCCGACCAAGCGTTCGTGGTGCTGATACATATAATTGATCTGCAGGACCATAACTGGGGGGCTGTGGCACTAATGGACAACTTTGACCTGCAAGTTCATGAACTAAGACTCCCAGCTGGCGCCTAAGACTCCCAGCTGGCGCCCCCCTGGTAATGCAACCTGTGCGATCTCACAGGTCGCCCCTATCAAAGGCCGGCCCTGGCAAACAGGATGTTGTCCCATTGGCCAGTCTGGGTAGACTCCCAGATTGTGGGAGGAAGTAGAGCTAGACTGTTACTACTAAGATGAACTTTGACAGCAAGGTATGGAACATTTAAAGTGAACCAGGGGAAGGGGGTATAATTGTTAATTTCGAAAATATTTACAGTATGGGTTTAATTATGGCAGACTTCATTTCAAAATTGTTCATTAAGGTCTTCTAAACCTTGGAAATTCAAGGTTAGCATACTAGGCAGGAGCACTGATCTACTGTTTTTAGCTACATACTTTAGAACATTGTGTGCTTTCTACTGTTTGTGAATGCTGAGAATTGTTGTTCCAAAAAATACTTTTTTACTATTGCAAACAATCAATAAGCTTTTCGCTCTTACAAGTCTCGACAGAAGAAAGAACCTCCCACATTTATTGGACAGGTGCATAGTTTTGTCATTGAAAATAATCTCTAAATTAATTTCAGAATATTATAAGGAATGTCTGCGACCTCGTGAATCAGACAGATACATAAAGTATCAATCATACAGTGAAAAAAGCTGATCTGAACAGATCATTACAGAGCCCTATATGAACAGAAACCAGATCCAATGAAAATAAATAAGTTACCGGTATATTGTTTTGACTGGTACATCTATGGCCTGTGTTCTGTAATTGAACAGATAAGCTTGCAGTGCTTATTTTTCACTTGTAAAGAATTGCATTATTACCCCAGTTATCCATGCTTATGGAGTATACTAGAAACCTTTTATTGTTTATGCAGATATTACAAGATATTTGTTGGCATGAACATGCAAAATTTGCTGATTGCTATAGAACCTTTTGTGTATTTTGCACTTTAGATGCGGAAGCCAAGACCCCAGCGAGAGCGTGTACAGTGGGAGATTGGGATCGCCCATGCAGAGAAGGCCTTGCGTATGACCCGGGAAGAGAGGATAGAGCAATATACTTTCATCTATGTAGATGAGGAAACTACCCCTGAACCCAAAAAGTCTGTTAGGATGTCCAAAAGGGGTCGGCGGTCCACTTCCAGCAGTGAGACAGAGACAACCCGTCAGCCACAGATTGTACCATCAACACCCCCACAACCACCTCTTCTACCAGATATTTCACAGGACAATAAAGATTCTCTGACAGAACCCAGGAGGCAAAGTCAGAGGAGGCTGGGGCAGGAGGAGGAGCCTCCACCTGTAAAAACAGCATGGAAGACAGCCGCTGCTCGCAAGTCTCTTCCTGCTTCAGTTCTATTGCACAAGGGTACGCTAGATCTTCAGAAATGCAACATGTCACCTGTGGTTAAAATTGAGAACGTTCTTGCCCTACAGAATGCAACATCGGATGGATTTGAACAGTTCATATACACGACCAAGGTAATGTTTGGCGATAAGGTTTTTAATAGTGTGTGAATGCACTCTATCATTATTCATACCTACGCTCCATATGTTTTACAGTTAAGAGAAAACATACGAAAAGAATTATAACCCTATTTTAAAAGAGAACTAAAGTTGTGTTTTTAGCTTTCAATATGACATCAGCTAAAAATTGGTGCAGTCATCTGTGTTGGTCCTTTTCTGGGTATCTAAACCTTGTAACACCAGCCTCTAATGCCAACCATTATACACACAGCAGATATTACATCTGTTCAAAATTAATTCCTAGACAGATGATGCTTTGTGGCTGAGGTTACAGCTGTAATGTTGGTAACAAAGAAAAATGGGGGTAGGTGTTTGCTGAACATAGAGAATGGGGCAAAATCTTAGCCCCTTATTCCAGGTGCACACAAGGCGATTTTTTGGCCAAACCCACAAATGTTTTCCTATGTCATTCGGGTAGAAAAATCGCCAGTGAACGATGTCTGACGCCTGATCCGGTCGGTAAATCATGGCCAATCGTGCAGTCTCCTATGGACTGACCATGATTCATCCCGGCCGACCACTTGCTTGTGGCGACCAGTCGGTCGGGACGAAAAATTCAGCCATGTGTACCCAACCATTGACTTGAATAAGTCACCAAGTGCAGAGGACTGGATTGTCTGTATCCGTTTCAGATTTAAAGAATAACTGTGGTCTCCATACAAGTGGCCCTTTATTAAAAAGGGCACACTCCTCCTTTAAAGGGTATCTCCACCCTGAATTCTATAAATTCACACAGTGTAGGGGGCCCCCACCCTAAACGCTATATTGAAATATTTAAAAAGTGCCCAGAAATGTACACCCACCTTCGTTCTCTGGGCACTGCCTCTTCTGTTTCTTCTGGGAACTGAAGACCAGAAGGGGCGGGACCCGCAGCCACATCTGTGATTGGTTGAAAGTCATCCAATCATGGATGCGGCTGCTGGTCAACAGAGGGAGCAGAGGGAACAAAGTACATTTCTGGGCACTTTTTAAACATTTCAATATAGAACTTATGGGTGGGGTCCCGTACACTGTGTAAATTTATTTTTTCTTAAAAGAAGGAAGCAGAGCAGAGGGATCTGGAGAGGGAGGGAGGGGGGAGAGCTCCTCCTGAGCATGCCATAGTCCTCCAGGAGGACAGGGATGGGGCAGTTACAAGATTACACGCAGAGAGGCTCCTTCTCTTTAGTTTCCTGGACTTTCAGCAAGCACTGTAGGACAGCCATAAGGTAGTCACGGGAGTCTCCCGGTTTCTGGGGCGGTCTCCCACAAGACCACTCCAAACTCCAACAACATAAAGGACCTCTCTCCTCCTCCCCCCCGGACCGTCTACTTTTTGGCAAACACGCCCCCAGAATGCCCTGGAAATGTCCCTAACTCCACCCCCTAACTGACATCACAGACATGAAGTCCCCCTCAATGACATCAAACGTCACATCCACCCTCGACACGCCCCCTTCCCCCACCCTGCCTGGAAGTCTCATATGGCAGGGTGGGATGTCTGCAGAGGAGAAAGGTAAGGATTTTTCAAAACTACACAGTGGGGCAAATTTTAGTTTGGGGGGTGGATATGTCTTTTAAAATGAGTCTAGGATCCAGCTACAGATCTAGTAACAGCAGTAATAAGGGTGTTTTTACTGT
This sequence comes from Hymenochirus boettgeri, assembly GCA_019447015.1. Classification (NCBI taxonomy): domain Eukaryota; kingdom Metazoa; phylum Chordata; class Amphibia; order Anura; family Pipidae; genus Hymenochirus; species Hymenochirus boettgeri. The sequence continues at coordinate 244,410,811 of CM033471.1, forward strand.
GAGCTGTGACATCAATAATTTATTGTGAACAGCATACGTTTCGGAGGAACGTAACGTTGTATGTTGTTCACAATAAATTATTGAAATCACATCCATAGTGTGCTCCTCCATTCGCTTTTTCATACTTGGAATATTTGAGTCCGTGGAGTAGAGGGCAGGAAGATTGCACCTATACATTGTCTGGCAGACAGCCAACAGCATTGTGCTAGAGTGTTGTGAACTGAAGAGCTGTGACATCACCAGCAATTGAGATCTGCCTCCAAGTTTAAAAGACAACTAAAGTGACAAAACAACTTGGGCTACAAACAAAGTACATATTGCCTTGTATATAATGTAAATGGTAGATTGCTTTCTTGTTCTATTAAGAAGTAGGCTGTGGATTTAAAATGATATTAATTAGAGAAATGTTATGGCAGAACACTATCAGGGTTATTCAATAAAAGTTCTTATCGTTAAAAATGTTGCTAATTCTGCCCCAACCAATCAGATGTCGGCTTCAAAATGTTAACTAAGATCTGATTGGTTGGGGCAAAATTAGCACCATTTTTAAGAACTTTTATTAAATCTCCCTGTATGTGTCTTCATGTTAAAGGGAATGTTCACCCCCAAAATCATATTTTAATAAGTTATTGGCCGGTATTATAGCTCTAAAACAAGCCAAACCGCATGAAATGAATCCGTTCAGGCAAACTAAGATACTTACATTTTTGTTATCAGCTTTTTGCAGACCAGAAGCATCTCTGTCTAAACCCAAGCTTGCATACGTCATCTTGCTCCTGTGCCTTATCTGTTCACGCGCAGCCTGGATCCTCACTGTCAGCTAATACTGTGACATGCGTAGGGGAGTCCTTCCCCCCCCTCCATCCCTCTGTAGCAGTGGCGTAGCTAGATATTCAAACCCCACAAACCCCTTTTTCTTTTCACTTAAACCTGGGGGCATCATTGAAAGGATTAAGTAAAACGAAAATAGGATTTCTGGGACTGAACTTCCTGAGGTAACATTTTTCTCAGGAGGGTGGACCTGCCTGCAAGGAACCTGGACGGGGCCCCCTTTGGCTCTGGGCCCCATAGCAACCATAGCAACTGCTATGGTTCTATAGTGATTCCTACGCCCCTGCTCTGTAGCTATCTTTGCTAACAGGTGCCCTACCTTTATTTTAAAAGCTTTAAACCTATGGTAGGGAACCTTAACCCACCCCCAACCGCTAAGTTTGTTTGATAAAAAAGCGTACAGAACGCTACTTAGAATCCTTAGATCCCCCGGCGTTCTGTATTGCCGGCAGCAGCGTCTGTGATTGGCTGCCACTCAGCCAATCACAGACTCAGCTGCCGGTCTGGCAAGCAGAGGGCCGAGATCAGAGCGACGGGATCTAAGGATTGTAAGTAGATTTCTGTAAACTTTTTTTATCAAACAAACTTAGCGGATGGGTGTGGGCGAGGGTGCCCTACCATATGTCATCTTACCTCTTGTTCCTTCCCATGGGACATTTGTTCTGAAAAAAATGTTACTGTAATATTTAAGAAATATGAAGTTATGCATCTAGGCTAAAACAACATGAACACTTGTTATACCCTGAATGGAATGTTATGAATTGTTTTAATAGAGAAGGACTTGGGAGTTATTGTGGATTTAATACCTCTAAAGGTGGGTACATACACTAACGATCCGACTGTATCATCGCCTTTTCGAGCTTTCCCGATGCTGACGAATGGTCACAGCCAGCTTCACGGACGGGCGGATATTGCCAGAAAATTACTCTCACCTGTCTCCCTGTGCTTAAAGTTTAGAGAGTTGGCTGCGGCTGAAGGAATGTGTATTACCGAGCATTCTCCCTATGCTTTACATACCGAGAATGCTTGGGACTGTGAGTAGAATGATCTTTAGAAAATATCAGAATCTTGCAGATTCAATCTGTCATCTTTTAAAGATCTGTAGTGTGTACCCAGCGTAAGCAGTGTCATGTAGCATCTTGCTAAAGAAAAAAAAAAATTTCCTTAATAAGGAGAAGCATAGATTCGAGGGAGGTAGGCCTCTGCCTCTGCTTAGAACCCTTTTAAGGCCTCATGTTGAAAATGCAGTGCAGTCCACTAAAAGGATATCAATGAATAGGAAAGGTTATGAGCAATTAAATCTTTATCAGGAATGGAGAATTTGTTTTGTGAAAATAGATTATTAAAGTTACTACAGTCAATTAGCTAGAAACTTTCCTGTCACAGGGTTAAAGGGCATGTCCACCCTTTAAAACAACGTTTAGTATGTTACAGGTCATGCTTCCCCCGGCCCCAAACGCTATAATCTTATTGCCAGAAATTACCCCGATCTTTACTTACCTTCCCTCTTTCCTCCGCCGCACTGCCTGGCTTTCTGCTTGCATGAGAGGCAGCCAATCACGGATGCAGCTGCCAGCAGTCCAGAATGGCGGTGGAGAGAGGGAAGGTAAGTAACTATTGGGGGAGTTTCTGGAAATAAGATTATAGCAGTTGGGGCTGGGGAAGCAAGACCTATAACATGCTAAAAGGGTTTGTAGCTAGGGGGAGGGAGACCAAAACAGGAGGGAGGTGGGGGGAGGGCTGCAGTGTGCATGCCAAACTTCTCCCGGAGGAGAGAAAGGAGGCAGAGTCCTATATGGACTCTACTAGGCTATTGGTGGCCACTTTTTTGGACTTTGGGGGGGGGGGGATTACAGGAGAACCATTTGGAGCAGGGATGTAAGGTAAGGAATTTACTACACTACACAGTGGGGCCAGTAGTGGGGGAAATTATAGTTTTGGGGGTGGACATGCCCTTTCAACAAAAGATTAGAGGTCACCCCAATTGACGTGAAGAAAAGCCATTTCACAGTCCTTATTGAGGTTAAGGAAGCAGCAGGGACTGGATGACTCACTGACAGCTCCTACTCTTCACTCTCCTGGACTTGAACATTTGGTCCTGCAATGCCTGTTGTGTTACGAATGGAGAGATTGTGTTACGAATGGAGAGATTGAACTTGATGGACCTTTTTTTTTAACTCTAAATAACTATGTAGCTATAAAATAAGTAACTATGTAACAGAAGTACCGTCTATACTCGAGTATAAACTGAGGTACATATTTTTATGTCAAAGTGATTGACTGGAGTATAAACACATAGGTCCCAACCATCCCGGTTTCGCCAGGATTGTCCCGTTTTAAGGTGACTTTCACGGTGTCCCAGCACATTCATTCAATTCCCGCAATGTCCCTTTAAGTCCCGGGCTTCTCCAGAGCAAAAGAAAAAACGGAAGTGGATTTGGGCGGGATTTATGGTCGTTTTCAGCCAGTAATGTAAGCCTCTGACTGTGGGTGAGAGAGTTTTCAGAGGCACGCTGCAGCAGCAGAATAAATGCTCCTTCCTGACTATACTGTGCACAGTGCAGGTAAGCTGGGAGGGAGACTAAGAAAAACACTGAAACTGAAAAAGCAGAGTTTGAGAGAGGTCAGTGCCTGGTCACTGCTTTAAGTGTTTGATTTTTATTTTTTTTTACTATTAACTGAGTTAAAAGGCACAGCACCCTCACTTTTACAATGTATAATCTCCCATGCTCCATAGTGACACAGGGCTGCAGATTAGCATGGGGGGGGGGTCACACTGTCTGTGTCACATATAAATAACCATCATGCTCTCTTGCTCACCTGGTGCCTGGTTTATTATTTTTAAGTGATTTTTTACAATAAGGGATGAGTTAAAGGGCAAGTGCACCCTCATTTTTATAATGTACTTCCCATGCTCCACAAAGGGCTGCAGATCAGCATGGGGGGGGGGGGTTACATCTTAAAAATGGCAATGGATTTGCCCTTAAGTCTTAAGTTTCTGCAATTCTTGTTGCTGTGCAGCATTCAGCCCAACTGCTGGGTCACAGAAGTACTAGAACTGGGAGTGAGACCCATGTTTTTAACAGTGTATACTCCCATTTATTTATATAACATATGTGTGCAGTGACCCCCCTACCACGGCTCATTCATGCGACGAAAGGCCGATAATCGCACATGTGTATGTTTGGTCATTCGTTGATCCGCCATGGTGGACTGACAAACGACCCCCAACCAAACTCATGCACATGTACCATTATCACCCAAAACAGTCGTTCATCGCACGTGTGAACTCACTCGGGGTTTGTGGTTCTCTGCACACATCATACATGTGTATGAGGCTTAACCCCATCCCATAACAAAGGGCCTGTGGGCGTTAGGTTTAGTTTGTGGAGGATATTTTATTATCTGGGGCACTCAAATAAAAGTTGATATGATATCAGACTCTGGGTTTTTGTTCAGGGTTGTGGGGGAGGGTGTTATCAGTTATAACCTGCAGTATGGGGGGAGTACCATATGGGTGTGGGCAATACGAATCTCAACCATGGTGGGGGTAGGTTATATGCCTTTATTTGTTTATTTTTTAATTAGACACAGTTTCTTATTACGGAATAAATGGGTACTATCAATTATAAGGGCATTTGACATAACCTTATCCTTATAATTTACAGTAGGGGATACATTATCCCTTATTATACATGAGTGGTACCCAGAGTTCCCTGTATAACTTAGTCTGTGTCCTTGTACCTTTATATAGACACAGAACTTAGCAGTGACTTCTAATACCTTATAACTTACAGTAGGGGATACATTATCCCTTATAATACATGAGTGGAACCCAGAGTTCCCTGACCTGTATAACTCAGCCTGTAATAAAAGAAGTAAGTTTATTTTAAAGCACCCTTAAATTAATACTTTAGAATGAAACACATTGAAAAAGTAACACATTTTTGACATAATCTGACCATAATACTAAAAGCAATCTTTTGCTATTACGCTGTAATCATACTCCACACATACCCCGCCCATTCGACCACACCCACCCACATGACCACGCCACTTTTGCTGTGGCGCGCTTCGCACGCCGCTTATAAGTACTTTGTCCCTCTTTAGTATTTTCAAATGTTGGAAGGTATGTAAACAGAGGGTTGAAACTATGACCACTACTGCCTTCTGATTCTGTATTGTTCTGAGGCTTTAGTTGCCCTTTAAATGGACAGCAGAATTCCCATACAGAAGTCCCATACAGTAATAGCTAAATCCAGTATGGCTTTTACTGTATGGGACTACTGTATGGGAATTCTGCTGTCCATTTAAAGGGCAACTAAAGCCTCAGAACATCACAGAATCAGAAGGCAATCTTTTTAACAATGGTTACCATCCTCCTGATTCTGTATTGTTTTGATGCATTAATTGCCCCTTAAATATATGGTTATCCCATACAGTAACCCCCAGGTCCTTGGCACTCTAGATGTTTGGAAACTACAACTCCCAGAATGCTTTATTTGCTGGGAGTTGTACTTTCCAAACATCTGCAGTGGCAAGGAACTGAAATCTATACTTAACCCTTCCAACGCTGTGATTGTTATTGTTACTAGTAACTTTCCTCCAAATCACTGAAGCCCATAATCCTTACCTTTTTGATCTAGGGGTGAACATACCCTTTAATTAAGCAACTTCCTGCTGTTTGAGTCACATACTAGATATTTAGTTGCACATGTTCAATGAGCTAGTCTGCCCTTTCTCTAACCCCGTTTGTCATAACTACTGTGTATCTTGTCTGTGACCTCTGTATGAACAAGTCTAACCAGTCAGAAAACAAATTGTTATCCACTGGGAAGTAGGGCTCCAGAACTCCAAGATGATTTCTTCTGAATATAGTGGATTCCAAAAAGTAAGATCTATTGGTGCTGTACACAGTCCTCCATCTACTGTAGACTCAGGCATTGCAGGGACATGGTTTGGGTTTGGTTTGTTGTTATCTAATCGTCTCATGGCAGATTATTGTTAATAATAATAACTAAAGAAAGTTGTTATACACCTGTTTGATGATTCTGAATGCAGCTAAACGTGTTTATTTTATATACTTTACTCTGTAGAATTTTATTTTATGTCAGTAATGTATGAACTATGATTATATATATGTAATAGTGTTTAATAGAAAAGTGCATACGTAGGAGTTTCAAACATTTATTTTGCAAATAAACATGGAAAAACAGCATGTTTGCTGCATATTTACATTCAATCAGTATAGAGTATGGATCTCCATAAAGGTCAGGTAGCGAGTATAATTCTGTTTTTGCTTATTTTATGACTATTACTGACAGACCTACCAGTGGCTACATTAATTGGTTGTCTATTGGAGTTCCATTGAAGTCTGTAGTATTTAGTGCTATTTACCAACTGGACTGATTTAGCCATGAAAGAAAAACCCAAACTGGAGAAATCGGTTGCATCAGGATTAGATCTGCTCAACCATGATAGACCATTTCAATGTGACTGGGTCTTTTTTTATCATGTACTTTCAATAGAAGTTCTGTGCAGTGCAATTTGTCCTCTTTTACTTACTCCTAAAACTCTTTGTTCCTTTTCATGTAAAAAAAACCGCTCTGTTATCTATATCTCCTCCTGCTCTTTTTCTGGATTAGAATGCATCTGCTTTGTTAACTTTGAATAAGCAGTTGTACATTTTTAAAAACGTATCTTTTTTTTTTTAATCCTAACGTGAAGTTTGTAGCATGTGGAAAGTTCATGAATTGATATTTATGTCCATTGATTTTTGGCTTGCTGTCTATGCTGCATAACACACCATGAAGTAAAGGGATGTATGCTGCAAACCTCTTACCAGATTAGAAATCAACCGTATTTGGTAGAAAGTACATATAATGGAAAGATCTAAACATACTCTTTATAACATGAAAATGTTGGAAGTTTGATTTTTATTTTTTAAATTGTCCATTATTTGATGATCTGCCCCCTATTTTTTTTTAGATATGCAACTGAACCATCTTACAAGTTTGGGGATGGGGCTGGGGGACCTATACCTACATTATGACCAAGGGGTTTAGAGCTAGGGGGAGGGACAGCGAAACGGGAGGGAGAGAGAGGGGGGGAGGGCTCCTGCACATGCCTCAAAACTTGTGGAGGTTGAGGCAGACACAGGAGCAGAATGAGTCACACAGAGATCCTACACTGCAGTTTCCTGGACTTTGGAGGGGCACAGCAGGAGAACCATTTGGAGCAGAAATGGTAAGGATTTTATTAAAGTACACAGTGGGGCCAGTATGGGGTTAAATTTTAGTTTTTAGAGGGTGGACATGGCCTTTAAAAAAGCTAATTGAGCAGAGGGAGAAGGAATATACCTTTGCCAAGACAGAAGAGATCATTAAATATCTGGCTAAAAATGCATATAATGAACTGGGAAATATAGCATTTGGGATTGCGGGAAGATAACTGACTACTCATCCGTTTTAAGGGTGGACATGCCCTTTAAAGGTTAAACCATTATTAACATTACTTAAATTCCACATTATTCTTGTTTTTTTCCCTTTATAGGGAGTTGGAAATAAGACGGAAATTACAGTTAAAGCTCCTGAAAAGGTATATGCACCCTCCCCCAACCAGAAGACAGAGAAATCTTCTACACAACATGCACCTGCTCCTGAGACATTGGGGGCCACAGGTAGGCACAATTTGAATCTGCACGTGTCTGCCCCTAACACAGCCCCCTACTGCCAAAATGAACCGGGGAGGGGGGAAAAGAGACTTATTCGCCCAGTGCCGAAATCTATAAACTAAAGTAAACGGAGAGAGGACCACACAGTATTTTATCTCAGAACTGCGCTGTGACACCTTTGATATTTTTGTGATATGCTGCATTTTGTGCAATAAACAATTCCAAGACAACTAGGTGTTTGTATTGTTAAATGGATTATCTGTTCTTAAAGGTTCTGCTCAGCAGTGGAGGTGAAGTGGTCGTTGGCAATCTGTAGTAACATCTGTATATACTGATTCATAAATCATTTTATTTTAAATTCATTCCATATGGTGTGTTCTTTTTGTTTTGTTTTTTTGACCCATGGTTTAACCTGCCATAAAAATGTTAGTATATTTCATTTACATTTTCCATTCCATTATCCAATAAACATCATCTGCAAGATTCACCTGGCCACACCTGTTCTTTTCATATCCTTCGGTAGAGTCCTTTCAAAATTCAGAATTAAAGTATACTTTAGGCTACAATGCTACAAACCCAGAAATTGCTGATTTTTAACTATGCATCTCTTTGTCTCTCCGTGTTATTTCTTTACAGAAATAAAGCAATATTAATACAGACGTTAGACCATTGTAGTATGAAGTGGGCGGCAAATGACCATTTTAGCTGATGATCTTCCGTGTTTATATGCTCATGCCATCATTGTTCAGTGATCCACCGAGCCAGATCACTTATCAATGGCGAGAAGCTCTTCATCTAAACAGAGCAGCCTGCTTGGTCATTGCCAGAAATCTTTAGATAATTTACAATTATCTTTAGTTAATTTATTTCTTTAAAGGACAGCTCCGCCCTCATAATAACATAAGAATGGCCTCTTTAAAATATATTGATATATCCTACTTTGTCCTCTGAATTCATTACTGTATGCCTGCTCTGCTTCTAGATTCCACATGGAAACTGAGCAAATTTTCTATATCATTTATTTTTGTAAAGAAATTTTATAGAAAGACGAGCGATCCATTAAACAAGCAGTTTCTTTCCTATAAATCCAGTGCAGTGCAGTAAAGTAGGCTGGAGTTAAAAGAAACCCCCACTGCAAATCGTCCCAACTGAAATAAACTTGCATTTAACACAATACCCTTATTAATTTTAATAAGTGGTTACATTTCGTTTTGTATATTACACCCTATAAAAGGAGCTTTATTTTAAAATAATTATACTGCTGCATATAAACAGAGAGTAAGGATTTTGCCATGCCAGTATGTCTGTTCCATAGTATTAGTAATGAAAAGAGGAATAGTCTATTTAGTAACTGCATAGAATAACTTAGGCTACAGAGCAGTTACTATGGACTATGGGTAAAATAGGGGGATTAGAATAATTTTAAAAGGTTTTTACTATATTGGTTTCAGTCCCTGTTAAATGCAACAATATTTTTTTGGATTCAATTCTTGCAAAACCAAAGGCAGCTAAAATATATTCTATAAATCGCACATGGAAAAAACAGCTAAGATTATTTTGTTTACCTCTCCCTTTCAGGTGCATTTTACATGTTGCAGAGGCCAAAGACTGGACAGTATCAAATATATATAAAATGATCTATCATGTTACATTAATGCTTGAAAAACATTTCATGTAAATAATATTATTTGTTTTTAGCAACATAAAAAAATATTTGCTTGGGTGGGATTGTAATGAATGAAAGGAGTGTGGGTTAATAATTGTATCAATTGCCGTGATAACCTTACAGAGCCTTTTGGGCAGGTATTAGAAACATTAGAAAATAAATATGAAATTGTTCTTTAAATCCCACAAAAGCCTGTACGCACTTCAGATAATTGTTGGCTGAAGCAGCCTGTGAATGAGAGGGACCAGTTTAAGTTATAGTAAAGATGCCCTTTGTCAAAATCTACTTACTTGCTATATTACCTACTGTAGAGTATTGAACTAAAGTTTATATGTTTTCAGAGGCATTTGTAAAAGAGAATTCTAAAATTTCCAAAGAAGAGGCAAGTGCCTTGTTGGGTAAATTGTATTACCGTATCTTTATTAGATCTGTTTAGAGAAGTCCGACATGTATGTTCTTGCTTTCAGCAGCTAGTAGCCATCAGGTACCATCAGGTAAAACCGGTGCTGCACCTGATGTTATGATAGTTTCAATGTTTATGTTGGTTCGAATGTCAAATGAGTAACGTCAGGTCAGTGTATGGCCACCTTTAGGCAGAAGCAGGCAACAAAAGGCCAGAAAAACTTAAAAAATGCAGAATCGGGGGTGGACACTGATGACCTCAATCTTAAGCTGTATGTGCAGGTAGTTCCTGTGTTTCCCAGCATTAGGTCTCCAGCAAGCATGCTCTGAAATCGGAAAGTGTTAACATTTTCTACACAATAACTTCTCTTGGATTCTCCAGGATTGCATTTAAAGGTGCAATCCTGGACTTATTTTGAATGCAGGCTTTCATTTAACCCTAACTTGTGTGGAGACCACCATTCTCCCTAAAAGCCCTTTTTAATGTGAACTATTCCACTATACATTCTTTCTGCTGCCTTATTTTTTATCCAGGTTTAAATCTTTCCCTGTGATTACTTTACTAATAAGTAAAGTAAGTAGACAATGGACCACTGCAACTTATAATTTGGTTGATAGGCCCAAATATACAAGTTTGTAAATACATATGTCTAGACAGGTCTAAAGGGAATATTAGACTATGACAAACATTGACTTATCAGTCAGAGTCAGTGTAGCACTTTAATAGAATTTCACCTTTCCAGTTTTGTGAAGACAGTTGTTGGGAAATTAAACCATTTGTAAGCCCCACCAGCTCCGCTATTAAAGGGCAACTGTGTTCTGCGAACAAGTTAGGGCTAAATGAAAGCCATTCCTTTGAACCTTGGATCAGATTTCTAGGAAAAACTTGAGAAGTGATAAGATGTATTGCTGGAGATGTTTAGCAAGATAACACTGCTTTCACCAGCTATTAGCCATGTGACCAGTCTCCCTCTAAATTGTCATTTTATTTCTTAAGTCTGTGCCGGTACTTTCTATCTTTCCCAACAATAAGTCTTATGTGAGCATGCTCAGACTCCAGGGACAGGGGAGGAGAAGAAGGTCAGATGAGGTTACTCAAGCAGAACATTAGAACATTATCTACAATATAATTTTTCACAGGCTGCAGCCAAAGATGTAATTCAGGGCTCATCTTAAAGGAAAAACTGCAGGCTTTTATACAACTCCAACTTGTCAGAGACCACAATTGCCCTTTTAAATAGTAGGAAATATACAAGCTCACCAAATTTCACTGACATGTACTAACGCGTATTATATGAAAAGAATAGCTTGTCCCGTATTTTAAAAACATGTGTTTTGCTTGTGCAAAAAATACAAAAATGGTTTTGCTGCATTGTCCAATCAGGCTTTGTATAAACTAGAATATAATGTTGGGAAACAGATGTGAGATAAAATACTGCTATGTTCCGAATCCATTTTTGGAGAGGATAAATATTTCCATTGGACGAATACAAAAGGGAACATTTAAAAAAATTTATTTTGCAGGTTATTTTTTCAATGTTAAACATATGAACAAATACTGGATTTTAAATGTAAAATAAATGTAGTTATATACAAATGAATATTGTTAAAAATTCATATGGACATTTGTTTATTTATGCAGAGGCTTTTCATTTATTATGAGCTTTGCCCATAAAAAAATTATTTGATTGGCAGGATACCAGGAATAAAATGTGCCTTTTGGTGTAATTCCAGTTAATATTAATTGTCTGTGCAATGATTATAGCATTGGCAACATTTCAGTAATACCAAAAACACACCTTGCATTATAAATCTTATGTTACGTAGGAGAGGGCTTTTAAGCTTGCCTTACTTTAAGCTGTATATCTACTGGCTGTTACATGCCATGTTATATTATCTAAAGGTCCACCACTCTTTTACTCATTCTCAAGGCCCCCCCCATACACAGGATCGAATAGTCGAGCGATCCATTTGAATTTATCGGATCGTTTCAAAAGTAGAAAACCTTTCTCGGTTTTGCTGATCGAGAATGTCAATCGGTTAATCTGAAAAACAAAGATCGGGTCAGATTGAAAATTTTTCCGCCGACCCCATTTCAGTCCCTATTTCCTCTCCGATTTCGAGTGAAAATCTATGGAAAGATAGTGCCTCAAGTGGTTCTTCCAATCTGATTTCCAATCCTTGCAACATCTGAATTTATGTTTTTAAGAGTCAAATTAGGAAACATTAACAAAACTGTTAACCTTCCTGTGTAATAGTTAAACCAGGACCTGAAGAATAAAAGTGGGGTAAATTCTCCCTGGTTTAGAGAGTCTGGAAAGAGATTAGCAGGATCTGTAGAAAAGGGGCATTTATAAAGCTGGGTACAGACTGACCGTTCGGCACCTCCCACCTGTCGGTCAGGGCGGAGCACTGTCGGCGGCTGACAGTTTGACGTGACTGGCTGTGTGGTCCATAGAGGACAGCGTGATCGGCCACGTTTTTTTGGATACGTCTGATTGCCAATTCGCCTGTTTCAGAAGAACGGTTGGTTGTGACCCATGCAGTTTTTTTGGCCTGATCGACCGATTTGTTCAGGGTCAATTGGCCTGAAAAAAGTCAATTTGAAAAGAGAGTCTGCAAACATCTCAAATAAACAAAGATAGCAATATGGATAGCTTAATAAACATTATCTGTTAGATAAGCTATACATATTGCTATTTACTTTTAAAGTATCTTTGTTTATTTGAGATGTTTGATGACTCTTTTCAAGTTTACCTTTTTCCTTATTAAATGTGTAAACACTGCAGCCAGTCCTGATCCACTGAGCCACATATATGTTTGCTTTCCCCAGGTTAAAAGTAAAAAAAAATATATATATAGTGACACACAGGGGACACACTAAGAATGTTTCTTTATATGCATGCATAATGGTAGTGAAATTTACCTTAATAAGCTCAAAATAGGAAGACTTAAATCTATAATCAGACGGTTTAAAACTCCTAAAGGCTTATTTAATAGGTTAATATGTTACAGGGAATGTCCACCCCTAAAATGAAAATTTGTATATACCTTTTATTACCCCCCAAACCTAGACCTCAAGTGGGTTAAAATTCCGTGTGAGGTTTCTAAATATACTTACCAGCCCTCATTTACTCGGCTCTGCTGCTGCTTTTCCATGCACGGGAGGGGCCAAAGCGGCAGCGCATCAGTGATTGGCTGAGATGTCACCAATCAGATTATATCTTTTTACTGGTCTAACACAGTTATTTGATAACATCTGACTACTTTCTGTAGATAAATAGCACCTCTTATTTAAAGTAAACCCTATAATATTCAAGCACTAGTATTTTGTACACTTTTTAAGCATTTACTCCTCTTATTATCCTTACTGATTTAAGAGGCTGAAGTACACAAATTGTTGTGAATAAAACAGTTTAGTTACTGACTGTATTTCACCCTTTGTTTGGAACAAGAGGGACTTCTTCCCCTTTGGGCAAACACAGACCAGGCAGTTCTGTAGCCATTTAATATTTTTTACTTGAGCTATAAGCAATGAGTTATTAATCAGAAAGCAGCAATGAAGACAGCTCAGTTACTGAATAAAGTGTTAGAGGGCATGTCCACCTCTTTAAAAAAAAAAAAAAAAATCTGTAGTGTAGCGGACCCTCTCCCACCCCCAACCGCCATGTTTAATTGTAAAAAAAAATAATCCTAAATGTACTTACTGAGCTTCCTTTCCCTGGCGTTCAGACCTGGCCCTCTGCTTGCATGAAACTGCAAGCAGGAGGCCGGACCGGCAGCCGCATCCCTGATTGGCTGAGAGGCACTACTGAACGCCAGGACAATGAGGCTCTGTAAGTACAGCTTTGAGGTTTTTTTACCACTCAAGTGGTTGGGGGAGGGGTGGGAGAGGGTCCCCTACACTACAGAAAGATGATTGCACACTAGGTCACCAGGCAGTAAACAGGGATCAGGAGGGAGGGAGGGGAGGAAAGGGCTGCACTGAGCAAGCCAGAAACCTCTCAGGGGACACCTAAGAGGCGGAAACATTTCCCCCCAGCCAGCTTCTGGTCTTTCTAGGACTTTGTATAGACATTATTAGAGAAACATTTGGGGCAGAGAGGTAAGGTAAGGATTTTTAAACACTACACAGGTAAATCACCTCCCAAATCTGTAATAGTTTGAAATCTAAGATATATGTCTAACCTGAAATCTTGTACCATGTCCTGTTGCCCCTGTTTATGCTTCTTGTTTCTTCCAGTTAGCAACTGTCACAGCCAAAGAATGAATGAAATCCCCTAGCTGCCTCATCTGAGCATGCTCAGTACAGGTCCTATCAACATATTTTAAAGAGTCCATTCTTTCTAAAAGAAGTTATTATGAGGGTGGAATTGTCCTTAAAATAGTTATTTAAAAAGATATAGCATACATATTCAAACATTGTCCTGTAATGTGTAATGTTTTGTCTACCTGTCAAATATAGAGAAGCTACTTAATTAGCCATGTGCTGGAACCACTTCACCTTCACAGTTGCTTTATTTTCATTTCAATACAAGATACTATTTGCCATTTTAGAGCATTCCAATCTGAACACATTTGTTAAGTCTTTGAAGGGCTGTATTATATCTTTTTTCTAATAAAATATTAAAAATATTGACTATTAGTTCTCCAAATTTTATTGTCTTCTGTTCATTTTTTTTCTTATATACTTTAATAGAAGGATTATTATCGGAATGAAAACCCTTGCACTTAACTCCTCTCCATGTTTGCAAGTAGGATAAAGAAAAGTTAAATAGCTTAGTCAGAAAGTGTGGGTCATCCTTGTGTTCTCCCTGACCCATTAATGGATTAATGCACAACAGAGTTTCTTTTTGCCAGGAACTTTGGAGAAGAAGCATCAGAGAAGGTCCAATCGAACTCGATCGGAATCAGAAAAATCCATGGACTCTATGCCAAAGAAGAAAGTCAAGAAGGAGCAGGTGGGTTGCATGGAGGATATGTTTTCTTTTACTTGGTTTTATGAATTGCTCTACACTATTATCATTTTGGCTAAATAATATGTCAATGAGAAACGGTCCTTTCAAAACAGGTGTTTAAAATTTCCAACTGTAATATTAAATGGCAAGTCTAGTCAAAAATAAAGTTTAGCTATAAATGTTAATCACTAAGCAACCCCCTCCCCCCCAAACCTAACTTTTGCATTACTAATATGTTCCAAAAATGCCCCTGAAATCTCTAACCTGACCCGGTCCCTTGTTGCTTAGGCGCACCCCCCCTCCTGTTACAAGCTCATTTTGAGCAAAAACAGCAGCAGAGGGCTTCTGCACTCACAGCCACTCTTCTTCCTGGTCGTGGCTGTTAGGCGACAGAGCAGAGGAGGAGCTGTGGGGGACCGGGTGAGCTAAGAGACTTTAGGGACATTTTTGGAATATATTAGTAATGCGTAAGCTATGTTTGGGGGGTGGTAAACATTTACAGCTAAACTTTATTTTTGACTGGACATGCCCTTTAAATGACAGTTATACTTCCCCGCTCCATTCCTGAACAGGACCCAGTGGGAGGACCTAAACCACTACATCCTCACCTCCGTCTACTTAACAGAAGTCCTACTTAAAGACTTCCTTGGTGCTCTGGTCAGATCCTCCACACTGTCAGTGAGAGACCACAAGGCAGCTAATGGATAGACACTCTTTTTTGCAGAGTGTGTCTTCTCATTAGCTGCCTCATGAACTGTTACTGACAGTGGCAGAGAGGACGATCGGACCGCAGAGCCGAGGGAGTCTTCAAGTAACTATTGCAGGACTTTTGTAAATTAGATACATGTGTCAATAAAGGAAGCTTTTTATCTACTTTGCTCGTGTGAGGCCCGTTCGTAGGACTGCCACAGCCCGCTTTTGTTTCCGTGAGGACTTTTGTAAAGTACCCAGAGGTGAGGACTTGGTGGTTTAGGTCCTAACCCTAGGTACTTAGCAGTAATGATGGAAGAAGAACAAGGGGGAGGTGAATATAATTGTCCTTAAATTTTCCATGTATACACACGTGTGCCTGTACTTTAGTTACAGATTCTTTTGTATACTTTTATTGGGACACTTACTTTAGTTAGCAGGTAAAGTATGCCTTAATGGACATGTCAACCAATAAAAAGAAAATGTACACTTAGCTGCACCATCCCCCCAAACCCCACTTTTGTTTTACTTACCTATCTCAACGATGCACCTGAAAATGCCTCCTGCTGCTGTTGTGAGCTTGTTTTGAGCAAGCATAGCAGCAGTGAGGCGCTTCCTGGTTGTGGCTGTCAGCTATTGAATGTGACTTCACCGGTGTGCCTTTGACTGACAGCTGCGATCAGGAAGCAGAGCTGCTATTTTTTACCAGTTTTATATGTATTTGTAACTGATATGTTCAATTCCTTTCTGCCTAAGGTATCTGCTTTCTTCCACTGCTCCAAGAGCTTTTTATATGCTTGAGCATGTGCTGAGGAGGCAGCAGGTGAAACAGCAGTCAATCATGGGTTGTGATGTCAGCAGTCACAGCTTTGATTGACTGCATGGAGGGAGGGGCCAGCTTAATTACAATAATTATGCTTAAAGGAATTATACATGGAAAAAATGACTGCCTCATTTCAATTTATAAAATACATGTAAGTAGCACTTACTCTGATGTGTTTGTGTTGCTGCATGACTTCAATCCAGTACTTGTTTTGCTCAAGCTTAGTCCCCCAGCCCCCTGCCAGACTATCTGACTCTCTTTGAGGGCAAGAATGCTCAGTAATCTCAATGAGGCAGCATTAGGGGAGAGAATTTCCCACCATGCAGTTCACATACTAACTGTCACCATTCCAGCTACAGTAAAACTATACATCACAAAAGAGTTGAGGCACTTGATTGATAGGTGAAATGTAAGATGTTTCAGACTGGATATTTAAAAAAATATGGGACAGATCAACAAAACAGTGGTGCAGTGATATTTGGAAAGCGTTATAGTTTCCAGTAATGGGCAATTTAAAAAAAACTAATTTCCCAGTGTACATATCCTTTAAATATATGTAGGTGATATAGTGCAAAATATATCTGTAGGGATTGGGAGCAGGTAACTGAAAATTGACCAGGTAAATCTCCCTCCAAACACGAAACTGCCATGGTTAAAAAGTTGACACATGATAGTGTAACCTGAAATTCTACCTGATGCTCAGTTATCTTTCTTTATGCTTTCTGATTCTTCCAGTCAGCAGCTGTCAGTCATGGATGAAACTGATGACATCACAGCCAATGACTGAATGATATTCCCCTAGCTGCCTCCTCTGCGCATGTAAAAGCATTATTTTGCAAAACCATTTAGCCTACATGTGTCAGCTTTCTAACTTTTGTAGTTTAGGGTATTTGAGAGTGATTTACTCCCATATCCCCATAGGCCCTGCATTTGCTTAAAACAATTGGTCTATTGTAGGTTAGTTCTGTCTTTAATAGTACAAGGTTTAACAGAAGGTGAAATTACTACTACCCTGTATCTGTTGTATTCAATTAGATCAACTGGACTTGAAATGTAGTCCAGTTGATCTAATTGAATACAACAGATATACCATGACCTGGATGAATGAGAACCTTCACAAGCATACTACTACCCTGGTTGTTTTGGTGCCGAGTAGTGCATCTTTGCATGAAAAGAATCAATACAATGCAAAACTAAAGCTCCCCTTTCTTTTGGCTTACGATGACTACTGCTTGGGAAATATTAACTAACTTTGATTGCAAGTCAGGAGACCCTACAGATTAACCATACATGCCGGGAGTGTGGTTCATTCTGAAAACTTCACTTTAGCAGGAAACATGGAACATGAGAAGAACAAAAGAACCATTTTTTGGGGGGGGTGTGATTGGTCCTAAAGGTAAAGGTTCATACACACGTGCAAATTAGTTTCAGTCGATAATTGTGCTGTGCTTGGGCACCTTGTCAGCTGAAGTGCACAGTCGGTTGAAGATCCGGCCAGTTGGGCAGCGATCCCTGCCCGAACGCTCATCGAAATACTGATCTTTGTTGCAATGCTGCTGATTTTAGAACCGAGACTCAACCTGTGGACTTCCTAGGAAAAATTTGTGTTTAAATGATACATGTAACAAAGAATAAATGGGGGAAAAACTAATTTTATCATATTGAGAATTGTATACCCTATGCAGAAAACGGTCCTTCATCCACTGAGAATGTTGTACATCGATACTAAATACCAAACACCGGTTACAAATCAAGAGGATCAAGTAAATCAGAATACATTGCTTTAGGCTGATCAAAGCAAAGGGTAAACTATAAAAAGAACCTTATTTGCTAAAAATGATGCCCAAAGTATTTAAAAACAGGGAAGGTTACAACTATGTTTTTTGGTGTGGTTTGGCACAAAATCATTCATAAAACACACTTTCCAGGCCCAAAGAATATGGCCTTTCCTGGTGACATTAAAGCTTGCATCAGGCAGACTGGAGGCAAGTATCTCCTTAACTGAAAAATGCCCACCAAATCCAAGCAATTTATTGGATAGGTGACATTGGAAGGGATAATAATATACCTGAGTTATTTTGATTAAAGCTATAGACAAGTTACTGTTTGTGGAAGGGGGCCTGCGGAATCTACTGTTTGTAGAATCTACTCCACCTTCTGAAGTCTTTTTCCCAATTACTGTAGTGTCATAGTTTGTTAGCATTATTCCCTTTGTGTTTTGGTTATTTTACCCATTCGGCAAAATGAACCTTTTCCTTGAACTATTCTTCCAAAGCACAGACAGACATAATACAGTATGGTATTGTATGATAACATGTGGTTTTGGTTCAAAAAATTATGATAGAAAAGCAAATAAAGCATTATGTCATTTAAAAACATGACAAACCTCTCACGTTTAGAGAGAAAGCTGGACCTTTATATTATGTACATAATCTGTGATTAAATAGAAAATTACGAGCCCACGATCACCATGTGCGAGTGGGGTAAAGGTTAATTTTGTCAGAAACAGCATAACCTGTGTCATCTGACAAATTTGCCGGAAAACCTGGTTCTATGGATTTCACAATTGCTTCTCTCTTACAATCTTTAGATTATGTAGTTTCTCATTCATCCAGGCCATGGTACTGAGGTATTCAATTAGATCAACTGGACTTAAGTTTTTAGTTCTTGAACACGTTTTACTAGTCATCCAACTGGATCTCTCAATATGCCAATGACTGAAAGTCCAACAGAATCAATCTGTATTTCACACAATGAGGCGTTTAGAGGAGTTGACGAGTGTGAGGGAAATGTAGATCTTAGTCTAGTTTGACTTTGATATCCCAGGAGAATTTCTAGTCCCTGTGCACAGGGAAGGGTGGACAGGGAGTCTGAGAAAAGCTAATAAAGCAATGAAAATGCCCGCATGTGCATGTCGCTGCCATTGCATACGGATTCCATTGGAAATATGTAGCAACCTCAGATACAAACCCAACCAACCTCCCATACTCTGCATGGATAACAGGTGGACAAATCCCCTTACACTCACTGTAGGGGAGCTAATATGTGCCGACCACCATTTGGAGATATAAAGTTCGATTCATAGAAGTTCAAAGTTAGTACCAGACTTTGGCCGAAATATACTCTCTTGCCACATTAAATAAGGGGCATCAGTATTGCAAACAAAAATATTTTCAAAGGCAAAAAGTACACTTGGAATTTTCCTGGTTACTGTGGAGTGGTTACTGTTACTGCCTGGGGTAGACTGAGCTTTGGCTGGTGGTCAGCATTACTGTCTGGGGTAGACTGGATCTTTTGGCTGGTGGTCAGCATTACTGTCTGGGGTAGACTGAGCTTTGATGGTGGTAAGCATTAATGACTGGAGGTGTTGTAGGGTTAGGTTTGGTTATTTTTTTTTTAGTTTTTTGTTGGTTTAATAGAGAGGGTAGGTATGTTAGGGGTTTTTGGGTATATAGGAATGGTGGGTGGGAATTTTTTTAGATCTTATAGTGGTAGGTAGAATTATATATTTGGGAGGTATATTTATGGGTGTAGACTGTTTAGTATGAGTATTTCGGTTTAGGTCATAGGTTAGATTTTTATTTTTTATGGTTATAGGTTATTGTAGATCAAGGCGGCGCAGATCGAGGGTATGGTGGGGTATGTATTGGGTTTTTTGGTTATTTTGATAGTTGTTTTGTAGAGGATAGTTGTTTTTAGTCGACTTGTAGGGTTATGTATTTTAGTTTAGTTAGGTTTAGTGTTTTGGTATTGGTAGGTTAGACTTGAGCTTGGCTGGTAGGTATTAGCTGGTTAGTGTAGGTGTTAGACTGAGCTTGGCTGGTGGTACTAGATTGTGTTTTATTGTTAGACTGAGCTTTGGCTGGTGGTCAGCATTACTGTCTGGGGTAGACTGAGCTTTGGCTGGTGGTCAGCATAAGTCTGGGTAGACTGAGCTTTGGCTGGTGGTCAGCATTACTGTCTGGGGTAGACTGAGCTTTGGCTGGTGGTCAGCATCACTGTCTGGGGTAGACTGAGCTTTGGCTGGTGGTCAGCATTACTGTCTGGGGTTAGACTGAGCTTTGGCTGGTGGTCAGCATTACTGTCTGGGGTAGACTGAGCTTTGGCTGGTAGTCAGCATTACTGTCTGGGGTAGATTGAGCTTTAGCTGGTGGCCAACATTACTGCCTGGGTTAAAGCAAGCTCTGGCAGGTGGCCAACGTTACTACATGGGTTAGAGCAATCTCTGGCAGCTGGCATACGTTACTGCCTGGGCTAGAGTAAGAGCTGGCAGGTGGTCAACATTACTGCCTTGGTAATAGCACTGGTAGGTGGTCAACATTACACTGCCTAAGTTAGAGGCAGAGCGAAGGCTGGCAGGGGGTCAACTTAATGCTTTGGTTAGAGGGAGCGCTGTCAGTGGGTCAACTTACTGCCTGAGTTAGAGCAAGTGCTGACAGGTGGTCAAAATTACTGCCTGGGATAGAGTAAGCGCTTGCAGGTGGTAAACATTACTGCCTTGGACAGAGTAAGGGCTAGGCCACACCAGCCCATTTTAACAGGTGTTATTTTAAGATTGGTGGGTTTCAGCGCGCTATTATACTGGAAACAGGCACACTGGTCTGTTGTAGTGTGGCCTCAGCCTAAAAGCTTGAAGGTGGTCAACATTACTGCCTAGGTTAGACTGAGCACTGCTGGTAATTTTGGCCACCTGCTAAAACGACCCTTGTACTAGGTGCTGGTGATTTCTTTCTGTTTTGATGTTAATGTGTTATTTATTTTGTGAATTTCTAGACTTTTTTTCTTTCATTTTACTTTTTAAAAAAAAATCCCTTCTTACTTGACAGGTGGAAGACATTCCTCTTACCGCTGTACAGATTGGACTTCAAAAAGGTGTGTCTCAGTGCTGAACCATGGGAAAAAGCGTGAACCTCATACAGTCTTTAAACAATAATCAAATTGCCTCCATCAGGGACTGAAAAAAAAACACTGATGATTCCATGAGTCTTAAAATATATGAAACTTGTACTTCTTAAAAAAATACTTTAAAACCATTGAAAAATAAAATGTAAAAAAAAAAATGTCATTGATATAAATGATTCAGAAAGATACAATGCTAAAATGTAAAAATATTTATATAATAAATGTGCAATTGCAGTTTATTTTTTATAATGGATTTGAGACAAAAAAACATTAAATTAATTTTAACGTGTCCTTATTAAGAAGCCATTTCTACCTTTTATATAATGTCAATGGATCTCTGATATCTAGTATTATTGTTATGACAATCACATATTTCTCATAGTCATGTAAGTCAAGGTATATTGGACAAGACAAATAAACAAAGATTGCAGCATGAAACCGGATTCTATATCATCTATTAATTTAGACCCTAAAGACTAGGAAATCGCCAATCAAATGTTTCCAAACTGCAGTTACTGCAGTTAAAATCTTATATCTGATTGGTTGCTGTAAATTAATAGTACATGCAAAGTTTTGCACATATTGCATCAGCCCCTTGTATTGCCACCGTAAATATATTGGTATAAATGATTTATACCTTTAAAGAAGAACTATAGTGCTTATAAAGTTTTTTCAAAGAATTGTTAAAAGGAAAAGTGCCTGGTGCTGGGAGGTTGGATTGGTACTTTCTACCACCCAATATTATTTCCAATAAGGAATTGCATCACAAAGAAAACTGCTTCTGCCAGGCTTCATGAGTGCTTCAGCGCTATCTTTAATACAGGAAGGCCCAGGACACTAACCTGGCAGATGAAAACTGTACGTAGCGCCTCAATAAAACAATATTGGGAGGTGAAAATAATCCTGCCTCCCTGCCCTAAGTACTTTTCATTTTTAAAAAGTAAATTTTTGCAGTAAACTTGCCCTTTTAGTTAATTCCATTGAAATAATTCCAGGTATATTGGGGGTATTATAGGTATCTCTGTAACAAGACAACAAGGGAGTTTGTACATAAAGAGAAAAAAAAACATTAAATATTAAGCTTGGTAGTCAATCTCCACACTCCTTGTTTAAAGGAGCCAGCGAGATTTCCGATGCTTGCAAGCCCCTGAAGAAGAGGAGCCGTGCTTCTACAGACGTGGAACTAGCAAACTCCTCCTACCGAGATGCTTCCGATTCCGACTCCCGTGGCCTCAATGACACACAGGTGAACTATACTCCTCAGTCTTTATGACAGAAAAAGAAAGCAATTAATTTGGAAACTGATCGTTGGCCCTATTAACAGTCATAAGCATTTTGGTCTCTGTAAGCCAGTATACCAAAAAAACGCAATTTAAAATCGAATATCTTTAAGACTTTTATAATATGCGAGCCAGTACATGACCATAGAGAAATTCCCTGTATTCTACCTATTCAGGTGAATAGGCTAGTTTTACCCACAATGCTTTCATTTTCTGCCCAGTTATGGTGCACTGTTCATCAGTAGAAGTAATGTATGCCTTATTTCCTGGCTGGGCTATTATATTCAGATCAGCTTTGAGAAGCAGACAGACAGTCCATCACCTGCTGGAGATGCTGATGCTTCAGATGTGCAGTCAGTGGATTCCAGTGTTTCACGGAGGTCGGGCAAAAGAGATACGGTGTGTCAGGTACGTACGACCAGCATAAAAGCTTCTGCCACCTAAAAATAAAAAGAGCCATGTTTGTGGGGTATTTCACATACACAAATATTGTGCAAAGTGACCCTTGTGTAAGTTTTATTTTCTTTTGTAGTCTTTCTATATAGATAGTTAGGTGGTGTCTTAGTAAAGGAAAATTAGCTCCTAGCCTGGCTGGGGCCAAAGTAAAAGAAAATAACACCAGGCAATGCTGAATTAAGCCTACATTGAGGAATTCATTTGTTTCATCTTTAGCTGTTATTGGAGAGAAAAAAAAGGCCTTGAGTTGTATTTCTTTATTTCCTTGGCCTTCAACATTTCCTGCTGTTGTGTATAGAGAAATGACACCGAATGTTGTGTTGAGATTGTGTTATCAAAACCCACAAATCACTCTAGAGAATTCCTCGTTAAAGTCAATTGGTAAAAAAGTGAAAAGGTGTTGGGCGCGAAGTAACCAACAAAACGGTTTTATGTGGAAATTGGTTCAGAAATAACCTGTTCGGAAAGTTGTTACTGCACATTGTAATTCATTAATTCATCGATATAATTGAGTCTCGGGTTGTTTGTAAGACTGATATTCAAGAATGACTGGGTTCTATATAGTGAAAAATCCAGTCATTGGATCACAACGTTAAAATCTGATTTATTGAAAAAATGTGATTTCCACTAAGAGAAGTTGTAACGCTCTGGTTTTAGCAATGGGAATATATTGTAGTTGTTTTTCTTCCAGATATCAAGTACTATGTTAAGGCAAAATTATCATTTAAATGTGCCTCACTAGGCTATTTGTTTAGCTTTGTAAGGCAAATCCTGACTAAAGCTGGGTAGATACTTTAAAGAGAAAAGGATAATTCTATCTGAGAAGTTTGTATCACAGTTCTGAGCATCCCAAGGCCGACTAACGTTCACTGTCGGCTTCATGATCGCTCAGAAATGCCCAAAAATGTCCCTTGCAAAGTATAGGGAATTGGCCGCAGCAGAAGGAAATGTGCAGTCCTGAACCTTCTCCCTATACTTAATATAGATTAAACGCTCGGGACTGTGAATAGGGTAACCTTTTAGATATGACAGAGAAAATCTTAAAGATTGTCGTTAGTGCGTGTGCCCACCGTTAGAGAGTTATCCAAGACCTTGTTTTTTCAAGCTATGAAAAAAATGTATTCCGTTTTTTTCCCATTTGCAATAGATCTGTGAAAATTATGGAGATTCTCTAGTGTCATGTGATGGTGAATGTTCAAGACTCTTCCATCTTGAGTGTCTTGGAATGGATTCATTACCAGATGGAAAATTTATATGTATGGAGTGTAAAACAGGTACGTTTGGCTTTAGAATTAGTCTTCAACTCATCTGTACTTTCAGCCTTCTAATGCATGGGTACTCTAAACTCATCAGGGCTTTTAAATGTATGTTTTGATGTAGCATCTTTCTGTTTTCTGGCCTTATAGGAAAATGTTAATGGTGTATGTTGTCCTTGTAAAGGTCATTTGGCTGCCGTTTTATTACCTTTTCTTTGTTGATAAAGGTCCATTGTGACTTTCTTTCTGCCCCCAATGTTATGTTATATATAAAAGTCATCACTAAAAGCTTCACTAGCTCATATGTCTGAGTAATAGTTTTGGGGAATGTAATTGTCCTTCCAATGTGTATTTCTAATACTATCCCCCAATTTCTGCATATTGTTTCTTTTTAGGTCTCCACACCTGCTTTTCTTGTAAGAGCTCCAGTACAAGTGTGAAGCGCTGCTCAGTTCTATCTTGTGGCAAGTTTTACCATGACACCTGTGTCCGGCAGTACTCGGCAACAGTCTTTGATTCGAGAGGCTTTCGCTGCCCGCACCATTGCTGTAGCGCCTGCACTGCAGACAAAGACCCCTACAGAGCTTGCAAAGGTGAAAGAAACTTAGATGACAATGTTTGTCTAATGTTATTGGGAAATAGCAGCAGGTGAAACACAAAATGAAGTGTTAATGTGCGTTTGACCATTCCAAACACTGGACTGTCCAAAGCCAATATTTATATATATGTTGGATAATTAGACCTAATTATCTTGTTTTGATCAATTTACTTATTTCTTCTTCATTTGGCTTGTTTTCATTCGTGTTGTGCCTTCAAATAGAAATAGAAAATTAAGCTGACAACATTAAGGGGTAACTGTGGTCTCCATACAAGTACCCTTTATTAAAAAGAGCACATTCCTACCTTTAAAATGATTTCAGGATCATGCTGCTAGCTATGCAAACTTAAAGCAGTATAAAGGGGTGGTGTTAGCATGTTTCAGTACATTGTGTCTCTTTACATTCCTCCTGTTAATATCTTTGAAATTAGCAATATTCATTAGTTCATCTCCATGAATTAGACTCTTATTGTGCATTTTGGAGAACTGGAGGTAGGGAAGGAGTTGTGGGAAGGGAGAAGCTATGTTATCTTTATTCCACTGTAAAATGAAGGCATCTAAAAAGTCTAGAATATTATACACAGCTCCAGTAAACACACATTCTTCTGTCTCTGGTTTGTTTGCTCTCTTGCAGGTCGCATGCTCCGCTGTGTACGGTGCCCAGTGGCATATCACAGTGGGGATAGCTGCATTGCCGCAGGAAGCCTTCATCTCACATCTGGCCTCATCATCTGTAGTAACCATTCCAAGCGTAGCAGGCACACGTCTTCTGCTGTAAATGTGGGTTTCTGCTTTGTGTGCGCTCGAGGTAAGCAGCTTCTTCATGGGGAGATGTTAGCATTTGGGGATAGGGATCTCTCCAATGGAATGTAGACTTACATTTGTTTATATTTACTTGGGAGGTGGTGCAGTAAGTTGATTGGTTGTTTATTACAAATAGTAACATGAGGGGATTTATTTGTTCTATTGCAATAAATAGCCAGATTTCCCTTCTAGAGTAACATATATAAAATGCCATAGGTAACAAAAGCATGTTGTTTTTCCCCTTGCCCTGTCTATATGTACACAGGGCTTCTTATCTAATACATTAGATATATGTATCTACTAGTAGGTAAATTGGGTGCTCATGTGTTTGGCTGTTCTAATAATTATAGGCCACCCTGTAAAGCAAAGTAGGACAGGCGGTGTGGCTTCTCATCTATATCATACACTCTCTGAGTGTTAAATTAGAATGTGTCTAGTAATGTTGCAGCTGCAATTTGCAAATGGTTATCGGACAGAAGACAGTTTAATGTGTCGCATTGTGACTTGCAGGATGTGAATGAAGTTCAGTGCTGCGTGTCTGACACTGGTGGATCCAGAGAGCACTGTTCCTTTCTAATAATTACCCATTGTGGGGCGAATGTCCCCTGTGAACCTTATCCCCCGTGTTAGATACAAGCAGCGTTGTCTGTTCCAATCTCTAAGCAGATCAGAGACTCTAGAAACTTTTTCCCCTTATTTATTCTCATTCCCTGCACTTTTCCGTTTGTCTGTACCTGGATTGAATACTTCAGTGTTAAGCAGCTCTAGCACTTGGTAATCTAAAATAACTAGGTAAAATAAACTCTTAGAGAGTAGCCTTCGCATTGGAACAGTGCCCCTTAAATGGATTTCTATTGGGGCCTATCTCCCTTACTTACAGATGCAGTTAGTTATTGAATACAGTGCCCCGTGCCAGCTCACCCTTGCAGACCCCTTTCCTCTCCCCCCTTCTGCACATGCGTGCCTATGTAATAGAACCCACAAATATTGTTAATTTCTCTAGATTATTTGACAAATTTAAGCTTGGTGCACACTTGAAAGGTCTTTAAAAAACATCCCTCTGCATACAGTCCTGAGTGTTCTCCCTAAGTAAAGTATAGGGGGAATGCTCGGGACTGCAAATTTTGGGGCATTTTTGAATTTTTTGATTGCGAAGCCAAATATGAACATTAGTTGGCATTGTTGGAGCTCTTGGAAATTGGCGTTGGAAATGCTCTGCCCACACTAATGATGAAGGGATGATACTGACGGTATCATTAGTTCGTGTACCCACCTATACTGTTTGGATGATGTTTAATTGTCAGAGCAACAACTGTGGTTATACATAAAGGCTCTCACCTGATGTCAGTGGCACCGCTCCTTACACTTAAACCACAATTCAGAATATAAGCACAAACAACACCAGGGAGCCAGAAGCCAGGGCAATAAAGTTTGTGAGGCGATTGTCCTGGCTCCCTGTGTTGTTTGTGCTTGTATTCTGAACATTTGGTTTAGATTTAGTTAGTACCATTAGGTTTCCTCTACCTATTCAAATGTCACATGCCTGGGACACCATTTAGTCGCCTAGTATTATCAAGTGTTTTTGCTGCCTTCACATTGCAATCTACTGTTATGTGTATCACTTTAAATGTCTGTTGTGTTGACTCATGGCTCTTGCTTTTTATCTGTTGTTACATTCGCACTGGTGCCATTTTATTTCCGGATAGTAGCTTAAAATCACTCATGGAACATTATTAGAGTGGGATTCTCAAATGGTGCGCCTCCAGATGTTTGAAAACTACAACTCCCAGCATTCTCTGCCTTCCCTTTGTAGTTGAAGAATGGTGGGAGTTGTAGTTTTCTAATATCTGGAGGCACAGAGTTTGAAAATCCCCTGCAGTAGACTAGCCAAGAAACTTAATTGTAGCGTTTATTAAAATGAAATTCTTGGCAGGCACCTTTTACAATGAAAAGTGCATGTAGTATACCTATGGGTTAGTTGGCATTCACAGAGCCTTGAAGGCTGAATGCTTTATCGTAAACATAATACTGTATAATATAAGTGCTTTGTACCATTCAGGGAACTCCAGGGTAACTTCTAATGCCCTTTATAATGCCCTTTATAGTAGAAAGTAGAGAGAGGGAACATTGTCTCCTGTAAAACACAAGTTTTAAAAAGCCATGGAGAAGCAGTGATTATAACTGATGACCTACTGTAGGTAAGCTAAGCAATATTTATAGGGGTATAATTTACTGCATAATACTGTCTCTTCATCATTCTACGGAATGTACATTAGATAGTTACCCTGAACACACATTAAGGCACCAATATTTAGCAAGAAATTAAATAAAGGACTGACCCATAGTTATTAGTATAGTATAGTATAGTATTTGAGGTTGAATAAAGACATACGTCCATCCAGTCCAACCCATCTAGCAATATCCTCATTTCCTGCCTAACTGTTGATCCAGAGGATTATTGGTGTTTTATCTGGTTCCAATAGACATGTGTTGTCTGGATCAGAGAAGCTCCCATATAAGAGCCACTGTGGGCATAGTAAAGTGTTAAGCTGGGTACGCACCATATGATATTTCCAGCCAACCGACGGATAGTACCAAATAAACAGTCCCCCCCCATGTGTACCCAGCCATAGGACGGTAAAATAGAACAGCTCCACCTCTACATTGACTTAACTAAGTCCAAACACTCGGCAAAATGAGCGGGTGGTTTGTGTGGACACATCCCTGACCCTGCACTAAATATAGAACATTGGGACCAATTTAGTTGACCATGTTCACCATTATTGAATGGCTATAACCACATGGAGGTCTCTAGACGGCACTTAGACATGATGACATCATACATGCCCAGTGTTAGGACCCCTGTCTCTCTGTCTCCTCCATTTAGTTATGTATTGAAACTAATTGACATTCATTTTACAGGCTTATTACAGATATTTTGGATTCTGTGACCCTTATTCCTGAGCATTTTTACGTCCACATTAGATTTATGCAATGTCAGCTTCTTTATTGCGGTGTAATGCAAATAAAAATCCAGAGCCATGTGCATACCCCACAATATCCTTTCCCCTTGTGTTTCCATATCATTATTGTGAAGGGGACATTCACAGGCAGATATGCAGCATTTAATGACTTCAGTAAATCAGTCACATTGTATCTTTTATTTTTGCTCTGTTTTCAGTTTGAACCCCTGTAATCACTCGATTCTCTTGGTTAAACTAAACTCATACACACTTGCGATCACAGGAGACGAGCCGTGACCCATTTTTATTCACAAACGTTTCGGACAACAATCATGCAGTATATAGGCGCTTTGTCAGACGATTATTCGGTCAGGCTTGTTGAGGATCTGCCCGACAGATTAGGAAACGAGCCCTGACCAAACGCCTGCTTCATCTGACAAATTGCCCATACAGGTCACGACTGTAGGGTGAATCGTATGCTTCACACAGACTTAAAACAGAGCAAAATTTTAGTTAAGATCAGTGCAATTTTCATTTATTTACTGATGTGTGATAAAGACTGCATTTTTGTCTGGACGTAAACACCACTTTTAAAGGGACAGTAATAATAAAATAAACAACACATTGCTCTTGTATGAATGCACATACCTGTAGTTTTGGAGATGCCTTATTCTCTGGAGGAGGATTCTGATTGGTGTGCTTTTTTTCTTTCTCTCCCTCCTTTTGTGGGTAACATGTTTGCCATGTTTTATGGATGCAAAAGTGTCAGCGTCAATACCTAGAGTGAAATCGGTATGTCACCTGCATTTGGGTGTTTAGCACAATGCATTGTACATATTATGGGTAATCTCCTTTTGTTAAATTTCAACTCCCAGCATCCCCTATAGCACTGGCTGTAAGTGAATGTTGGAATCTGTTGACCATGCCCTATATATACATTAATCCCGAGTTCCATGTTCTTTCATACCTGAGCAATTTGCTGTTTAACTGTGATGTCCCTCTAAGTGTGAAGTTATGCGAGCAGCTTATTTTGCTGTACCAAGTGACAGAATATAGGGGCCATGCTGAGGGCGGGACATAAAGCTGCACCGACAATATGCAAAGATTCCCTTTTTTTGTAGCTTGTTGCAGCAAAAATCTAAGAATGTTGCCTTTGTAACTTAACTCATATCACGTTTATATCATTGACCTCATTGTCTTTTTGTTTTCTGATTGTTGTCCTCCCCTTCCTTTTTCCTTTATTTTGTTTTATTTTATACTTTCTCCTTGTGGAATCATGGGTGCTTTCATTGACTGCATCTCTCTGTTTGTTTTGTATAGGGCTGATAGTTCAGGATAATACCCTGGTCAGTTCTATGTCCTATAAGTCACACTTTCTACTGAATGACTCAAAGCGTGCAGAGTTGATGAAAATACCTATGATTCCTTCTTCCTCGCCAGCTTTCATAAAGAAATCTGAGAAAGGTAAATAAATAGTGTTTTTCTCACTTTTTTCCATAACCTCCCACCCCCCGCCCCCATTTGATTTTCTATTGTCTTTTAAAGCAATTTAAGCTTTTTCAAGTTCATCCCTAGCTATGCAAATGCTTCCTTTCAAAATCACTGCTTTGCACGCCATGTAAACTGGGGACAAATGCATATTTACCAGTCAGGGTCGGTTTTGGGATGAAGAGCCTTTAGTTTGAAGGCTTTATGGTCAGTAAGGCTGGCCATACACACAGCATGATAGGCTGCACAATGGTGCAAACAGTCTATGCTTCCCGCGATATGACCAAGAAATAGCGATCCATCTACCACCATCTACAGCTTGCACCATCAATCTTCAGCAAATTTCAGCTGGAGATTTTCTCAAGATGCTGCGTCTGTGAGTCTGATCACCTTTCTATTAATAAACAGTTCAAAATATAACGATATTTTGACCGTTTGTATCAAAAATACTGATCCGTGTATGGCCAGCTTAACTGTCATTGGTAAATGGCACTTTACCAATTGATCTGTACAATCATTGTTAGATTTCCTATTATTTTTCTCTAACTCCGGCCCTGATTCTAGTGGGTGATTTGCTTATTTTTTTCCTTGTGTCTGTGTGTGTGTCCAATGGCTTTAAAGGGCTAAAAATAATTCATGGTAATAAAAGACGGATCAATTATGTGTTAATGTCAGACAACATTAAGTTAACACAATTTTCAAATGAATTTCTTAACTCTGGCAATAAAGTTTAAACAAACTTATCTTGTATAAATGAGCCTGTTTGCTTTTATACATGGAAAGAGAACATATGTATGCATTTCTGTGGCTATCGGTATGTTGTCTTCTTTATAAGAGTAATGGTTACCTGAAATATACAAGTTTCAGTACATCCTAGAAATTAAGATAATGTCCAAGCCTTCAAATAACTGAGTAAATATGTCACACATATACAGCCCGCAGAATAGGAGACTTACTAATGTGGTCTGTTGTATTTAGGGGCCCATTCACACCTGGCACCCTTAGCCCCACCCCTAAATACAGACCATACCTCTAAACCACACCCGGTTTCTCTTTTTTGGGATGAAAATAGATTATAAAGGGGGTGGATTGGTGGATGGAGATTGACAGCTGCCCCTCCAATCACAGGCACCTCTAGGCACGTGCCTAATGGTAAGTCTGGACCTGGTGAACTGTTCCTTCAAAGCAGTGATTGAAGACCGGAAGGTAAAGGACCTATTCCTTACCTTACGTTCTTCAATCACTTGACCAGGATCCAGGATATATATTTACCTCGCGCACGATCCACCACGACTCACTTTTCTGACCGCCTCCTGGTTTAGCTTACTATAGTGTGCATTATCGTGCATATGCGCTATAGTTCACTTTTTGTGTGAACTATTCCTTTAATAAAACATATTACAAAGAAAAATGTGCAGACGTAAACTAAAGGATGATTAATGATTAAAGGGCAAGTACAGCCCTCAAATAAAAACTTACCTACAGGTAAATCACCCTCCAAAACCCTAAACTGTAATAGTTTGAAATGTGAAATATATAAGTCTAACCTGAAATCCTGCACAATGTCCTGTTTCCCCTGTTTCTGCTTCCTGGTTCTTCCAGTTAGTAACTGTCAGTTATGGATTTGACAGTTGACATCACAGCCAATGACTGGATGTTAATCCCCTAGCTGCCTCTTCTGAGCATGCTCAGGCTCAGTACAGGTTTCTAAATTGCTCAGTTACCAAGAGGCACCCAGAAGCATAGCAGGCATACAGTAATGATTCCAGAGGACAAAATAGGATATATCAACATATTTTAAAGAGGCCATTCTTTCTGAAAGATGTTCTTATGAGTGTGGAGTTGTCCTTTAAAGTCTAAAGTTTTCGTTTTACCGGCATTTATTTTTGTTAGCGTTGCTGCATGGAACATTTTCCTAGCGGCACAACATCTAGAAACGCTAGTAAAACTCCAAAAGATCATATGCAAGACACTTGTGTTATTAGTCTTAAGGTGGGTACACACTGCAACAATCTGTCAAAGATTTGACAGATGGGAATACACATGGTCACGGTCATACTATATATAGTATAGAGAGAACATTTGTGACTACCATACTCCCTAAAATCGCAGCCGACTATTCCTTAATACAGGGAGCCAACTGTGAACAAGGGAATTTTTTTGTGCAGAATGTCCGTCTGAAACGATCGTTTCGGCCGTACACACTTTTAATGATAGGGCCAATCCTATCCTGTCGGTGTTCCAAGCTTAAGGGCCGTGTTAAATCAACAGATGAAACATTAACACCAGCTGGGGTCTATAAATGCTAAACTTTCCCAATCCTCAATTATTGTCTGTTTAAATATTTAAAATGACATAAATATATAATGGCTAAAACGGCAATGTTAATACTCTAATAATACATCTAGTTATCGACCTAAAAATATAGATGTAGAACTAATGGTATGAAAATTCCATCCAGAAAAAGTGATCTAGAATAATTTAATAATGCACCAGATAAATCCATATTAAATTCACAAGAAATAAAAAAAAATCACTTACCGAGTTGATAATCATTACACAAATTAATTGTATCATTTTTAGACCATTAGTATTATATCTATATTCTTAGGTGGGTAACTATATACTGCCCATACACTACCCGATAAATCATCTCCTAAGTAGTGGACCAACACCCCATCTCCCTACTTACAGGGAGTATTAATGGGGAACTAAACTGGCAAATCAAAATACAGCTCTTCAGCTGGGTTTACAAAATAGCCATTAAAGCAGACCTGGGCACCACATGCGGCTTCCCCTGACTGGCCCCTCGATACTAGACCTAGACCCAAAAAAATAACTGAATTTTATCGAATGGGTCAAAAATATTACACACTTTCTATTCTTTCTACTAAAAATAGCAGCAAATACAGTAAAAATGAACTACATTTGAAGTACAATGAACAAGGGATATTCATCTCAACTATTTATACAATCCATTTTTACAATCTCTATAATGAGAACTGAATTAAATCTATTGGCCCCAGTGTCAGACTGGCTATTAACCTGAGAAAATTGCTAAAATTTAATTAGAGCCAAAGGGACAGTAAAGGTGGCCATACATACGAATGATAATGGGTAAATCCCATCGGGGAACGACAGGATTTACTGATTATGGTTCGTGTGTAGGAGATGTTCCTGACTGATCCGAGTGCCAACGAAAGACCGTAGTCGGCAATCCGATCGATCAGGAATGATGGAAAGTTTCTGTCAGTCAGTATTGGCTCCCTTTACTTTAAGTAGAGGGAGCCGATCGGATCGTGTGGTGTATGGCCGCATGGGCAACAGATCCCCATACCGTGTATGGGGATCAGTCAGGCCGTGTGTGCTGTTCCCACAGCATGTGTGTCGACAGATTCCAATGTTATTGGCCAAGTGTATGGCCAGCTTTAGAAATGCATTATAATAAACAATAGGAGTCAGTAGGAGTAAGATAGATATGTAAATGGAGATAATAGAGATATGAAATGTATTATAATAAACAATAGGAGTCGGTAGGGGTAAGATAGATATGTAAATGGGGGTAATAGAGATATGAAATGTATTATAATAAACAATAGGAGTCGGTAGGGGTAAGATAGATATGTAAATGGGGGATAATAGAGATATGAAATGTATTATAATAAACAATAGGAGTCGGTAGGGGTAAGATAGATATGTAAATGGGGATAATAGAGATATGAAATGTATTATAATAAACAATAGGAGTCGGTAGGGGTAAGATAGATATGTAAATGGGGATAATAGAGATATGAAATGTATTATAATAACCAATAGGAGTCGGTAGGGGTAAGATAGATATGTAAATGGGGGATAATAGAGATATGAAATGTATTATAATAACCAATAGGAGTCAGTAGGGGTAAGATAGATATGTAAATGGGGGATAATAGAGATATGAAATGTATTATAATAAACAATAGGGATAATAGAGATATGAAATGTATTATAATAACCAATAGGAGTCGGTAGGGGTAAGATAGATATGTAAATGGGGATAATAGAGATATGAAATGTATTATAATAAACAATAGGAGTCAGTAGGAGTAAGATAGATATGTAAATGAGTGATATGAAATATGAAATGGTAGGTGGGCCACTAGTCCTGGCCCCTGCTCTCAGAATTCCTGGTGGGGCCCAACAGTACAGTACGACACTGATTGGCCTGGCTCTTCAAAACAGTTTAAGTTCCTCATGCGGCCCCCTTATCGTCCATGTGTGTGTAGGTCGTTGGCTGGGAGTGTACATTTTTAACAGGCCCTATACTTTAGTAGAGGGAGCTGTTAGAGCCCCCTGGCTACTCGATCGTTCCCCTCTAAACGAAATAATGGCAGACTGCTTCCAATGGAAAATGTCTGCCATTGCCTACAAATCTGTACTGTGTACCAAGCTTTAGAAAATCCAAGCAATGGGGTAGGATCCTGCACACCTAAACAGAAACAGCAATCAGCGAATGCTGGGTGCTCCAGCTCTGCAGCCAGCAGTACAAGTACAATCTTCACAGATATAGCCGGGCACACCAGTCTTGATACAAACTGCTTTATTCAAGTGACGTTTCGGAACCAAACTGGTTCCTTCCTCAGACAAACATTTTAATGATTGTTTGGTTCCGAAACGTCACTTCAATAAAGCAGTTTGTATCAAGACTGGTGTGCCCGGCTATATCTGTGAAGCTTTAGAAAATGTCAACATAGCTGGGAAGCTGAAGTTAACCACGACGCACGATGTGTACAAACGTTCGTTCCGGGTGATAATCGGCCAAAGTATGGGCACTTTATCGACCTTGGAGATCCACCCGGCGGATCAGGCAACAATCCCAGAACAAACAGCCGCTTCGGCAGATAAAGTGCCCGTACACTGGCCAATTTTCCGGAACGGCCGTTCATACACATCAAGAGTCGGCACCCGCAATCGCACGCCTCCTATGTAAGGTTTACGTTTGTCATGCAACTTCAGTTTCTCCAGGCGTGATGCCACCTCCAGATTTATCCCATAAGCTTTTATCTGAGTTATTTAGATATTTTTTAATGGATAACATAATCCTAGGGAAAATAATCCCTGGGACTGTTCTTTCCATGGAAATAAATTGCTTTAATCATTAGTCAGGTTTAGAAAACATTCAGTGAGACACTTCACTAATTACGTGCTGGCAGAAATTGCCGTAGGAAGGGAGGCAGAGGGGCAGATAGTTTGGGGATTTGACTAGTGTGGGGTGTTGGGCTGTAAACGAGGGTCGTCTTATCTTTCTGTGTCTGTCTGTACATACCAGAAATGACTGGTGAAATGAATGACTAAATATAGTCAGGATCAATAGGTGGCCATACATATGTTCAATTTTACTCCTGCGACATTCGATCGATCCAGCCGGAACCGCCTCTCCCGTTCTTCTATGCGACCGACATGCGATCGCAAAATCCCATTCACTTTGCGATCGCATGCCGGTCGCATAGAAGAACAGGAGAGGCGGTTCTGGCAGGATCGATCGAATGTCGCGGGAACCCTTGGTCGGGTAAGTAAAATCGAACATATGTATGGCCACCTTTAGACTAGGTACACACACGGCGATATTTCTACTCAGCTGATTTGTATTTGTCAATTGTGACGGTACTTTTTTTGCCATAGCCGACTGATGCCTGTCAAACTATTTTCCGAAATGGATAAAAGTTTGATCAGACATGTCGGTAAATTTCAGTCTGTTGGCCATGGCAAAATATCAGTGTGAGCTCACTTCACCACGACTGCCGATATTTAGACCGTTCATATACAGCTATTTGCTGTGACTAGTAAATGAACTAACTGCTCATCCTAGTATAGTTCTTATGGTGGCCATAGATCCCGGTCGTCAGATATCGTACGATTGTCAATCGTGTATGGATGTTCATTGGAAGATCGTTCAACGATCTTCCAATAATTTCCACATCGGGCCAGCTGAAATGTTTTTTAGCCAACCGGCAATCTGATCATACGACCCGCGGATTGTACAAACGGATTGTAGCATCTATGGCCCCCATTAGTCAGTTTTCATTCTGTTGGACAGTTGCAATGTACATAAGTGCTAGATACAAAATATCTATTAGAATAAGGTTTGCAGCTCAGCATATTTCTCCCAGGATTTGTACAGAGTATTTGAAGGCTTGTGTCTAGCTACGCGCTATTAGAACTGCTCTCACCATTCTGTTTTATTAATCCTATTTTCAGCACCAATAGATTGGAAGGACACATACACGTTTAAAGTACAATTTATAACAAACCGGACATATTTTTTCTTCCTATGGCAAGATACGTGGAAATGTTTTTTTATTCCCTTCCATTATTTTTGTAAAAATTATTTTCAGCCCTATACTTGCTCATTTTACGTGTGGCAGAAACGCTGAGCCGTGATCGCTAAGTGATCTGTATGTGCTTTACGTTGCATTGCCTGAATCTCTGTATTTCCTCTGAACCGATGGCTGCAATAATGTAGATGTGGGAATGTCCCCAGCTTCCTAGAGGATATCTAGCAGTTTGATTTTGTACAGGTGGGGGGGGGGTGTCTTTTCTTCTCAATTCTCTTTCACTAAAATCAGGAAAACCACTGTATGTTGCTGTTTGTGGTGTGTTTCTTTGAAATGATAGAGAACAAAATGGTGCCAGCCAGCTGCAAAAATTGAACTGCAGTGGCTTTGCATTTCTTAATTGAAAGCCAATTTTCTTTATAATTTTAAACAGTAAATATCATAGTGTCTTTATGGATGTAACAACAATGACAATTCACCAGCGTCCCTTAAAGTGGTGGAAATTAAAATAAAGTAGTTGTTTGGATTTCTGCATCTGGCAACATCAAATGTAAAAGATTTTGTCATTGGGTTTTTATAAAGTGTTTTGAAGCCACATACAGTGATTGTTTTTATTAACGCACAGAGTGAAAGTAAATCCTCCATAGAACTTGTACCCGATAACTCCTCCTATGGCCCCAATTAAAATCTGAAAACTACTGTTCCCTGTAACCTTGCTACAGCTTATCATTTAGTTCCATATAATCCCTTGTTAAAGTGTAACTTCCCTCCAATGACCCCATCGATCGCTTCTGCGCTGCCCAGTATATGCTTTCTTACTCCGATTACTTTGTCGGTCCATATATATTATACCTATTAAAGGACAACTGTAGTATCCAAGCTCCGCCTTAAAGAATTCGGGGATCTAAGCTTTGGGAAGACACATTTCTTGCAGAGCATGTCTTCTCATTGGTTAAGCCCAGGGCCAAAAGGGCGACAGAGCATCTTAATGGAACTACAGAAAGGGTAAAATACCATCTCCCAAATATTTCATTCTATTACTTAACATAACTTTATGCTCCCTGTCAACTTGCTGCAAAATGAAACTTTAAAACAGATCCCATATGTTCCCATCCATCTGGAAAACAAACTATTGTGAAACGTAAGTCTTAATAATGTGTTTTCTGTTCACCCGAGGAGGCGGCAAACTCCTGTGCTGTGAGTCTTGTCCAGCCGCCTTCCACCCATCCTGTCTCAACCTGGAGATGCCTCAAGGGTCCTGGAGCTGCAACGACTGCAGAAGTGGAAAGAAACTACACTACAAGCAAATCGTCTGGGTCAAATTGGGAAACTACAGGTAGGTTAAACATTCTCTGTTCGCCCTGAGAATATATATAAATATATATCTCATACATAGTGCCATTATAATAAGAGTTTGATGCTGGCCATAGACTACAAACAGACAGACAATTTTTCAGACATTTGTTAGGTCAAATGATTGAATCTTTCCAATGTTTAATAAGTATTTGGCCAGCACAATACTGGCGGATGTCTGTTTAATCATAATTAACATTAACACGGTACACTGTATAATGATGAGAAACTGTATAATGAGAATTTTTATACTATCTCTTCCCTCGTACACTGACAGTCAATATGCTGGACCATTGATCAGGACCAATCACTTTATCTCCAGGTGCTTTGGCTCAATTTATTCAAATGCTACAGTAAAGGAGTGGGATAATGTGCATTGTGTTCATGGACTAGAGATCAAAGAAATTTAGTGAGCTCAATTTTAAGTATAAAGAAAGGCAGCTTGTTACACCAGCGACAGAATACTTGGGGCCCCTATGTACACACTTTCTTTCACACACACAATGACTTATATACTATCCACTGTCATGCACACAACATTTTCTGTCACGGACTGGATGGCTGGTGCTATAGCAGGCTGATAGAATGGCTGGCTGGTGGTCTGCCTGATGCACTGGCAGGCTAATCACATAATTACAGTCCAAGGAACACTCCAGCACACCGGTGTTGGCTGTATGCCAGACAAGTAGATAGGTGCAGTTCCCCTAGCCCTCCACTCCAGGGGCCGGAAAGTTCTCTAGCACAAGAAATATATGGGAAAGCACACTAATCAGGTGAATTCACAACTATTTATTGTAACAACACATACATAATTACCATTAACACTTTACACTTCCATTCTGCTTCTTATTCATTGTTTATTTCAACAGTCACTTTTTTAAATCCACCCTAATCAGTGCAATCATTTTTTTTCTTTGTTTATGAATAGCTTCCTCTAATTATGCATAACAATAGCCTTTATCTACAAATGTACAGTTTTAACTCTTACTTTGGTTAGTTCTTAAGGTGCCCAACATGTAGAAATCCATGGCATCATTGCAAGGAAGGGAAGTGTAAAGGTGCCCATAAATTAGAACTTACCTGCCGACCGATCCAGCGACATTCAATCAATTCTTCCGGAACCGGCTTTCCGGCTTACACTTCACTTCCTTGCAATGATGCCGTGGATTTCTACATGTTTATCTTATGGCTTTCTGCTTCTGCCCATCCTTTAGTGCTTCAATTGGGACCACCGCATGCCAATCCTTAGTTGTCTTGAAATGTGCCCTTTCAAAATGGTGCGAATGTCTATTGCACCCTAGTGGCAGATTATCATCTCTGTGGACCTCACTACAGCCTTGGAGCTCTGAATACAATGAACACACTAACAATATGGTGGCTGGAAAGAGTATCTCACCATTACAAGTTCATGCTGTTAGGAGTCCTTTCCTACTATTCACCTACTATTACTTTCACTACATACTAACATGTGGTATGTTTGTGTGTTAGGTGGTGGCCTGCTGAGATCTGCAAACCAAGGTCGGTTCCTCTTAATATCCAAGGACTAAAACATGACATTGGAGATTTTCCTGTGTTTTTCTTTGGCTCTCATGACTATTACTGGGTGCATCAGGGTCGGGTTTTCCCCTATGTTGAAGGAGACAAGAGCTTTGCTGAGGGCCAAACCAGTATTAATAGGACTTTTAAGAAAGGTGAGTACCTCATTGTTATTAAAGAGTTTTTATTTATCGACTCCTTTCACTCAGAAAAGGTAATCTAGCCGGAACTCTAGTTTCACCTTTATTCTTTGACTCTAATACTGTGACATGGGTGAAAATCATTTCATTGATTAAAAAAAACACTCTACCGCTTTTGACATGTCAGTCGTGGTCACCGGGTAGGTAAAGAGACTCTTATCCAGTCCTTTTACCACTTCTTGCCATTCCCTTGAACCAAGTTTTGTGGCCTGGCCCCTGACATACACCCTCCAACTCTCTGATGCACAGGCAAGTTATGTAGGGCCCAGCTAGATCAGCTGTTTGTGTGTATGTTGTAAAGGTAAGCATGGTCAGCTGTTTAAAACACAGGTACTGGGCCAGCAGCAGTTTAAAACAGCTTATAGTGGGAACCTTTACTAAAAGCTGATTGTCTGGCCCCCCGCCTTCAGGGGCCCTGTGATTATGCCACTGCTAGTGAAATCACATCATCTGATGTTATGTTAAAAGGCTTGGTGTTTGTTATAATGGAATGAAAAAGATATTACATTAATCTTATGGTAATAGTCCCAGTTGTCTGTTTATTTGTATATTGGTCACCCTTACAAATCTTTAGAGAACATCTCTGATTTTCCTTTACTCTCCCTTTTTAGCTTTGGAAGAAGCTGCCAAACGATTCCAGGAACTAAAGGCTCAGCGGGAAAGCAAGGAGGCCCTGGAAAATGAGAGGAACTCCAGAAAGCCGCCTCCTTATAAGCACATAAAGGTAAGAGACTTTTTAATGAGTTACCTAAAATATGTTTCATTTTATAAGCCAAAGGTTTATTTGCAGATCTCTTGTTGAATTGGACTAGTGCTAAGGTGTGGACCCAGCTTTAGATAGGCATTATGGGTAAAGTTAGAAGATTGGCATGTGTAATCATATAAATGGTGAAGATTCTTCTTGATCCAGGTATCCTTTCCGATTGCCATTTAGAGTCAGGAAGATTCCAGTCCCCCCCGTCCCCCACCATCCCTTTTCGGATGAGTTTTTTTGTTTGTTTTGTTCCTCTGAATCAACTGTTAGGTAAAGCTCATGAGTAGGCTCAAGGGTTTGAACTGGATTGACGTTTGTCTTAATTCAACCTCCAATACTATGTTACTTTGTTACTTACTTCGATTCTCTTTAACGAGTCAATGCAGGAATTATGATGAATAATACTCAAAGTAAGAATTTTACATCTATCACACTTCCTTTTTGTCTACCTTAGTCTAATAAGCCTGTGGGGAAGGTCCAGATTCAAGTGGCCGATGTGGCGGAAATTCCTCGCTGTAACTGCCGCCCTACTGATGATGCTCCATGTGGTTTGGACTCTCAATGCCTGAACCGTATGCTGCAGTATGAGTGTCACCCCCAGATCTGCCCAGCAGGTGAACACTGTCTCAATCAGAGCTTTACCAAAAGACTCTATCCAGAGACAGAGATCTTCCGCACAGAGAAAAGGGGATGGGGGCTTCTGACAAAGAGAGACATCCGCAAGGTATGGTGACATTTTATGACCAGGGATACTGTTGGCTTTCTAGTCTGTGCGGGTTACATACAAGCTATGTCTAAACTGCTGAGCTCTTGCTGTGAAACCACACATAGAATATATGTATGTTGCAAAATACTCCACAATGTCTTATAACAATATATGATTAAGGGCAATGATGTAATAAAACACCTGCTCCCCTAGGGGAAATACTGGTGGGTGGTATATATGCTTAAAAGGAAGAATGAATAGTGAATGCTGGGAAATAATGTAAATTGTGCTAAAATAAGCACTGGCATCAGTTTAACTCACCCTGAGGGTGCTCTCATATTTATTTAGTGTAGGAAAAACACCGCGTTTCATCTCACAGGCCTTTAAGTGACAAAATCACATTGTTTTTCATGCTTGTATACTTAAAGTACAATTATACTCACCTCCCCTTCGCTCCTCCTCCCATACTTGAAGAGTGCCCAGGGTGAGGAACCAAAATACTTGGTACTTTACAGAATGTCAATAATACTTACTAGAAGCACTCCTTCGCCATCCTGCTCCCCTACCGCCTTCTGACTGCAGTCTGTGAAGTGTCCAATAGTAAGATGCGCTCTGCGAGAAATGCGTCTTCCCATTGGCCCCATCGCGGACTGTCATGGTAGAAGTATGGAGGTACGAGAGGAGCACAATGGTGTAACTAGGAATCACTGGGCCCCTAGCAAAACTATGATGGGGCCACTTTCTGTGCTTCATCCACAGTGGTTTTCTGGGAGGAGGCTATATCTTTCATAGGAGAAAGAAGATGTGTTCCCCTTGGCTCCCTTGCCCCCCTGTGGTTGCTCCCCTTGTAGTTACGGTGAAGGAGTGCTTCTAGTAAGTATTACTGATATTCTGTTAAGTACCCAGAGGCAATGACCTATTGATTTGAAGTACTTTTCAAGTGTGGATTGCAGGTTAGGTGAGTATAATTGGAACCTGTCATTCATTGTACGTTAATGGTATTAGTCCTCTGTTAAGAAGCTGATCATAATGAAAAAAATGAGTTAAAAAAAATGTAACACAAATTACTTTACTGTACTGTGCTAAAGAGCCTAGATTAGGGTTGAAAACTTTCCCTTTGAAGATATCTACATGCTCAAAGGCTTTGCAGCATTAATATGTGTTTGGATTTTAATGGCAAATTTGGCAATCCAAGCACAGTCCTTTCTTGACTAAAATGTCAGTGGGGTTAAAGGGTATGTCCACACCCTAAATTCAAATTCAACCGTAAACTAAACATTGCGTCTTGGCCAATCACTGACTCCGCTACTGGCCAGCCCCTTCTGCTGCTGGTGCACTTAAATGTGAGGCAACAAGCCCTGATAAATATATTTAGGAGTCTCATAGAAACTTTTTAACTTAGCGAGGTCTAGGTTTTGGGGTTAATTAGTTTAGGGTAAAATTTGAGTTTGGGGGTTAGACATGCCCTTTAAATCATAGTACTATAGTATAGTGTATGTAAGCAGCCAGGGACTGCCAGAGGTGTCTGCAAAAGAGAGCGCACTTACGGGTGAGTGTTAGCACTGCGATCCAGTAACTGAAGGAGAGGTCAGACATAGTTCCTTTACCCCCATTCTTCAATTAATGCATAAAAGGAAAAGTTCACTTTTCAACTGAACTTTTCCTTTAAAGGGAATAAGCTTTGACAGAATATTGTAACATCGCCTATTTTTTAGAGGTTGTTTAGACGAATAAACGGACCACATCCACACACTAACCTTAATGAATATGCGTACTGATAGTGATCATGGGTGAATGGAACATTCTACACATTTTCGCCCTCTTTATGTGTCAAGTTTGGTTGTTTTCATTTCAAGCCGATATTAAAATTAATTTCATAATCTGTTTGAATTGGATTTAGGGCGAGTTTGTGAATGAATACGTCGGGGAGCTGATTGATGAGGAGGAGTGTCGCCTACGCATGAAGCGTGCTCATGAAAATGGGATCACCAACTTTTACTTGCTTACCGTCACCAAGGTATGGGGGTGGGATTTATTACTTGGGAATGGGAATGAAACAGGCAGGAAGGTAGGTTGGGGTTATATCAGTTAGTATGGAAGATGGAAGAAACCTTAGTTTATGTATAATGACAACATACAATGTGGCTTACGTACTAAGAGGTGCAAATGTTTTCCCTGGGCTAATAATCTGCAGCAGCCAATCAAATATTATTTTTCTGAAATATATATAAATAGCTAATATGTGATTGGTTGCTGCAGATTAAAAAGCCAGGGCAAACTTTTGAACTTAGTACATAAGCCCTAATATGTGTAAGATATCAGCGAGTCTTTTTGGGTCAAAATTTGCATGAGAACATCACATTCAGTATCTGGGAATTAGGTTTATTAGGATAGAAAAGAACCCAGAAAAGCTCGAATTTTTATGGTAAAAGTCATTATTTCATACCATTACCAGTTCATTGAATGCAGTGCTGTATTTGTACATTGAAAACAATGCAGCCTGCATCATGCTTCCAACTATTCAGCATGTTGATTCTCTATGCATTTATTGAAAATAGTAGGAGTTGGTCACCCTAGAGGCAGACAGCTGATGGCTGGTAGTCCGGGAATGAGTAGTATCTTTCTAATCTCAGGCCACCATAAATTGCATTTATCTGGATTTCAGTTTTAGCTTTGTCAGTCGGTCAACGATCCCAGACCGAACGGGCGTTTCGACCGATAAAGTGCCCATACACGGGCTGATTATCGCCCGAAACGAACGCTCGTACACATCTTGCGCCGCGGGTGGGGACCTGCGATCCCACGTGTGTACGAACCTAAAGACTTATTTTATATCCTCTCTATGATTGTCAGTATGGTAGCAGATACATAGAGCCTTTAGAGTGTTGATGGACTTTGTTTGGGATTTAAAACCCCTTTACAGGACCGAATTATCGACGCTGGACCAAAAGGCAACTATTCTCGGTTTATGAACCACAGCTGCAATCCCAACTGCGAGACACAGAAATGGACAGTAAACGGAGATATTAGAGTCGGGTTATTTGCGGTTTTTGACATACCTAAAGGTATCTTATCCCTTTAAATCCATTTCCTAAAGCAATGCATGCTGGTTTGCTGAGTTAATAAACATGTATAATCATGTTCAGTGATGTATCCATAATAAAAGAGAGACCACTGTGATTATGAGAAATATATATCTTTTCAGCAATCAAACCAGTTGAGGGCTGGTTTTCCGTGTTCAATAAATTACAATATAAACGTTGATAGAAGAAAGCCCCTTTCCTTTTCACTTCCAGTTTTACTTTTTCTTCTTCCCTTAGGGCTAGGCCCCAACAAAGCTCTTTAACATGCGATCCGATCACGTGTTAAAAGCGCACGCTAGCATTGGCCAATTAG
Source organism: Hymenochirus boettgeri (assembly GCA_019447015.1). NCBI lineage: Eukaryota > Metazoa > Chordata > Amphibia > Anura > Pipidae > Hymenochirus > Hymenochirus boettgeri. The sequence continues at coordinate 244,454,860 of CM033471.1, forward strand.
ACTGGCCACACTAGGTGCGCTGGGGCCTGTTGATCGGAGTGCATGTGAACACCATTTTGGTGCAATTTGCGTGCACTCCGATCCCTGAAAATAACAGGGATCGCAGAGCAAGTTGCCAACAACAAGCACAAATTGCGTGTGAGTAATCACGTGCACAAAGCACATGCTCAGTGTGGCCTCGACCTTAAGTACAGGGAGATTCAAAGTACCTGATTGGAGAATTCTTTTTTTTTATCTTCCTGGTTAAATCACAATGAGCATGTCTGAAGCTCAACAAGCTAGTGGAGGGGGCAGTGTCTGCAGGGAATTTCTGCACTGAAAGATTTTACTTTGTATTTTTGATTGGGAATTGTATATAAAGATAAGAGATACCTTGTTTCTGACCAGCAAATCTGAGAAAATGTGATATATAATGAACTCCTTTAAGTTTGGAAAAACACGTAACTGTCCCTGTTATCTGTTCGATTTTGGCCTGGTTAAAGTTTTCCATCATGTCCAATTAAGAAGGAAAAGGTCCAGTTTTGTCTGTTAATACACATGATCTGATTTTCATATGTTATCATTTTTTATATGGCCGCCTTAACACTCGTTTGTATTTTCTCATCCTTTCGAACCTCCTAGGCACTGAGCTGACGTTTAACTACAACCTGGACTGTTTAGGGAATGGTCGGACAGAGTGTCATTGTGGGGCAGAAAACTGTAGTGGGTTTTTAGGAGTAAGGCCAAAGGTAAGTGAACCAAGCAGCCTACAAGAACCAAGACAATTAGTCTTTCCCCCCTCCCAATAAAAATACCCAAGGTGAGGACCTAAAATGCTAACTCCTGCACTTCTGCTTTCAATTTATGATAGTGGTTTCTGGTAGAAGGTGTATGTTCCTTTTGGCCACATTCCGGACACAACCTGTGAGATGGGACTAAGTAATCCGGATAACATTTTAGGTCTTTATTCTAGATACTTTTATTGGAAGGGGGTGGAGAGAGTATAATTGTTCTTTATTGCCATAAAGACACTGGATAAAAATTGCCAACTTTAAGAACATTCATGTTTTTAACAAAATCTAATTGCTTTTCTGGTTTAATGTTTATAGTTGGGGAAGCAGACACATTTCACTGTCTTTTTTGGGGGAAAAAGACAGTGAAATGTACTTCATCGTTTAAAGTATCAGCAATAGTAACTGCAGGTAGTTCTGCGGAGGGCTGTGTGCTCTCACACAAGTGATTGCATACGCCGCAGAATCACCTGCTAACCGCCGCGCTGGTTACTATATAATACTAATGAAATAGTGATACAGAACAATCAATGGAGGGCTTGGATGCCAAACCAGCGGACGATTGGGCTCAAACTATTAGAAAAACAAATGGATACCCTATATCCCGCGCTCAATAGATAATAAATATGGTAATACGTAATATAATACCATAAAATACACTTGTTTATTAATACACCCTATATAACTAAAATCACAGACATGCTATAATCCTATACCATACAAAACCCTTTAAGTAAACCCTGCCGGCGGGGTAATATTAAGAGCTCTATATAAGGCAACGGTAACTATAATCTGTATAAATATATATCAAACACATTCCATGATATAATAATATAATTCCAATATACTATATGTGCAAACAGTAATGATAGATATACAAAAGATATATCTAAAGGAACCAAATGATGGAGTATCAAAGTCAGACTTGATGATGGAGTATCATGATGATGGAAATTCCTTCCAGCGATCTAATATATTGAATTATATCAAGTCTAACTTTGATACTCCATCATTTGGTTCCTTTAGATATATCTTTTGTATATCTATTGTTATTGCTTGCACATATAGTACGTTGGTATTGTATTATTATATCATGGTATGTGTTTGATATATATTTATACAGATAGATTATAGTTACTGTACCTTATATAGAGCTCTTAATATAACCTCGCCGGCAGGGTTTACTTAAAGGGTTTTTAAAGGGTTTTGTATGGTATAGTATTATAGCATGTCTGTAATTTTAGTTATATAGGGTGTATTTATAAACAAGTGTATTTTATGGTATTATCATATGTATTTAGCATATTATCTATTGAGTGCGAGATATAGGGTATATATTTGTTTTTCATATCGTTTAAAGTATACATACCTCTTATTTCTGCCTTATGCTATAGGATTAAACATTTGGAAGAAATACATTTCAAAACATTCTGATTGGGCTGGGGAATTGACAGTGCATTGGCCTGCAAATGCATGCCAGTTCTTTCACTGACCATGCAATAGTCATTGTACCAGCCGATTTTCCTGTGATTTACTGACAACAGCCTGGGACGATCATTCTGCAATCAACATGCACTAATGTCAATTGGATAAAATTAACTTAGGATGGAAACCATCACAAGAACTTAGGCACATTGGAACATGCATGGCTTGCATTTTTTGCAGACTGCCTCTTTGCTTGAGAGGTCCTACCCTAAATGTAGCATTACCAAAATACCAAATACTTGTTGCTTTTGTCAACATAATGTTTTCTCTAAATTTGTAGACGGCATTTGCCTCAGCTGCAGAGGAACGCTCCAAAAACGCTCGCTTGAAGGCAAAGAAGCGAAAAATAAAGACGGAGCAAAAGCAAATGCACGAAGATTTCTGTTTCCGTTGTGGGGATGGAGGCGAGCTGGTGATGTGTGATAAGAAGGACTGCCCAAAAGCGTATCACCTCCTCTGCCTTAACCTGACACAGCCTCCATATGGTAAAAGCAGATACTCTGCCTTGCATTCGAACGTGTATTGTAAACCATAAATCATGTGTTGCATTGGCTATATAGTCCTTATTCAGGTTTCTGATGTTTCTGCTTGGGTGGTAACTGGATGGAGGCTGTTCTCCAACCATCTATGCTCTTGTCTCAGGGATGTAAGTTGGGTATCCTGTCCCTTTAAGGGATTCATCTATTAGGTAATCTACAATGGCGTGGTCATGTGTTACTGTTTCCTAATCAAGCATTGCAATGATCAGATATTGTTGACTTTGTAATCCTAAACAGCAGGTTTCACAGACATGTGGTGTAATAATAAGCGGATATACCGACATTCACATTGTTAGTGGCAAAATCCTAACATACAGTACTATTCCCAATGGATTTTTTTCTCAATGCAAACTTCAAACCATACCCATTAGTACAAGCCACCTGATGGCTGGTTATCCTGCACCCAACTTCAGAAGTCCCTCTTTCAGTGCTTGTATATTTGTTATTCTATATATGCAAGTCTCTTTTCCATTTATATATGCCTTTTGAGAGGTAGAGGAAAGGGGGAGAAGAACATCTGTCAGTTTTCTAACTTTTGGGGTTGGGGGTTGAATTACCTTTATATAATTTATTAAAGGGTATGTCCACCCCCCAAACTAAATTATGTTGTGATTGGCTAAGGTGCGATGCCTTAGCCAATCACAGTAGTGGATGCCATTCGAGCCCCTCCTGGTTGACTTCCATGCACGAAAAGGCACGGAAGTTAAGCAGAAGGCAGCGGGGGAACTAAGGCTGGTAAGTACATTTGGGGAAAGCAGTGAGTGCCATACACCTTGGGAGGTCGAAGGTTTATGGCAATTCCCTGCAACAATCAAAATTTAGTTTGGGGGGGTGGACATACCCTTTAATTTAATGAATAGACCATTAAATTTAATGAATTAGTGTGCTCATTCTTACACAGCACATCATGTCACTGTCGCACACTTCCCTGTTTATCCTGAGTGTAATTTTACAAGCCTATAACTTAAGACCCAGAGAAGCTAGTGACATCATCCTTGGCTTGTTTGAAAGGCGTAAGAGGGCTCTTTTAGAGGGCACTAGTGTGGAGACCACAGTTACCCTTTAAGGTTTCTATTGTATATCTTAAACAAATGGAACCTTGTGAGTGTAAAAGGAGAAGTGAATGGAAATGGTAGTGATTAATAGAAGAGTAGCCCATTACCCAGCCCCCCTGCCTTATTCCAGCTATAATGAGAAATCCATCTTGGATTTTATCACAGATGAAGCAACTGAAAGCTGAATATGGCAGTGGTCCTGGTTGCTGTATTGAAGACTTATCTTCTGTAAGTTGATGTATTAAAGTCTCCTTTAATCAATGTAAACATCAACGTTCTAAGAAGCATTAACTGACACACTGTAAGTAAAGCTACTAAACCTTTAAATGATGTAATAAGAATCTACTGAAGCAATACCTCAAGCTTGTCGGAAATGAAATGGTATAATTACACAGTGCTTTCATTTGATTCATTTATCTCTTGCTCCAGGGAAATGGGATTGTCCATGGCACCAGTGCGACTCTTGTGGATCTGCTTCTTCTTCCTTCTGTGATTTCTGTCCGGCCTCATTCTGCAGAGAGCATGAAAGGGGGGCATTGACTTCTTCAGCCCTTGAAGGGAGACTCTGCTGCTCTGATCACGACCCTAAACGGCCACAGGCCTATGGACATAGGAATAAGATCAAATGTAAAATAGAGAGTGAGGACTTCAGCCCCCAGCAGTCTTAAAAGAGGTGTTGCACTTAAAAAACAATCCACATTGTGGGACAGGATCAATAATCTCCCCAATTCCTAATGGGACTCGGAGTGCACGCACCATATTTTATACCAGTGCAGGAGGATTGGATTGTACGTGTCCTTTCTGTGTCTTCTTCTCGGATCTCTCTCTAGTTTCAATTTTTTCTTTTCTTACTGGTGTCTTCTCTTATTCCCCACCCCCAAGGTTGTGGTAACCAGACATTGTATTTATTCTATTTATTATATTTTTATTATTCTTTTCTCAATTATAAAAAAAGAAAAAAAAAATTGTCTGGCGCTGGTAACCAGCTTCACAGACTTAATAGGAAGAAGAAAAAAAGAAAAAAAAAAAAGGCATTGAAAAATTCGGTAATTGTCTATCAATCTGGTATTCTTGAACAAGATGTGTAATGTGGATATCGGTGTCCTCCGATACCTTCCAGAGTATTCCTGAAAAAGTATTTGTTGTGGAAACACAAGGCACTTATTCCTCTCTCGCTTCTAGAGCATTCGTTGAAGGATGTAATGGTTTAAATAGCAAATTCCAAGACTCCCACGTGCGTTTTCACTGGACTGATGTTCGTTTTTTTTCTAGAAACAAAAACAGGGAGCGTCCGCTTCGCTCGGTATCACTTTCTCTAGAGGATTCTATGAAGAATATACAGTTGTGCTGCCTGCCAGCTCTCTAGTAGAAATCAGATTGTACTGCAAGTTTACAACCTCTGGTCCCTTTCCACATCAAAGGGGAAATTATACCTCTCTTCATCCAGAATATTCAAATTTGTTGCTTCTGGAGTTTCAGTGAGTAAAAAAAAAACCCAGAAGTTTCCTAACCTTGAACGTTCGCAAAATTTCAGGCTGTAACATTCTTTTACTCTTATTTGTTTTATATTCCTTTTATTCATCAAGCAATTGCATTATGTCTGTCGAAACGTGCATTCAGTGAGTTGTAATGCAAAATGTTGCCCTTGTGTATTATTGTATTGGGTGAGGAACTTTAAAGTTTGTTTTTCTGCCATTTATTCATCATTTGGTAAGGGTAAATGGATTATTAGCCCAGGTACATAGGTTCCTGTCTTTGCTTTTCCTGATTTATTCAGTAAGCTGGTGGTGATTCCATCAATGTTCAGATAGACAAGACCTATATATTTTTTTCTTTCCTGGCAGCTTGGGACACAATCTATGTCTTTCCTATGGAATCTAAACCTGTTCTAAAGAGAGTTTATACCCTGAAATCTGTAACCCTGTGATATATATCGAATTGGTTTCATACCAGGAATATAAGAAATTAAATAGTGATTTAATATTTACTATCTGAACATAGAGGTTCAGGCCAAGTTTGGTGAGATATTGGGTTAAAAATGAATAAGGCACAGTACTATAGAACTGTTCATAGTTGTTAACACTTTGTGGTGCCATTGTTAGTTGGGCCTCTAGAGTAGGAGCTGCCACTGAACAGAACCTGCCTACTGGCCCAATCTCCTTTATTAGAAAATTAATGGGATCTTCCTTTCAGCAGTAAATGTCAAGTGAAAGGGTTTCTTAAGGACAAGGAAAAGGAAAACGTATCCAGAGTGAGCTGACCTGTCACGTGTTGGAGGTAACTTCTCAGGATATGTGCATATCAGCTGCAACCTTCATCTTAGGGCTGGCACGCATGGGACAGATTTTCTGTGATTGGACATGATGGTAAATTTTTGCCAATTGTATGTGCTTCAGTAGGCTACATGATAGGTCAGTCTGAAATATTGTCTGAAATATTTTTAATACCCGACCAACAACTTTCCTTGTGTACCCAGCCGTAACACAGTTTTAAGTGGTATTGTCTCTTTTTACTGATCTAATACAGATTTTAGATGCATCATGAAGGATTTGATTTAGTTTAATCGGAGTGAAACCCCACTATGCTATCACTGTATCATGTTATAAGCCTGCAGTACGTATTTGAATTAGTGACACCAACCCTTGACTAACTTTAATAGAATCTCCTTTCCAATCAAAATGATGAGAACTGTTTACTAATAGGACATGACATTGCTGCATAGCCAGCGTTATAGAATATGCACTTGCTAGCCTAGTTTAAGCTGACTCTATAGGAAAGCATAACAAGGAACATGTACAAATCATTGTAGACTTCTCATCGCAAAATTGGTTTTGACAAAAAAATGTCCACCTGTAGGATTTTTAGAATTAACTTTTTTTTTTAGATTTTAAAATATTAAAGTAAAGGATTTTATAAAGTATCACTCAAAAGGAATTAGAATTTAGGGGCATCCCTGAAGTTCCTTTTCTTAAATTACTAAAATTGTAAGGATGTTGTTTCCTGGATAACCTGCTTCCATAAAACTCCCAGAACCCTTTTAGAACATTATCTCATGATAGTAAAGTGGCAGCAACATCTATAGTGGGATAATATTGTGCCAAAACACGCCAGACTTCAACGTGACAGAGCCAAGTGTTTTTATATGTCCGATAAGATGTTATTCCATTATGCATGTTTTCTTTTCGGTTATGTGCCAAATTAAGATTGTACTCTAACTGTAAAATTAGTTCTGCAACTGTTATTGTTTTTTGTTGTTCGGAGATGTTTTTGCAGTGTTAAAAACTTTTATTTTCATGTATAGCAAATGCCACTCATCTGTACACTACGATATCAGATCCAGTGGGTGCTGCTATTTAAAACCTACTGAGTGTTTTTCAAGGTTATGCTTTCCAGTTGCCAAAGGTACGAGATGATTTCAAACACCCACATAAAAAATGTTCATTTTCTCTTCCTTATCTTAATCCTCAATGTTACATCTTTAATTTTACCAAATTAAGGGATAAATTATAATATTTAATCAAATAATCCAGAGACTCATTATAACATCTATTTACTTTTGCTACCCTTTTGATCTGCAGGTTATACGTGATTTTTTTTTTTAATACATGATTTTTTTTTAAAGCCCAAAAAGATGGTTGACTAAATGTTTACTTGTGCTTGAAGACACTGGGCATATCTGTTACCTGGGCTGACTAGAAGGTACTATAAAGAAAACTCAGACAACAGTCTGTACCATTCCATACGACATCTAGCAGGATATTTTAGGCTAATGTACATATAAAAAACAGGCGGGTCCAAGAAGGTTCTAGTTGTGCCCTTTTATGTACCACAATACCTACTTCTGTTATATGAAAATAGAACAAAATCCAGTGATGATTTCCCTTAGCTTTATCATATTGATAATTTTCAACCATTTTTGAAAAATATCTGTTTTATTGGTTAAACAGAGCACAGAATGCACTCCCTTGTGCCTTAGGCTGGGTACACACAGGACACAATTGTCCCGGCAAAAGCAGCCATGGCCATCGGTTTTCCGCGACTGATTGAGCAGTCCCATGGGGCACAATTTACCAGCATACCCAATTGCCCGTTCATCTGAGTTTGGTCATGGACGTTGCCACCTACACCATACAATATATTCGGCCAACCGACCAATACACAGTAATATTGGTCGGTCGGACGAAATATTGTATGGTGTGTACCCAGCCTAAGTCTTGTGAAATCCATGCTCCTGTTTGACTTTCAAATCTTATCGGTGTTAGCCTACTGTTAAATTGGAATTAAGATTTCACAACCAAACTAAAGCAAAAGGAAGCCGTTTTAATGCTGCGTTTTTCTAATTAGAATTGTTCATTTTGTGACAGTAGTTTCTAGAGCAAAATTAATTACAAGCAGTGGTTTTGGCAATGCAGAGAAACCATATCCCTTTGTAAGCAACCAAAATGCAAAAATAGGTTGTTCCTGAATTTACAAGATTCTGAAAAGTATGTAGAACAGATTACTGGCGTATATGTGTGTTATCTATGTTTTCCTTCCTAGAATACCCTGTTTTGGAGCTTTATAACTACTTGGCATCTACTATATATAATTCACTTCCTTCTTACCAAAAAGCAGTTTTTAGTCAATCTCCAATGGGCCTGTAAATACATTTCACTCATTTACCAGGGAAAGGTATTGCACTTTTTCAGTCCTCACCCCTTTATGATAGCTGGGCTTCCTCAGTCCCACTTCCCGGGACCCTGACAACAAAGATGCGCAAATTAAGTCTTCAATAAAATAATCTTCACCAAGAGAATGGTTATGTGCTAATACTAGTGTGCTAAACCCCTGCTCTGTAACAAATTGTTTCACCAAGTGAACCCTTAAACTAAATAGTATTCCCTGAAGGAGGGATATAGTCACACTGATATCCAGATAAAGTGTATAAAATTATTTTAAGAGGAAATGCCTCCTCAAACCAAATTAATGTAAAAAATAATCAATCTAGCCTCCAATGGAATGTGAATCCTCTATATGGGAGTCTTAACTGTAAGATTGAGGTGTTTGATACAAAGAAATAAATAATTATGGTGCTTGGCTAAAGGAAACGTAAGCAAAATCTAAAATGAAACTAAATGCATTCTGTAATACAACTAGCAGGTAGATAGTCAAAGCATTCTGAAGAATCCATCTGTAATTTTGCCAGATTCTGGGTTCTAATTACTTTTTTTTCTGGTTTTCTGAGTGTTTAGACTGGTCAGGGGCAGGTTAGCCAGTAGGAGAACGGAGGAGTGGCTAATGTGCTTACTGGCTCCAATCATGGTATCCTATTACCATTAATGTATATACAAAGTCTCTGAACACTGCCAAGATCTAGGGGGGCTAAAGGGAACACTAACACTTATAATCCCTGTCTTTAAAAAAAAAAAACCTTTAAGCACTCTTGCAGTTCTTGTCATGAAACAGCCCTTAAAGGGTATCTCCACCCCAAATTTTTTTTTCTGCAGTGTAGGGGATCCTCCCAACCCTAAACGCTAGGATTTACCTTTAAAAACTGCCCAGAAATCAACTTACCCACCTTCGTTCCCTCTGCCTCTGCTGCTACTTCTGAGAATGGAACAGAGCAGTAGGGGCAGGACCGTTGCCCGTGTCTGTGATTGGCTGAAAGTCAGACAATCACAGACAAAGCTGAGCCGAGGTAAGTATTCTGTGCACTTTTTAAAGGTAAAAACATGGCGTTTAGGTTTGGATGGGGATTCCCTACACTACAGAAAATTGTATTTTTGACATCAAGGGTGGAGGGAGGGAGGGAGAGCCTGTGTATCTCCCAGTGTATGCCTGAGTCCTAAATGAGGAGCAGGAAGAAGCAGGCTCCTACTCTTCACTTTTCTTGACTTTGAACAGGAACTGCAGGACAACCATAGGGAGCTGAGAGGGAAATTAAGGATTTTTTTTTAACACTATACAGTGGGGCAAATTTTAGTTTTGGGGGTGGATATGCCCTTTAAAGGAAGGAGCTTGAAAACATTTGGTTACTGCATGAGTAATAATGCTCCTTTAAGTTTTAAATATCTTCTGTCACATAAGTCTTTTTTCCCCCTTATCTGTGTGTTATTTCTTTAATATGTTAATAATTGTCTTTGTTATGGCTTTCTTTGTTCACTCCAGGTCTGCACAGTATTTATCTGCAGCACTATTAGTACATAGGTTACTTTTTATATGTAACTTTTTAAAATACATATTTGCACTAAAATGTTTTTTTTTTGTTCTAAGAATAACGCTTTCCATAGGGTTAATCCATTAAACTAGAAATTATCTTGAAGTTGACTTTTAGTAAGTTATTTTGAATTTGTAATTGATCTAAAATGATAGATTTTTTAAATTGGTGGTTGGGGTTAAGGAAAAACTATACTTGTGCTGTAACTTATTGGTGCCTGGCTCCTCCCGCAGTCAATGTCACTGACACCAATCCTATCTCTGATATAGGTGAACATATGTTAATGGAAAAGTGCAGACTAGGAACCAGAAAGCTAGTGTAGCATTCCTTTAATCAACATTGACAAGTTTACAGTAGCTTAAATGATCCTGGATGATAAGTGCTGCTCATGTGACTGCAACCTAACAAAGTTTAACACAAACCAGACAGGAGATTTCCTGCTTTCTCCTGCTTGAGCCTCAGACATTAATGCCTGTGAGTTCCGTGCACTCTCCTGCTTGAGCCTCAAACATTAATGCCTGTGAGTTCTGTGCACTCTCCTGCTTGAGCCGCAAACAGTAATGCCTGTGAGTTCCATGCACGTGCGTGTGCACGGAACTCACAGGCATTATCTTATCTTTTGAGGCTCAAGTAGGAGAAAGCAGAGGAAATCTCAGAGGGGAGGAGCTTAACAGGGAAGTTCAGTGCAAATACATATACTTTGAACATAACTCTACAGTGCACTTATCCTTTAAGTGTTTAAACAGTTTACAGTATTCTCCAGAAAGCAGGGCCGTTTCTAGCCATTTTGGTGCCCTAGTGTGATCAGAATGCAATCCCGTTGCGCTTAAAAGTGCAGTAATGTTGCCTATCCCTCCAAGAGTATTGGCATTACCATTTTTAGTGCTAGCATTTCCCCAGAGTATTGCTATTAACCCTTCAGTGCCAGCAGAGTATTACATTTACCCTTCAATGTCAGCACACTTTCCTACTAGTAATTTCAGTGCCAGACTATTGCCATTAAACCCTTAGTGCTAGCTTTCCCAAAGTATTGCTATTAACACTTTAATAGATCTTTAACCCTTGCAGCTGCCAGCATTGACATGATATACAGTATGTAGCTGCTTTCCATGTCTCCTCCATTGAATTTTTCACTCCTCACCTACTCTAAGTTCTAATTGGAGAGTTGGGTGGAATGAAGAAAGAGACAGGGATAGGGATCTTATGGCTGCTAGTCACAGGGTCACTGCTATAAAGCCTGCAGCAGCTTTTACCTGGCATTTTAGAACTGTTCTCCTCAGCTGAGCTCCTCCTCCCCCCTCCTTCCTTCACCTTCAGTTAATTTGTAACATTTGTTTCTATGTAGAGTGTGTGGAGTTCAGGCTCTGTACTAGATACAATGTTACAAATTACAGCTGAACAAGGAGAGCAGATCTGAAACTGAAAGTAAAAGCTGATAGGGAGAACACTGGGCACCCTGGTTTAATATAGGCGCCCTAGCTCTTTGCCTAGGTGGCTTATGCCTAAAACTGCCCTGCCAGAAAGTATAGTTGAGGTTTATAGACAACTGAAAAAACTTCTGATCAAACACCTAAAACAATAAATGGTTTGTCTACTTGGCACTGTAACACTACACTAAAAGTGCATTCCAAAAACCATACAGAAATGTGGTGTTAGTGTAAATGAGGCCTCACATGGCTGATAATTGGCACAAGATTCAGTATTGTACCATGCCTGAGGAAGAAGCCCAAGTGCTTGGAAAGATTGCATTTCCAATCATTTTAGTTAGCCAATAAAAGGTATTACTTTATATCTAAGATGTCTTCAAATGAAAATAGCTCATTCTGAGGCTTCTGTACTATCACAGGATTGTTGGGTTTGGCTAGAAAATGTATCTTGGTCTTAAAGTATAAGGAAAGGATAATGATTGGGGCATGTGTGACCACATGAACAATTAGTCCTTATGCATATGAATAAGAAAACATTTTTTTTTTGGCCTGCAGGAACCAATCAGATGCAGTAAGGCTGGGTACACACAAACAGATTTTTTGGCCCAATTAACGGATATTTCCATGTATTGGTCGGTTGGTCGAGCAGAAAAATCTAAAGTGTTTTTGTCGCCAGTGGTGACCAGACATGTTGTTTAACCATTGCCGATCGTGCGGTCTCCTGTGGACCACAAGCTCCATCGTGGCACACGTTAGCAACATAAAATCCCTCTGTGTGATGTTTTCTAACTGCAGAAGACCAGTTAAATCTGATTGCTGCAAATTAATAGCACAGGCAATCTTGTTCGCCTTTTATTAAACAAACCCCAATAATTAAAAAATATATATATTTAAATTAAAGATATATCATCACCGTGACCTGGTATCTGTGTTTGCTCAGATAAGTAAGTGACAAAGTGCTAAGTAATATGGCATTTGGAATAAATACATGAAGGATATTCAGGATTTGTAATGGTGCAACATTCCATCCTGTTCCAATGGGGGATGATACTGGTAGATTCCATCCTGTTCCAATGGAGGCTGATACTGGTAGATTCCATCCTGTTCCAATGGAGGCTGATACTGGTAGATTCCATCCTGTTCCAATGGAGGCTGATACTGGTAGATTCCATACTGTTCCAATCGGGGCTGATACTGGTAGATTCCATCCTGTTCCAATGGAGGCTGATACTAGTAGATCCCATCCTGTTCCAATGTAGGCTGATACTGGTAGATTCCATCCTGTTCCAATGGGGGCTAATTCCATCCTGTTCCAATGGGGGCTAATTCCATCCTGTTCCAATGGAGGCTGATACAAGTAGATTCCATCCAGTTCCAATGGAGGCTGGTCAGGCTTACAGGGTCCTAGGGCCATCCTGCAGAAGGTGGTAACAAGGTTCTTCACTTATTGTGTAAAGCAAAATTGAAGGAATAGTGTTTATTAGTGTGAATAGAGGGGGTATATTTGCCCTTTGAATCCTTACTAGTTTCTTACCATTGAGATAAGCTTGATCAATGCTTCTTCCCTTCCAAACTTGCATAGACTCTCTGTGGGTGTGCTGCTATTGTTTTGACTGAAGAGAATAATTGTTATCCTACCCTGTCAAATTACTTAATCCTGCACAGTTCTGCACCCTAGTTCTGGCCAGTCAACCTGTGAGTGTGGTTGCCAGGTAGCACTATGAGACCCATTAAGCAGCGAAGAGACACCAAACTGTGGGGCCTATAATACAGGGATGGCCAAACTGCAGACCTCTAAATCAGTGTTTTATCTGTGGGGAACCCTTGAAACTATTTTCGTGTCTTGGGCAACCCTACATAAAATAATGGTTTTATATTATTATTTTTCCTTTTCTTTCTTGGCCATCAAATGATCAAAAGAAATAATTAATACAAATATAAATAATAGATCTATAATATATCCCTATTTAAAAAAATGCACTCAAATGCCACGGAGGGTCTATACCAATGTTTCTCAACCTTTTTCTATCCTTGTGGAACCCTTCAAAAAAATCTTAATATCCCAGGGAACCCTTACATAAAAACAATACTTATTATTTATCTCTCAGACATCAATATACCAAACACAAAATCTATCTGTATTCATCACAATGGTGGAGTCATACAGTTTGTCACAATCTCTTGAGGACCCCCATGCAAACTCTCAGGGACCCCTGGTTGAGATACACTGCTCTAAATGGTTTCAAACTACAACTCCCAGCATTTTCTTTGTGTGCTACTACAGCCAGGGAATGCAGGTAGTTGTAGGTTGGGAACAAAATGCAAGGTCAAAGGGTTGGACATCCCTGCTATGAGTTTAAGGCAATCCTTGAAGCCCATAATCTGGTGCGCTTCTCCATTTGTGCATTGATCATCTCTTTTCATGTTTGTTCTCCTCCCTTGTCTTGGGCTTCTCTGTAAGCTCAAAGAGCTTCAGAGGTGGAGCACAGAAATGATAAGTTGGCAGAATGCAGAGATAGTCATTAGCTGTGACATCACTGTCACATCCATGACTGCATTCTGGGAGAAATCCAGCATCTCACCCAGATGCCGTGGTAAGTAACTATAATATTCTCAGTGTATGGGGGGGGTGGAGGAGGTAAGTATAGATTTTTATTCCAGGAGTGGACATGTCCATTAATTTCTTTTAAGTAAATCTACCTTTTATATATAAGGCTGGGTACACACCATACAATATATTAAGCTGACTTAGAATATTCTATGGTGTGGGAGGGGGTGGCCACTAAAGATCTTTTTTATCACGTATCGGGTATGTGGTTAAACACAGACAATAGTGTTGGAACCGCACAAACTGTGGTGATTTGTCCCAGCCGACTGCTAGTGGTGAACGGTTGGTCAGGACAAATCTTGGCTCCTGTGTACCCAGCCTATCAAGTTAGTTGTTCATGAAGTTTTCTGCACGGGAACTCCATTTCACTTATTTAGATATGTTTAGCTTTATTAGCTACCAGTAATGTAATACATTTACATTTGTTTTTACTGTATATAGAATGATCTTTTAGCGAAATTCTTAGTATTAAAATATTTTTTTTCTATTTAATACCTGAAAATGGGGTGGAATTCTCATATGGGAAAAACTTTCATGTTATAACAGTGACTATTAGGTAGAGAATCATTAGGTTAATGGACATGAATTACCTAAAAATAAATAGGGGCAAATGTTTTCCAGTGCTGTTACTCTTTAACAACCAATCAGCTGTAAGCTTAATACTGGCCTACTGCAGTTATAAACAGTTGCTTTGTTACTGATGGTTTGTTGCATTCTTATAAAAAGCTCCAAACTAATGGAGGCCATACATACACCAATCCTGATTGTACAATATTGGGATATTTTAATATTGTACAATCGTCTGCATGTATGCATGGATACTGTTTGTGTATGGCCAATTGTCAGACAATTTTTCCCCCCATCGGACCAAAGAAAACCATTTTACCGGACCAATACTGATTGTACGACTGTCCCTTAAGGCCTTGTACACACACTGAGAAGAGGAGGGGCTAAGCCAGCAATGTGTACCAGATTTAGGGCAAAGCCAGGGGTGAGAACCTAGCGTTTAAGTCCTCATACTGGGTATTATTGGGGAGGGAGGTGGTTTTTGGCACTTAACTGCACAATGCAAATATAACTGCCCATCATTTCAACAGTATAACTTTATTGTAATAAATATCAAGCGTCTCCTAAGGATTTATGATCATTTTAATTAGCATTTTATTGTTTTTATAGATTTAGAAAATGTGAGAAGTGTGTGTCATCATTTTGTTGTTTTTAAGAGAAATGTTAAGGCATTGTACCTTATGGCCTGAATTGAGCGATGTGAAGCCATATGGAGGCACAGTAAAGGAAACTATGACTTGTTGTAACTGATGTCGCTGCTGCATGGTAAAAAGAGAGAGAATTTTTTTTTTCTTAGTGTCATTTGTCTATAAAGTTCAGAGAAAGCCACTCATTCCCTTTGCCAGCTACCGGTCCAATAAAACGATGAGCCCTGTTTTTACCTTTCGTGGCAGTAATGACATTGGTTTGATTATTTGGGAACTGAGGAGCAAACAATTCGGTTTTCTGCTGTTTAGGAATATCTTTGATCGTGGCTTTATTTCGATTTTGTCATGTGATTTGTGATGAGACATGATTAGGATATAAAGACCTATTTGTGGTTCATTTATAGATGCAAATACACAGACTATAGACGCTTAAAAGGGCAAATGTTCAACCCCCCCATGAAACGTCATACGTATCTTTCCCACCCCCATAAAAAGACCTTATTATCATTCCAACATTTCTGAAGCTTGATTTTGATTGTAGACTCTTCTCTGATCCCAGCTCCGCTCTGTTTTCTTCCTGGGCACAGCAGTCAATCATGGCAGTGACAGAAGGCGTTACAGCAAATGACTGTGCCACTTCCTCTGAGCATGTGTGAGCTCGCACAGCTTTTAGAGAAATCATTGATGGAGTCTGCAGTCCATGTCAAGCTTCAGTAACATTAGACAAGGAAAGTGCGATCTAAAGGTTTTTGGGGTGGGGAATGTAAGTATTGTATAAAGCTTCACATGGGAGGTGAACATGCCCTAAAACCTACTAATTGTGTTAATTTTATCCTCTCAGTCCTGAAAATTGAGTATCATGTTTTTGGTCCTGTATTGTTTTAATTATATATATTTGTGTATTTAGGGTCAGGTCTCAGCAGTTGACAATCTATTCTATAGAACACACTGTTGGGCTTTTTTGCAAACAGGAATAGGTAAATGGTATTCACAATACTTTTACAGTTTTAAACCCATGACCCTTTGCAAAAGCTTTTGGCAAAAAAAGGAAGTAGAGTCTCCTACCATTATATTTAATATTACGTGAGGACCTCCATATACAGTATTACATGCACATAATTGTGTTAGAATGTGTGAGTGTGTTTAAAAATGATGCCCCTATAACATTGAAAGTCTGGTAGTCTAATGGTTTACAAAACATAGTGTCAATCTCTGCTCCCTCCTGTTATACCTGGACATCTCTGCATCCCTTAGTGACATTAAAGGGCATGTCCAGTGTAAAAATAACTTTAGCTAGGAATAAAGATCAACCCCCAAACCTAGGTTTCGCATTAATAAAATTCTGCTAAGATGCCCTTATAATTCCTTACCTGACCTGGTCCCCCGCTGCTTCTCATCTACTCTGCGGCTGACAGCCATCCACTTCCTTGTTGCGGCTGTCGGTAAAGTATGCGACGTGACTTCACGCCAAATTGCCTGACAGCAGCGACCAGGAAGTGGAAATTTTTATAAAATTTCAATAATGCGAGACCTAGGTTTTGGGGGGTTGATGTTCATTCCTAGCTAAAGTTATTTTTACACTGGACTTGCCCTTTAAGGAGAACTACAAGATTTCTTTTTTTCTTACATACGGTAACTGCTTTCAACTTTTCAATGATAATTTGAAACTGTTGTATCCAAACAAGGGTTAAATAAAAGCCCATATAGTCTTACCTTTAAAAATAGCCCTGGGTTTTTTCTTGGTGCAGCCAGTGAGAAGTTATTATACTGAAAATGTTTGAATGACATCACTTGCACCCGTCCCAGCAAAAGTCCTACTGCTGAGAAAGAGATTAAGTCCTTGCTCTGGCAGCTGATGAGGGGTGTCATCAGTATCCGTCTTCAAATTCTTGATCTGTTCATAGACTTAGAAAAGCATTTTAAAAAGTCCATATGCTTCTTCCTAAGGTTTAAACAGGAGGCAAGTACAAGATTTACAATCTTGAAAATACTGGTAAAAAGAGTGAAAGGTGTGAAAGGATGATTATCAACACATGCAACAGTGCCGCTCACCTAACTGCAAGCTGCTGAAAGCAAGAAGTGTTAAGGGAATCCTTTTATTTAACCCTAACTTTTTTGGAGACTACAGTTCCCCTTTAATCATATAATCTGTGACATCACAACTGTAAGATTACAATATTTAAGTCATTGAAATGGTATTCATGTGTAGTATAGTATTCACACATCATCACATATAGTAGATGCTACTATTTTTTATTTAATTAATAATTGAATAATTATTTAAATTAGCCCATGACCCGTCACCCTCCCAGCTGATCAAACTCTCCACACCAAGACATTTTGTACTTCTCTACCACTTAAACGATAAAGTTTTCATCTATTTGTAGGACTTTCTGCCGACTGCAGCTTTTTAATTCTTAATTCTTCATTCCTACCTCAAAGATATTGCTGCAGTAATTGACACATCCTTTTATCACTGCAATGGTTTCACTGTATTTAGAAAGACACATTGAACAAAATTAAATAGATAAAACGTGGGTATTTTTACTTGGCCATATGTTTTTGAATGTGTTTTATATGTTTTTTTTTCTAATATAATTGTTATGGAAATAAAAAAAAAAAATGAAAATACCTCTTTACACTATTAAAATAGCCCCGTTTGGTGCAACATGTACAAAGCTGTTTTTTGCCGTTAAAGGAACACTAAACCTGTAAAAATAAGTATTTGTCATCCGTTTCTATCTTTTGTATTGGCACGTGGTCGGAAGAGGGGCAAAGTGGCTGTCATTTCAGAAGGATGTCAGTGGAGCGCCTGGTAAGGTAAGTTCCAGGTCCCCCGGGCGTTCTATTATTCACAGGGAGGTGGGAATAAGCGTTCTCACCTCCCTGTGAATAATAGAAACGGATGGCATATACTTATTTTTACTTGTTTAGTGTTCCTTTAAGAGGTTTATCTTGTTCTGCAGTCATAGCATTGTGATTGGACTAAGTCCCCGTGAAATCAAGTTAAGAGGAGTATGTGCTATAGAGTCACTCAATCTTTTTTTTTTTTTTTTGTGAAAATATTTTAACCGCGTGCTTATGTTAAATAAAACATATATTTTTGTATTTTTTCTTAAAATTAGCTATTTTTACTTTGTTATATTGCAAAAATTAGTTACTTTTACCTCATTTCTGTAACGTTCCATAAACTATAGCAGCTGGTGATAGCTGATTTCTAGATATGTCTGATGTTACCGCGTACCGTTCTGCAGGAGATGGGAAAATTCCACAAGCACCTGTACGCAAAAGATACAAGGTCTTTAAATGTGTTAGCAGAGATAGGCAACCCCTAACATTTGGCAGTTGGGGAATGCTGGAAGTTGTAGTTCTCAAACATCTGGAGGTCTATCAGTTACCTATTCCTGTGTTAGGCAATTAAACCTCTCACTTGCTAGCCAGGCTGATTTCTGGGCTTTACACCTCTTGGTGAGCGAGCAAGTTGCCCTTTGTTAAAGAGCCAAGCCCTCATAACAGTTTTGATTTGATGCTTTAGAGAGCCATGTACATCCCAGATGTCAGCACTACTTGTTGGCGTCCCTCTCACGTTAAACCACTTTGTGTTTTACCATCATCGCCCCCCATCCGTTACCCAGAAAACCCGGGACTGGAAAGAGCTTGGAATTCTGCTCTTGTGGGTGCTTGTGATTTCTAGACGCACTGACCCCCAATGTTCTCAATCCAAAAATAATAGAAACTGGGTGTTTTGTTCTGTATTTTTGACTTGATGTGACTGCATTAAAATTCAAAATATACAGTGTATGGGTGGGTGGGACTGTAATTGTTTGACTGTTTTCTTGCCAGATTGTAAATTATTTGCTCTTGTATTCACGGTCAGTCCCAAGTACGATTAAAGTAGAATTAATGACTCTGTTTTGAAATCATATGAAGAATTGTTGGTTAGGGGAATTTAAACAATTTAGACTTGCCTTTGAAAATTTATCATTGGAATTTTTCCGTATAAAACAAGCACAACCCCTAATTATTACTAAATATAACAGATACACAACTGCAATTTCCTTCCCTTCTGTAGAATTATTTTGGCCATGCAGCTTTTAAAGGGCAACCATGCCCAGAAAAATGTACTTTTATCAGCAATAGCATCAAACCCAGGAAGGCAGGAAATCCTACTTTCACCTCCCTGGGTGGCTGCATGTGAGCTGTCAAACTACTGCTCGTACAGTGGCTGATCACTCACTTAACTACGCCCAATCAATCATGTTTCTTCAACCTTTTCAATGGGGATTTTCTGTAAGAGAGGACCAGAAATGTCAGAGTTTTGAAATGCACTTTAATTTTATCTTCCCACTCCATTTTGTATTGGCGTGTGTGCCTAATTTTCTATCACTGAAATTTATCACTGAAAAAATGGTATTACTTAAAATAAGATAACGGGCATGTTTGCCTGCCCCCAACTCCAACTGATATATTTTGCACTTTATTACCTGCATTACTAAATAGATATTTAAGGATAATTATTGTCTCCATTATGAGTAGAGATGTCCGAACTTCGCAAAATCCGGTTCGCTCGAGGATCCGTGAATTTTCGAAAAAATTCGAAAATCCACGAGCAGACCCATTAAAACCCATTAAAATGAAAAAATCCTCAAATACAAGAAATCCTCGTAATTTCGAAAATTTTCGAAAATACGTATTTCCTGCATTTTCGAAAATACGTAAAATCCTCGTAATTTCGAAAATTTTCGAAAACGCGGTTAGGAAAAGTTCAGAAGCGGAAAACCGGAAAATCCGCGATATCCGCTGTTCGCGAACGAGGTAAATCCGCCGCGGATTCGTGTTCGGGTCCGACCGAACTGGGCCACCGCTAATTATGAGTAAGCTGGCCCCTCCCTCCATGCAGTCAATCAAGGCTGTGACAACTGACATCACAGCCAATGATTGACTACTATTTCCCCTGCTACCACCTCTGCACATGCTCAATCTTATAAAAAGCTCATTGAGCAGAGAGAGGAGGTGGCTACCTTTTCCAGAACAGAGTAGAACTTATCATTAAATATCTGGTTACAAATGCATGTAATAAACTGGTATATCTATCAGTTGGGGGTGTGGGCAGATAACGGACAGTCACCAGTTTTTTTTTTCTAAGGGTTTTTTGTCCTTTAATACATCAATCAGTCATTAGTTATCCTTAATCTTATGTGGGGCTGATCCTTTATACTGTAAATAAATAGAAAATATTACACTAGTAATTTTAGAATGGCCTGTAACACTTTAGCTTATCACTGAATGTTTGTACATGAAATGACATTGCTTATTTTTTATTTTATTATATTTTTTTCTTTTTTTACTTTATGGAAAACGTTTTCAGTTTTGAAATGTGTTTTAGCTGTTCTGATATGAAACCAGAAAAAAACAAACAAACATTTTTTTATGACATTCCGCTGAATTCAAACTTTGCTTGTTCAATAAAAATTGTTTGACTGTCAAGGTTTCTGTGATTCTTTAGAAATAGATTTCACTGTTTTAGATTCTGTTGTCCCACCAGAATTGATTGATCCAATGTAGGAAATCACTTTGGGTGCTGTTGCCCTTTTTTCTTTTTTTTTTCTTTTTTTTAAAATGTATTTGTGGGTGTAGGGATTGAGACCCAGACAAAAAATTGGCATCTACCCCAGACATGATTAGACTCCAAACTGTTGAAGGTCAAGTGGCCAAGATATCATATGAACTTAGGGGTATATACATATATATGTATCCCTGGACTTCACAATGGCAGTGTTTTAAATCACTGAATTGTTTGTATTTAAAGGTTCACTATACTCAATGAAACATCTTTACTTTATCTGAAACTAGAATTCGAGAGAAGTAAAATGGTGGTACTGACATATTTATCTGTGCTTGCTTTGCCATTAAATTATTAATGTTTAGAGAGTGCTCCTAAAATTCCACCAACTACTGGCCCCACTGTACAATTAAAAAAAATCCTTACCTTACATTCCTGCTCCTTGTGGTTCTTCTGTACTGACTCTTCAAAGTTCAGGAAACTGTAGGGTAGCTGTCTTCCTGTCTAAAAGGTCTCTGCCTCTGCTGTGTCCTCTGACTTTTAGCATGCACAATGGAGCCCTTCCCCCCCACTCCTTCTCAATCCCTCTGTGGCTTGCATTTAGGTAGTGTAAAAGGCTCTTCATATCTTGTAGGGCATACCCTCCCACCCCCAACCGCTATATTCATGCTTCATAAATCGTTTCCAATCGCTACTTACACCTCCTCGTTCCTGCGCTGTTCTGGTCAGGCTCCCTTGCCTGTCGGAACTGCAAGCAGGGGGCCGGATATCAATGAAAATGGCGCTGGAACGAGGAGGCGTAAGTAGAGATTGGAAACGATTTATGAAGCATGAATATAGCGGTTGGGGGTGGGAGGGTATGCCCTACAAGATATGAAGAGCCTTTTACACTACCTAAATGCAAGCCACAGAGGGATTGAGAAGGAGTGGGGGGAAGGGCTCCATTGTGCATGCTAAAAGTCAGAGGACACAGCAGAGGCAGAGACCTTTTAGACAGGAAGACAGCTACCCTACAGTTTCCTGAACTTTGAAGAGTCAGTACAGAAGAACCACAAGGAGCAGGAATGTAAGGTAAGGATTTTTTTTAATTGTACAGTGGGGCCAGTAGTTGGTGGAATTTCAGTTTGGGGGGTGGATTTATGAAGTATGAAAATAGCGTTTGTGGGTGGGGGGACATGCCCTACAAGATAGCAAAAGTTTGTAAAGAGGGTGGACATGCCCTTTAAGATACAACTAATGGCAGTTGCAGGTATCCCACCCCTCCCGGATCTTCCAGGAGTCTCCCTCGAATTGGGGTGGTCTCCCGCGAGACCACCCCAATCTCCTGAGATGGAGAGGAGTCCTTAATCTCCTCCCCATCACACCCCCTTTTTGTGCACCACGCCCCCAGACTGCCCACGCCACACCCAAAACTGCCTACTCCCACCTCCTTGGGTGCGTGCCCCGCCCACATCATGACGTAAATCACGTCACGCCCCCTCGCCACACCCCCTCTCCCCCCCTGCCCGCAAGTACATAGTGGCAGGGTGGGATGTCTGCAGTTACGGCAGTGCGCAGAAACTTTGTGGCCAACCAATGTACCAATCCAATAAGGGCTCTTTAAGACATACAGTTGGCGTTTAATATTCAGAATGGGTAAGCCCCATTCTCCATGCACTGAAAGCCGCAATCGTCTCAGTGCAGTGCTTATAGAGAGCGATAGCGGCTCTCTGTGCATAGCCCTTTAGGTGCGCTGTGATCTGCATTATTTTAGTATAGTATTTGAGGTTGAATAAAGACATACGTCCATCCAGTTCAACCCATCTAGCAATATCCTCATTTCCTGCCTAACTGTTGGTCCAGAGGAAGGCAAAAAAAAACACCAAATTTATGAAGGGTGAAAAAATTCCTTATTGACTCCAAGTGGCAATTGGAAATTTCCCTGGATCAACTCTACTTTATGAACCACAATTTGCACAATTGCATGCACTCCGATTGCGCAATTGCAGTGCGCACACATGCTCGGACGTGCTATAATGTGGTCTCAGAGTTAAAGGGGGGAAAAACATTTTGTTGATTTTTCTGGAAATCAAAATGGCCAGGGTTGGACACCAACACTACAATATTACACTACAATATATAATACAATATTATTATTGACTGCTCTCCTTTTCCAATCACATTAACTATGTTGTTAAAACCTGTCACTTTTGTCTTCAAAACATTGCGAAGATCCGTAGATTCCTTTCTCTTCCAACTACTGCTATGTTTATCCATGCTCTCATCCTATCACGTCTGGATTATTGTAACCTTCTGCTTTCTGGTCTTCCTGCTTCCCATCTTTCTAGTATTCAGTCCATACTTAACTCTGCTGCAGGCATTGTCTCACTCTCTAACTATTTAATCTCCTCTCTGCGGCACATCTACCTGGCTCCCCATTAAACAACGCATTATCTACAAAATCCTTCTCTTAAAGGGCAACTGTGGTCCAAAAATGGCTTTAGGTAAATTGACAGGAATTGCTTTCCTGAGGATTTTTGCAATTTACTTTCATTATTTATTTTACATAGTTTTGAAGATATTTACATTTATATGTGTGATATGGTTGCAGCATCACCAGATCCCCTGCACTTCCTGCTTCCTGCACTGAAACCATGTGACAGTCTCTCTTCCGTGTTTCCTCCTCCTCGTGGGCCCCCATTGCCCCTCCCCTAGCAGCCCCTTGGGCCTTTCCCATGCAGCCTCCTGTGGCCCCTCCAACTCATGCTCTGTGGCCCCTCCCACTCGTGGCTCTGTGGTCCCTCCCATTCATGGCTCTGGGGCTCCTCCCACTTGTGGCCCCTGGGGCCCCTCCCACTTGTGGGCCCCTCCCACTTGCAGGCCCCGGGGACCCTCCAACTCAGGGGCCCCAGGGCAAGTGGGGGAGGGACCACAGGACCCGCGAGTGTGCAGAGAAACAGTTCGTAAGTGGGAGGGGCCACAGGAAGCTGCAAGGGGAGGGGACACAGGGCCCACGATTGGGAAGAGCCAGCAAGTTGGAGGCATTAAAAAAAGCAGTGCTGTGGGCTGTGTTGTTCTCCCCACCCCCCTCCTACCCTTCAGTCATACACTGAGCATGTGCCAACCACAGATTAGAGGAGGAAATAGTATTTCTGACCGCAGATTCAGAACCTCCCACCCCCTAACTTTCTGATCAGTGATTTCTTCATATTTTGGGCTGTGCAGCACGTAGAGAGGTGGTTGATGGCTCGTTTTAAAGGTATGAACCTGGCCTTTCATTTAAAATAAGACCATAGTTCCCCTTTAACATTTAAATCCCTTCACTCTTCTACTCCTTCTTATATTTCTCCTCGTGTCCCTATATGTCCCTGCCCGTACCCTCTGCTCATCACAGAACCATGTCTTATATAGACCCCCCACTCACACTGCCTCCTCTTGCCTTAAACCTTTTTCTCTTTTGGCTCCCGTCCTCTGGAATTCTATTCCCCTCTCTCTATGTCAAGAAACCTCAATAAACAAGTTTAAATCTAACCTCCCATCCTATCTCTCTGAGCACAGCATAGGACTGTTAATACTGCACCAGTTATTACTTTAGCATTTCCACCCTTTCCTATGTATCTGTATGTTACCCACCTAAGTAGATTGCAAGCTCTAAGGGGCAAGGACCTCTTTCCTCATGTTAAATGTTTCAAGCACTTGTATATTTCATGATGTAGATACTTATTTATATTTATTTATGTATTCATTTACTGTCCCCCTTGTACGACTTTTTGTATTCTATATTGTACAGCACTGTGTCGCCTAGTGGGGCTATATAAATAAACATATACATACATATATACATTATACATAATAAAAGCCTAAGTGCTGCGTCCGTGCTGTGGTCCGTGTGTGTGTGTCACTGCAATGATCTATCCTGGCCGCTAGATGTCCCCACTCCTCCCTTACGTTACTGCTGCGAAACGCAGACCTTTTCCCTCCAAAGACAGGGTTCTTACCATGTAAGTCCG
The DNA here is from genome assembly GCA_019447015.1 of Hymenochirus boettgeri. Classification (NCBI taxonomy): domain Eukaryota; kingdom Metazoa; phylum Chordata; class Amphibia; order Anura; family Pipidae; genus Hymenochirus; species Hymenochirus boettgeri. The sequence goes on from CM033471.1 coordinate 244,479,706, forward strand.
CCTTTCCGAAAATCCTTAGGTCTTTCCCTCTTCGTGCTGCCGGTACCAAGTTAATCCATTATGTTTCACCGCCCGTTTCTTCAAATAGGCGCCGGATCGCGCATGCGCGTTGCTAAAGAAATGGAAAATGTTATGTGCATGTGTACTGGCACGCTGTTTCTCCAGGCGCCGGATTGTGGGAATGCTCATTGATATAGAAACCATTGTAGCGACGAAAGACGCTACACACCAACTTTCCAAGTATCTCACTGACCTGGTTGGACTATTTGCTGTTCATTTATATCTGGCACACAGGGTCCCTTGGACACATTATTATATCAACACACTGTCTATGCAGAAGGAAACTTTCTACTCCTAAGTTAACAGAACAACCATTGTGGAACCCAGAAGAACCCCAAGATGCACAACTCTGAGATCTGCAAGAGACTTGGGGTGAGTGGAAGCTGCTCACAGAGGCAGAGAAAAGACCTTTTATTGATGAGGCCAAGAGGCTCCGTGCCATGCACATGAAGGAACACCCGGACTACAAGTACCGACCACGCAGGAAACCAAGACTCTCTTGAAGAAGGACACATTTTCCTTCCCAATGCCCTATAGTCTTACTGGGGACCATGAAGGGCTCAAGGCTGCAGGGATCCATGGACCCTGCTTCTCCAATCAGGCACAGGGTATGGCTGCGGGACAGAGGGGGGCTATGGCTGCGGGACAGAGGGGGGACGCTGGTTGCAGGATAGGGCGCTGGCTGCGGGGCTGGGGGGCGCAAGCTGCGGGACGGGGGGGGATGCTTGGCTTGGGAAACAAAGAGGACTTTGGGCTTGTGACACTGAGAGGTGACTGGGATTAGGAGACTGAGGGGGCACTTTGGGCTTCTAGCGCCCGTTAATGTCTAGTACATACATACCCTTTGACCCTCCCCTCCTATTAAAAGGACGAACAGGGAGATTCAATAAAAGTTCTTATCGTTTAAAATGGGGCTAATTTTGCCCCAACCAATCAGATGTTATTTAACATTTGAAAGATAACATCTGATTGGTTGAGGCAAAATTAGCACCATTTCAAACGATAAGAACTTTTATTGAATAACCATGTAAATGTCTAGGTCCTATCTAAACCCTATGGGTGAGGACCCTGGATACTTGTAAGGGGTTACAAGGGTTTTGTTGCCCATTAATATGTCTAACACTGCTGGAAGGGAAATTGGGCACACTTGCTCAACTAATCAGCACATTCACTTCCCATTGTGTTTTATATAGTTCCATCCCAATGAAGAGTGTTTACTGACACCAGCGATTCCAATTCCCATCGCTAGATGGCAGCAGTGCTCCCTGCTTACAGCTGCGGGTCGTTCTTGACCTGTATTCCTCTCGGTGGTTCTCTCAGTATAAAAGGAACAGCAAAAAGTCAGAAAGCTCAGAGCGCCTTGGGGGAAGCGCCACGTAGGCACAGGTAAGGAGCGTGGCTACGTTAGTGACGTGGGGCACGTAGAAGGACAGGGTTTTATTAGGAGCTGCTGTCAGGGGATATAACGGTGTTAATAGGCATCACCATGATAGATGACTGTATGCTATATACTGCTGTATGTCAGGTCACTAACCCGGAGACATTATAATATGGGAGAGGAGTTAGGTGTGATTATGGGATATCCTATATAGTCTGGTGCAACTGTTTGATAAACTGCAATTCCCAGCATCCTTTGACAGCCGGGGTGGGGAACTGTAGTCCAGCAATAGATGGAGAGGCCAGGCCCATCGGGGATCTTGGGCAACCATTATCCCTCCAGATGTTTTAAAAACTACAACTCCCAGCATTCTCCTTCAGCAGCCAGGGGATATTTGAAGTTGTGGTTATCCAAACCTCTTGGGAATTGGCACTATCTAAGAGTGATCTGGAATCTTGCCACTCCAGCCCAGGAACTACAACCCCCAGCATGCCTGGTTGCATTCTACAGCCAAGACATGCTTAAATAAGCCCTACCTTATATCGGCTGTAGAATGCAACCAGGCATGTTGGGGGTTGTAGTTCCTGGAGTGGCAATATATCCTGTCTTGGTCACTTCAGCAGTCCTGACAAACTGCAGGTCCCCCACCTAGGGGGATATGCAATACATTTCCCAATCACAACTGACCTGTGCTTGTTACTGTGATGTAGTAAGCACTTTGAAAAGGCTTTAATTTTGGTGCAAAAAACTTGTGCAATTATCATCTCTAAATTTATTGCATCGCTTTTACACTGAGCTATGTCTTCGTAAAGGGTGCAAAGCAATGCAAAACGAGTTAAAAAACCCTCGTTAACTCTATATTGCATCAGTTAGCACAGGTTTTGCACTTATTTTTTTCCATAGCATGGGATATTGCATCTCCCTGCTTGACAGCTGAAGTATGCCAAGTGGAAGCTGGGAGTGTTAGGCACCCTGATTTAAGCAATAAGGGAAGAATTGACATTGTCTAATCAATCAGATTAGGACTGAATGGCTCTCTAGGCAATGATCTGATATAAAGTACATGGATATAGTATAGTATTGCTGCATGAGTAACAGGACCCACTGAACTTTCATGGCATCTGTCTAATATAAGAATAATATTATTGGCACAATGAGGGGGATAGTATAGTAATTGCACCATTTCTGTGTTTGCCAGGGGCTTGGAAGTTTACACATTGCTATGAATATGTGTGTTCCCATGAAGGTTATGAACCTTTATAATCAATCAGGCAGTAAATTAGTCTTTGTTCCAAACACATTAGATAATCACAATGATCTCCTGGCTCATTCAGAAGCAGCCAGCTGGAAACTCATCTTGATGTGTTTTTATTACAGGACTGTAAAACAGTTTTTCAAATGTGTATGTAACATAGGATGTTGGTGTTGCACTGTATTTGGATTTGTCTCAAAACACATGTCTTCTGGTTTCATAGCCCACCAACATCATGTCACTTTTTTTTTTTTTACAGTTGGATCCATGAGAGGGGTGGGTTATATACTGTTATATTGTCTGGCTCTTTAAGTCTTATTTTCTTTGCACCTTATCTGCCATGAGGCTATCCATTGCATTAATAAAGGATTTTACCTTATTTGATAAATGGGTGTGCCCTTGTTTTTCTACTTCAGTGTTTTGTTTTTTTTAATCAACCTAATCTATTATTAAAACATAATATAAGGCAGTAAACTAAAGTTACCTTTTGTAATTTCTGCGGTTAGAAATTGCTGATTTGAAACATGTAAACTTAATTGAATATATATATATATATATATATATATATATATATATTATATTAATATATATATATATTTGAGGACGGCTTCTGTGAGAGCAGAAACACATGAAGCATTAGGTGAATTAACTATCTTTAAGGGCTAGACCACACTAATGTGTGTTTTGCACATGCAATTTTGGTTAAAATGGAAATTGCTGGAATGCAAAAATTCCTGTGATTTCCAATGTGCATCCGTTTTGCGTGCACCATTTTTTACATGAACGCAGAATGACGCAAACGCACAGAAATCGCAATCGCGTGCGATAACGCGCACGGTTTAGTGCGTTGTTGAGGGGCCTCAGCCCCTCTGCAATCACACAGTAATTATGATTACCAACAATCTTAAATCCCCTTTTTTTTTTTTTTTTTTTTTGCTCTTCCGAAAGCTCTGGGAGTTTTAATTTTTAAAGAGGACGTGGCACAGCTAGTCAGTACATCAGAACTGTCAATCACCCAGCCCCCTAAGGGGAGGATAGCTGAACCTCCCTTAGTAACTAAAAAGAAAACATGGCACTAAACTTGGCAGTACATACGAATGTGTCCCCAATGGATATACAAGGTGCTTATAAGTTATCTACCCCAATACCATGTGATTATAGTTACGGACTACAGATGTTAAATACCTGTATACATGTTTAATCGCATATATACATATAAGATAATTAGTCACAGGAATATGTGCCAAAAGGGCCACATAAGAGAAGCATATATGTATGTGTACACATGTTCATGCACATGCGTATACAGCAGGAAAACGCACTGACCAACATTGGGATAGATATGACAAAGTAAAAGGTCTATATAAGAACAGATACAAATTATAGTCTTTGTTTAAAGGAGTAGTTCACTCCCAAAGTGAACTATTCCCTTAATGTATTGACTGAAGCCCGGGAACGAGCTATACCTGTACAGAACATTGAAGCGGCTGGAGATTTCACTGTGGCAATGGTGGATCACGCAAAAGGTAAGTTTCTTGAATCTTTGTTCCTGTATCTGTATTTGTTCCTAAGCTATATACAGAATTGCACATCTGTCAGTCAGTGTGACCAAATTGTACAAAATGTGCTAAACAGGGAACTTGTTTCAGGTGAATACTGGAGCAATGTGTAATTTTTAATGGGTTGGATAGTCTCTCCAATATACAATAGGGCAAACAATAACAAAACCTACGTATTTAGTATTGCAGCTATAATAACCTTTAATAGGGAGAACCTCTCCAGTAAGGGGGTGAGTAAAGTTAGACCCTATGCGGACCGTTGACATTGTATACAGTTTCTGCAAGGATACATAAAAAGGTTGGTCTACCCACTGATATTTGTGAAAAGTCATCTGAGACCAAAGATTCATAGAGACTCCCGAAAGGGACATCACCTTCAGTGATTTGTGTGTCAGTTTGTAATCCTGTATTTTTTGTTGTTTTACCAAGTAAAAATAAAAAAAGTAAACTGTGCAAATATGATTGTTTTGCTTCTTGTAAGTGTGCTTACCACTTAAAGAACCGGTTCCGAGGGTCCATAAACAGGTCCAAATCTTGTTGGATCCATCTCCAATTTTTTAAATTTAAAGGGCATGTCCACCCCCAAACGATAATCCCCCCAACTACTGGCCCCACCATGTAGCGTAGTTTATCCTTACCTAACATCCCAGCTCCATAGGGTTCTCTGTAGTCCCCCCCAAAGGTCCCAAAAACTGCCCACCAGGAGGCTAGCAGAGTCCATATAGGACTCTGCCTCCTACCTGGCCTCAGGTAGATTTTTGCCATGCGTACTGCAGCCCTTCTCCCCCTCCCTCCCGATTCCCTCCCCCTAGCATTTAACCCTTTTAGTATAGGCTTCCCACTGGTCCCCAGCCCCAACCGCATCATTTTATTTAAGAAAGCTCCCCAAACTCTACTTACCTCCCTCTTTCCTCCGCTGAAGTGAGCTGCCGGCAGCCGCGTCCGTGATTGGTGCAGCTCAGCCAATCACAGACGCGGCGCCGGTCCCGCCCCTCGCTTGCATCCGCAAGCAGAGGGCCGGGAGCGCGGCGGAGGGAAAGAGGGGTAGTAAGAGTTTGGGGAGCTTTCTTAAAATAAAAATAATGCGGTTGGGGCTGGGGGACCAGGGGGAAGCCTATATTAAAAGTGTGATTTAAGGGTGGACATACCCTTTAAGGGTGAGGCCACACTACAACACACGGCACGCATGTGTTTCCAGTGAGTTGTTGCTGCAATTTTATAATATTGCGCAATGGTAGCGCATGCGATTGTGGGGGGAAATGGTGATCACATGCTCCCAAAAGCAGATTGCTGCACAATGGACCAATGTGGCCAGCCCCATTGACTTACTCTAGCATGCGATTTTAAAAGCCTGCAAACTGGGTTTCGGGCCTAGGCACTCCTATTTTGGCAGTTTAGCCACCACTATCTTCAAAGGTGCTCCCTTCTCAGGTCCTCTACCATGGACCAACTGCTATAGCACAAGCAAACAAAGTTCATGAGAGGGGCACTCTTACGTGAATACAAGCTTCTTTATTAGATCACATCAACACAACGTTTCAGGGACACACTGTCCCTTTCATCAGGTGTAACCCACATCCCACATGCTCACCCTTTTCAAGACAATCCTGTGATAGAGCACACCTCCCTAACCATGGGGGAGGGGTCTGTGCTCACCCTGTCTCACTGCATCTGCCAGTGTAAATATCCAAATAACTCAAAGTGTTCCAATTGTCCATATTTCAATGTGATGAACATCAAGTGTTCCAATAGTCCATATTGTCCATATTACAATGTGATGAACTCTCTGTTCTCCTTTTGCAGGTGTTGGTTACTCTAGCATGCGATTTTAAAAGCCTAATCGGGTTGCACTTAAAAGTGAACTAGTGTAGCTTAGCCCTTACTCTGCACTTGTATTTAATCGGGTCAAGGAGCTTTATCTGATATTACATTTGGTTAATTGTTTTACTGCAGTCTGTTTTCAGAAATAAGTTGCAGTAGTCCAGGTAGCCCAACCTATGCAATGATAAAGGCTGTACTAGCAGCATTTTTGGGACTAGGGCTGCTCCATGTAGCTCTGCCAAAGCTCCACCCTCTTTAAATGTAAGACTGCAGGCTTTTATTATTACCCTAACTTGTTTGTAGACCAGAATTCCCCTTTAAGAAGGGTACACTCCATGCAATTCTTCACCCAACCGGTCAGCCAGGACAAAAGGACTGCCAGTCGCGGCAAAATAGCTGTGATTGAGCATGTGGTCCGATATCGGCCATGGATTTCCGACACGTCCGATCGCCCTATTCGTACCGTTTGAGCGGTTGGTCGTGTCCGACCGAATACCAATAAAAATTTTCGGACCAATACACTAAATGATTGGTCAATCAGGCCAAAAATTTGCATAGTGTGTACACAGCCTTAAGCATTATGTATATTCTCTCTTTTTCAAGGTGTACACCATAACCATAATACTTTTAAGGCTGAGGCCCCACTGCAACTCACAAGAAACACATTGTGATTTTGCTTTAGATTCCCACAATAGTCCTAAAATGGCAATCACATGCGTTGAGACTGTTAGGAGCGCAATGGAGCCAGTGGGGTCTAGCCTTAAAGGAGTCAATCTTCTGGAGAATAGAAATATTCGGCACCCAGGATTGTAGTCCAAGACCTTTAAAACATTAAAGGAGAAGTTCAGTGGGGAAAATTATATTTTTTTTCTATATTACGCATAGCTTAGATATTCTACATATTGTCTTTATTTTGAAAATGTGAAAATATCAATTGATTCCATACTCTTTGCTATGGTTGGTAGTAATCTGAAATTTCAGGATTTGCAAGAGTCCCTCTTCCCAGATTGGCTGTTGGATGGGTCAAACATGCTCAGATCTAAACTGAGAAACTGAATGAACCCAGGTACTGAGTCCATACCTGACACTATTAGGGGTGCTGCAAACAAGAACTCAGTACTTTGGAAGCGTTTATGTATACACAGAGAAATTGCCAAATAGGCAGATTAGTCATCGTATTTGTGCTGAACTTCCCCTTTAAAAATTGCTGCTTTATCTTTCATATTTTGCAGACTAAGCTTTTTGGGCCGAGATGGATAAGCGTATTCTTGAAGGGTTTGCAGCGGAATTCTTTATCCGCCTCCTGCTGTTTGGAATATTCCTGTAAGTAGTAGTAGTATATTCTATTTTAAAAGCCACAAAAAAGACAGTATTTAAACTATGACTACATTGGTTGACATGGGAATGTATAACATAAGCTTCGTTCAGAAACAGGATTTTATAATATTATGGAAGGTAGGAGTCCCAATACTAGTAGAGATCACTTTGTCACAATCCTCTTTTAAACACCGAGGTCAGTACTCTCAAATTTCCCCAAATCATTTGCATACTAAAAAATAGAATTGAAGCCAGAAGACTTGAGGGCAGCTGATGAAACTGCAGGCCCATTTATGAATGAAGCTTTGCAGGCTGAAAAATGTAAAAAGCTCTGGCAATGTTCCATGGACCAATATCCAACCACCTGCACCATAAGGTTTGCAATCAATATTGTGCTCTAATATCAACAAAAAAAGCTTACGGAATGTAACCAAACAAATCCAGGCAAATAACAATACAATCTGATAAGTTTGTTTACAATGTCTTCAGAAAACCGAAATCAAAAAAATCTTGCTATACATTTGTTTGTTTCCCATCTTCAGGCCCACCGTGAGTTTCCAATGTGCTAAGCTTAAAGGGGAACTGTGGTCTCCAACAAGAATGAAAGGCCAGGTTCATACCTTTTAAAATGAGTCATCAACCACCTCTCTACATGCTCCACAGCCCAAGATATAAAGAAATGACTGACCAGAAAGTTAATGGGTGGGAGGCTGACGTGTGACATTACTAAGGCTTCTCCTGCACAGTTGCTGCCAGCGAGCACAGCCTCAGACTCCCTCAGTGTGTGAGGGAGACAGGAAGTCCCTCCTCCTCTCTGCTGTGTAAAGAGCCTGCAGCTGCAGAGTAGGTAAGGGAATCTACAGCCCTTCTCTCTCACTCTGCCTGAAAAGGCTGTTTCCACAGTTTTTTCGGGTGGGGGGTGGGGTGTCAGAGTGGCCCACAGCACCCATGAGTGGGCAGGGCCACGGCACCCACGAGTGGATGGGGCCTCATGGGGCTGTAAGGGAATGGGCCAAGGGGGGGCCTGCAACTGGAGGGACCATGGGGGTCCATGAGTGGAAGGGACCAGGGGGGCTGCAAAGGGGAGGAGACAGGGCAGATTGACTGACAGGTTTCAAAGCAGGAAGTGCAGGGGACCTGGTGATGCTGCTGTCATATCACACACAAAAATGTAAATATCTTCAAAACTATGTAAAATAAACAATGGAAATAAATTGCAAAAACTCTCAGGGGAGCAATTCCTATCAATTTACCTAAAGTAATTTTTGGACCACAGTTCCTCTTTAAGGGCTAGGCCACACTGCTGCGGTTTTTTTGCGTTTGCATTTGCGCTTGCGTTTTTTAAAAATCATTGAAAATGCGGCAATGCAGAAAAAACGCACGTTTTTGGGTGCGTTGCGATTTGCGTTCTGCATTTTTAATCGCAATCGCATGCGTTTTCCTATACCTATTTGAAGAAATCGCATGCGCAAACGCAACAAAAATCGCACATGAAATCGCATCCAATTGCGTTTGCGTTGCAGTGTTGGGCAGGGGAACAGATATTACCATGCACAGCCACATGACAGGCAGCATTTTCACCATTTAGCTCTAATGAAGCCTGGCAATAAAAGTTCTAATCATTAAAAATGGTGCTCATTTTGCCCCAACCATTCCAATATTATTTAATATTTGAAAGCTAACATCTGATTGGTTGGGGCAAAATGAGCACCATTTTTAACGATAAGAACTTTTATTTAATAACTTTGACTGTTTGATAGATATTTCTGAGTTTTTGGGGGATTTGCAATACATTTTGCTTTCCCCTGAATGAGTGTAGAACCACGCTACCTGATGTTTCAGCACTCATTTTGCGCTGCCTTGCATTATTTTAGATGTAGTGCTGCACAGGCAATACAATTATTTTGGTGTTTGTTTTTGCCCTACTTTAATTCCCTTAATTAAAATGTCCCGTGAAAGATTGCAAATTAGGGGAATGTGTGACAAACACATTAATGTGAGTATTGCGTTCCGTCTTCGGAGTGCATGCAATGTTTTTTTGGGGGGTTTTTTTGCGAATTGCATGCAATCAGATAACGCAAAACTTCACAAATCGCAACTGGACAGTAACGTGTGCACTTCTCACGTGTGTTCCCATCTGGCACAGTGGGGCCTCAGCCTTAAGTGCGTGTTCTGTTGTTGTATTAAGTTGCCAAGGGGTTACTACATCACGCCAACAAGTGCATATAATTTGTGATTTAAAAATATACTGAATCTCTCTCTGTGCAAGTGTGTGTATTTCAGTTTGTCCCATAGCCATAAAGATCTACTGACAGGTTGTAAATATGTGTCATAGGGCACTTAGATTGTAAGCTCTGTTGGACAGGGCCTGCTATGAATGGACTTATTATGTCCTTTTAAAACCATGAATAATTCTTTAGATCTTTATAATTAAATACAATACAGGGATGGTTTATTTTTTGTCTTTTTACTTTTTGTTCTTAAATATGTTGTCATTTAACATGGCTTCAAAAGCTGCTGAAAGAATAAATGAATTGGCCTGTGAGAGGGTTGTGTGGTTCTTGGCTATGTGCTTAGGTTCATGGTTACTGGGTTTTATTGATTTATGAACTAAACAAACACTTGCAACATTATTATAATTATGATCCCATTTAATCTTTTGGCACTTTAAGAAAGGTCATCGTAAAAAAACAGACTTGGCCTTTTTATTATTTTATTTCTTAACAATATAACAATAAAACAGTGTAATGGTTCTGCTGCTGGGCTTGACACTTAAAGGAGAGTATACTCCCAGAAACCAAATCTATATTTCCTAGAGATGTCGGAGCGATTACTTCCACCTTTGACAGCTACTCACAAGCCGAGATCAATACAGCTACAGGCCCCTCCCTAACTGCTCTCCTGCTGCCCATCTTTCTCCCTTCTCCTACAGCGCACGTGTGTTAGAGAGGAGGTGAGTTGCTCATACCTCCCTAGAAAATATAGATTTTGCCACGTTTAGTGCCCCTTTAAGATGTCAGTGGCATTTTGTATAACATTTAATTAAAATGTTGGTGAATATATTTTTGTTTTTCCTATAGGATAACAGAGATGATGTATCCATTTGAGAGAGTAATTCAGCCCGAAGAAATGTGGCTTTATAGGAATCCGTATGTTGTATCTGATCGGGTTCCTACTAACAGCATGTTTGTAAGTTATCTCTGTGGTCTGCCCAGAAAAAGAAAGCACAATGTTTGTACTCTATGCCAGTGGTTCTCAAACTTTTTCAGCCCATAGCTCACTTGAGGCATACCTGTGTTCTTGATGTTGGACGTAAAGTTGTAATAACCCATATTTTATGCACTTTACATTGTAAATTGAAGTCAAATCGTTGTCAAGTGTGCGTACAAAATAACAGTTATATTGAGGAAACAATTGTGGCACACCTCTGGCTCTCTGAAGGCACACCCTTTGAGAAACCCTGCTCAATGCTACACAATTTTAGCTGAACTTCTTCACTTTTGTGCTTATGTTGAAGTCTTGCAGGGTTGTGAGCACATGGGCAGTTTTCATGTTTTTTAGGCTTTTGCACACTGCTTGGACTTAACAAAAGGGAACATAACTGATACGAAGAGTAAACATTTTTGTATTAAAGGGCAACTGTGGGCTCCAAACAAGTTGGGGTTAAAGGAATAGTTCACTGCAATGGTGGGGCCACTCTGAAATTCCCGACTGCTTCCTGCATGCGTGTTATAGTGTAACAGAAGCAGGAAGCAGTTGGGAACTGTCAGAGCGGCCCCACTGGATTGCGTGAAAGCTAAGGTCTTCTGAAGTTCATTCCTGGCTATCTAAACATTGATTGAAGAACGGGAGGTAAGGCATAGCTCCTTAACCTCACTGGCTTCAATCAATGTAGAAAAGGGATAGTTTACTATTGCAGTGAACTATTCCCTTAAAAATGAGCTGACAATCCCATCTCGGGCTTCAGACTGTGAGAAATGAATATTGGGGTGAATGTTCAAACTTCCTGCTTTCAATAGGTTAAGTGACATCCCTTTACATTGATAATATTACTGTTCAGACCTCTCACTGTCCTAAATTGCTTGTTGACCAGCAATGAAAACAGTTAACATGATGAATAATGGAGTGAGTTTTTATAAAACAGTGCTAAGCCATGATCAAATGAATGTAGTGGGTAATAAAGTATCTTTGTTGTTCTATATATTGTGTGTTAGATTCTGTTTCCCCTCTTTAACCCTGTGTGTTCCAACATTCTATCAATACTGGCTTTAACTGAGATTAATGGGACATGTGACATTTTTCCCTGTTGTGTATTTCCCCCAAAAAACAAACGAGATGGTAAAACACACATTTCACACATGGATTGATGTTCCTTTAATGCAGTCCACGTGGCACCACCTGATGCTTTTGTGCGGTTAAGGCTCCATAACAAGGGAATGTGCTGATGGTACAAATAGCATTGAAAGCCTTAGGGGATGTGGCAGTACAAATAAAGGAACAACCCCCCAAGCCCATTTAGAGAGAAAATAAATGGATGTCTGTGAAACACAAAAGCCTTGGTATGGTTAAAGGGAAGGTTCAGTGCAATGCACTAACCTTCTTTCCCTTTTAAATACATACAAGATTGTATTGGGTGTGTAGAATTCTATCTCAATTTAAATCCCACTTGTATGGAGAATACTGTTCCCCTTTAGGATTGATGTTGTCAGCTGGGTTATAACCGGTACTTGCCTTTTATGATTGAACCCTTCGGTGTGTCTTCTACAGGTCAAATCTGGTTTAAAAAGATTTTGGCAGGCTGTTATGTACACATACAGTGGAATATTATTTGAGATTATTCTATACAGAGTGAATGTATAGTTAAATGATATATTGCTAGTATGGTTTAATTGCTTGTAGATCCTATGGTAAAGATTGGGAGTAGGAGATTGCAAATAACATGTTGTTAAGATCTCAAGCTGTGTACACATGTTCCGATATTTTGCCCCTATAGCCCGTTGTAATGGACCAATGACATATCTGTATCTAACGAACGTTCGATCAGACATTGAGGTTTTTAATGGACCACACAATCGGTCACGCTTAATTTTTTCCCGCTGCACGTTTGAGTGGTCAAAAGTGATCAGTCTATCAGTTGAAATATCAGCCTATGTGTACTTAGCCTTAGAAAATAGCGATTTTTTTTTTTGACTATATATTGCCTTAAATTATACTGCATATCATAGTAATTAACTGTCTGTCCTGTGTCCAGCTGATCTCCTTCCTCTCGCCTCTGTCAGTGGTGGCTCTGGCACGGTTTTTGTGGAAAGCAGATGGAAGAGATGCACGGGAGGCTGGCCTAGGTAATGTGGACCAACAGATCTGAGGATATTCTGATTGTTCTGCTATTAGGTTTACCAGTCCTTGTATAAATACTGAATGGAGGAAGAAGATTTTAAAAGTAAAAATTGTTAATGTAAATACAGTAACAGAATAGATGAGGAGAGAATCGGGGGTTGCTCCATAGATGAAATGTACATGGATTTGACTCAACATGGTTCTGAACTTGAAGGCATTACATTGAATCTGTAGGATCAGATCTACCAAGTAAAATTAAATAATTTAGCTACAAAATGAAAACAAATCTATAGGAACTAAAATACAGTAAGAAGAAATTGGATGGAAACCGAATAATAATATTTAAAATACCTGTACATAAAAGCTCTGCTGTCATATGCTAACTAATGTTTAGGAAGGAGAAGAACAGAAAGGACATATGGGCCTTACGGTTATTGGAAAACTCTTCCATTTAACATTAATACTCTCTCTCTCTCTTTAGCTGCAAGTCTGGGCCTAGCCCTTAATGGCATCTTTACCAACACTGTAAAGCTCATTGTTGGAAGGTAAGTAGTCGTTTTAATCTGCATTTAATAGTGCTGCTTTGCAATCTAGGAAAATTATGTCTAGAGGTAGAGGTTTTTAGACTGTAGACTCTTGAGTATTGAGGATCAGTTCTGCCACCTAGTGGCTCAACCTTAGTTAGCTGATTCCAAATTCAAACACCTTCTTACTCGGTAACCTATAGGACAGTTGAAGGGAATCCCAGAAATAGGAAATTCTAACACACAAGAAGATAAATATTAGTTGCTAATGGAATTGAATCTCTTGTAAATATCTATTTCCCACTGTAGGATTACAAATGTGTAATTAGTAGACTTGCTTTAAGGTTTTTACATTTCTGTTCCAGGCCTCGTCCAGACTTCTTGTTGCGATGTTTCCCAGATGGCCGAGAAACCCCAGGACTACATTGTACTGGTGACCCAGAACTGGTGATTGAAGGGAGAAAGAGCTTTCCCAGTGGCCATGCATCCTGTAGGTTCATTCCCTCTTTATTTCCCTCTCCCTATGCAGTGTAATGTATCCTATCCTGTTAACATGGCATAATGTTGTTTTGTGTCTGTTGCTCAGTTGCTTTTGCAGGACTGGGGTTCACAGCTCTCTATCTCGCTGGTAAACTCTGCTGTTTCTCTCCGTGTGGCCGTGGACATTCTTGGAGACTCTGCGCTTCCTTGATCCCCTTACTGGGTGCAATAGCCATTGCTTTGTCTCGGACTTGTGACTACAAACACCACTGGCAGGGTGAGTGAACCAGCGCACTTCTGTTACTGGTATAAAGCAGAGGAAAAGAAAATAATCTTTATACAGTTAAAACCTTTTAAAATAATTTTAATCAACAGCTATTAAAATGATCAGTATCTGTAAGTTTATCAGCATTGGTAAAAACATTTACTTTTGACAGTGTTTATAACAAAATAATGGACAATCACTATTTATGCTGTCAAGAGCTTTAACTTAAATTTTTGCAAACCTTCCTTTTGCATAAGGTCCCTAGACTTTTTAAAGGGAATGCCCACCCCAGAATAAAGATCCTTAGTTGCCTTCCCCACCTCATACCCCTAGATTGTTATAGTTACCTCCCTGTAGCCTATAAAACCCCATCACTCCCCAGTCCTTGACTCCTCTATAAGCTCAGTGAGCTGTTTCAGATGGGTCACACAGGACAGGTGAGGCACAGCTGAAATTAAGTCATCACAGCAAGGCCGCTATCAGACTTTCTAGGCCCCATACTGGTTACATTTCTGGGCCCCCATAACATGAACCAACTCAGACACATGCACACCCCCCAACATTTTAAAACGCAAAAGAGGGACACATGGGAAGAAGAGAAGCGGTGACATTAACGTGCGCTAGATATGCTCCACCTCCCTGACGCACACACAGACCGGTTAATATAAAATGTACCCATGTCCAGTACACACACTTAAGATGTCCTCATGCACAGACTGGTAAATATAACTTACTTTTAAGCCAAGCCCACACAGACTGGATTACATATTAGACCCCATATTGTATTCTGCATCAGTGTTGCTTAAAGGGCATGTCCACTCCCAAAACTACATTTTAACCTACTACTGGTCCCACTGTGTAGTGTAGTAAAATCCTTACCCAGCAGGAGCCTGGCTGTGTCCATATAGGTCTCTGCCTCCTGTCTCTCCTCCAGGAGAAGTTTGCCATGCGCAGAGAAGAGCTCCCCCTAACTCGAATCCCCTTTTCCGTAGTGTAGGACTCCCTCACCCACCCCCAACCGCTATAGTACTTTGTAAAAAAACTTAGCTGATCATTACTTACTTTGCCTGTTTCCCCCGGCGTTCTGTACTGCTGGAAGCTACTTTCATGATTGGCTGCCTCTCAGCCAATCACGGACGCAGTTGCTGGTCCAAACCCCTGCTTGCAGTTTCATGCAAGTAGAGGGCCGTGACAGAACATCGGGGGAAAGAGGCAAAGTAAGTAATGATTAGCTAAGTTTTTTTACAAAGTACTAAAGCGGTTGGGGGTGGGTGAGGGAGCCCTACACTACAGAAACATTTTAAAGGGAATGTCCACCGTTTTTTTAAAAATGATTTCATTTGTATTGACTATTGATATATTCACCCCATTCTCTGTGCTCAAATCCTTACATCTACCGATTTGTGCACGGTCTGGAAAAAGGCTGCCAATATTGCCACGCAGCATGGCAGGTCCACACCCTTCCTGCCTTTATCCATATTTCTATCTCTGTGTCAGATTGCAGCTCCACACCATCTCTATCCTGTCTATATCCTGATCATAAAGATGGTGTGGAGCTGCCATGCTGCAATGTGACACAGAGATAGAAATTTAGATATAGGCAGGATAGGGATGGTGTAAAGTTGCCATACTGCTATGTGACACAATCTCTATCCTGCTTATATCCATATCTCTATCTCAGTGTGGAGCTGCCATGCTGCTATGTGACACAGAGATGGAGATATGTATATAGGCAGGATAGAGATGGTGTGGAGCTGCCATGCTGCCCCCATAGGGTAGGTAATAGCCCTATTAGACTATTACCTACCCCATGTGCAGTGCATGCCGTGATAGCAGAATACAATCAAGGCATGCTTGGAGTTGTAGTTTCTTTAAATATCTGAAGTTACAAGGTTTGCCAACACTGCTATGCAGGTACTGGCACCAGCAGCTCCCCAAGAGCAGTCCCTGTACACAGCAGTGAGTCAGAGGGTAACAATGTCCCCCATGGACTTCCACAAGCAGAAATGGGATCAGTATAAATTAGTTACTCCCTCCTGTTCTCTATGAAGATCGCAGCACAGAAGAGCTACAAGTCCAGGCAAGGGGCGGGAGGGAGCAGAGCCTCATGACTGAGTCATGGTCCATGCAGCAGTCACGCCCCGTTTGTCTTCTCTATCTAGGAATGGAGTTCGCCTAGTGGCTGAATGCAGTAAAGCAGGAGCAAAACATTTTTTTTTTCTTCCTCTCACTCTCTGGGCCCCTGGCAAGTCCGGGCCCCATAAAGGAGTTTCCCTGTTTACCCCACTGATGGAGGCCCTGCATCACAGCCGAGGAGACAAACTTCTCTTCGAGATGCCAGCTTTCTTGTGCTATAGGGACTGCGAAGAGGTGAGCTGCATGACATGCCTTTTTAGTTTAATAATTACAATTTCCTTCCCTTCAGATGTGGTAGTCGGGGCCTTCATAGGACTTTTCTTCGCCTACCTTAGTTACAGACAGTATTATCCACCTCTAACAGACCGGGACTGTCACCAGCCCTACAGAGTCAAGGGACGTGTGTCGGGGGCACAGGAAAGAAAATTGAGCACATCTGGATACAGCCTTGATGTTTAACGGACTACGATTATATAGAACCAGCCATGAAATACTGTACAGTGTTATGTGCTAAAATAACTATGCAGACTGTTTTTAAGAGGAGGTTAACCCCCTGTTTCTGAATGGATTGCTACCTCAGTACTTTCCTAGGATAAATATTTGGTAAAGGTGAAGAAAATCCCAGTGTAGAAGATGTGACTGCAGGTCCAGTAGGTGTGTGTTTGACATTAGGTTTCAGATTGTAAGGGTTGTGATCAGGTAGTACTTTTTTCCTGCTGTGAAATGACTAGTGACTGAAATTTTTTTTTTTTGTCTTCTCCCCTCAACCAAAGCCAAATGTAAAGATACGGTTGAAATACCAGGCAACAAGTACTGGTTTTAATTCGACCTGGGAAATCCATGCTAAACCACATTCTGCACTGGGCTTACACACGAATTTGCTTTGCTACAGTCAGAAAACCAGAATTGCATGAAATATTTTAGATCAAAGAGCAAGTGCTGATCATGGCAGTCTGCCCCCCATACATGGTATCGATATGCCACTCGAAGCTTCCCACCTTGAGGCTTTGATCTTTTCACAGATTTCCAACTTCAGTCCCCATCTTTAGGCTGGGTACACACAGGGCTATTTGTCCTGACTGCCCCACACCATCAGATATATCCGATCCACCGCACTATTGGTCGGAAATGCTGGGAATATCTGCTGGTGTTTACCCAGCCTTACACGCTGAGGTGAGATGGGGTCAGCGGAAAAGGTCTTTGTTTTACCCGTAAACTTTTCTGTTCCCCATCTACCGCTCTACAATTTCAAGAACAGTTTTCTACTTTTCAATCGATCCTAAGTTTAATGCATAAAAGAACGTGCTAGGCGGTTCTTCAGCAACCTATACACAGGCAGATATTTTTCAGATTGGCCAAAACTATCAGAAGAACCTATCAAAGTCCTCCACTTTGCCGCCAATCTTCTGCAGATTTCCCCTTGAAATATGTGTGACATGAGGACTTGAAGATGGGGTCGGCGAACAATTTTATGCTTGGCCTGGTCTTTGTTTTTTCAATGTTGTAGAGTGGAAAAATTGATAAGTTATCGATTATTTCAATCAAATTTGACGAAACGTGCAAAATATCGGTGCCATGTGGGGGGGGGGGGGGTTTAGGATAGATTAGACATTTGTCTATAAAAGAAGGTCTAATCTAATATCAAGTGTATAGGCACCTTTACATTAATTTTAGTCATTTCATTTATTCTTTTGTTTTAATGTTCTTAAAGGGCAACTGTGGTCTCAAAACAAGTGAGGGGTAAATAAAAGCCTGCAGAATTTCCTTTACAATGAGCCAACAATCACATCTCTGGCTGGAGCCTGAGAGAAATTTACATTGTGGTGAATGTTCAAACTTCCTGCTTCAAGTAGGTTGAGTGACATCACCTGACCTCTGCCCCACCCATCCGCCCCGGGGAAGAAGCATGCTCAGTTAAGACTTAATGCTGGGGAAATCAGGAAGTACCTGGGGAAAAAATTGACAGTTGACAAGGGGAGCCTAATAATGCAGGCAAAGGCTGGTCACATGGCTGAAAACAGGAAGTGTTCAACCAGGATATTACATTGCTGAACCTTTCCAGCAATAACTTCTCACAAATTTTATCTAGAGATGTGATTTAGGTTTTATTTTGAAGGTACGATGGAAGGCTTTTTATATAATTCTTACTAGTTTGGAAGAATTCCAGACCACAGTTACCCTTTAAATTAATATGTTTACATTCCATAGAAATTAAACCAATTTTTTGTAAGTTATAAAGGATTTTAATTGGTCATCTCCGAGCTAATGGAGATTTTGGCATATGTGTGAAATGGTAGGATTTAATAGCAGGAAATACTGTGGACATTATATAATGCTGGATACTGTACCTGCGTTAAAATGTATTTACTAGACACAGTAGTTACCACCAACATTTAAAGACCACAGGATTGACCATATGTAAATACTGACCCCTCCTGAATAACACGGGCACAGGGGATTTAAAGGGACATTAAACTATCCAGGTGTATCTATAATTCACAGGCAGTTCAGGCCGCTAGGAAAGTTTGTAGAAATAAGCTGTCCTACCTCCTTGTGAATTATAGACCACCTGCTAGCTATTTAATTTATTGGTCAATTTACTGTTCCTTTAAGGACATTTATGTCAATATAACTTTTGTTGGGAATTTTACCAATAATAGTTCCAGGTGTATAAATATCCTATTCCACTGAATATTAGTCTGGTGCCATAACACACTTTTAGAACTAGAGCCACATGACACAGCTGGTACTGAGAATTCAACTCCTTTGGGGCCAAAGTGTAACCTGTCCCTCTATAAATAGCTATTGGGAATATTTATATTGATCCCTGTCCACCTATACATTTCATAACTGAAAACTGTCACTATAAACCTACATATTCTCTAGCATTTCACTGTGTTCTCGCCAACATTGACTGTATGGTGATAGAGAGCTAATAGTCATTCCCTGTGTAAACAAACGTTTAATTAATATCACTAAGGTACTCACTTTCAGGCAATCTGAACTGTAGTGCTATTAGGCTGCAAAGGAACAGAAATATTTACTGAACAAAGCATTAAGCCATAAGCTGAGTACACACACTATTTTAATCTGTGTTCGCTGGCCTGCCGAGGTGTGTGTGTGTGTGTATGTGCACAGCTTAGAGTAAACAATGTGTCTCATAGACTCATAGGATATTACCCAGCAGATGTCACTGGAATATTTCAGTAATATGCGATGACTGCCATAGACATTTCCACAACTGTTATTGGCTTTGTTTAATTAAAGGGCAAGTCCACCCCTCGGACATCCTGGGTAATTATTTTATTGCTGTGCTCACAAGTAAGAATTGTATATTGTCATTGAAGTGGCACATTCTTGGCAATCGGACCTGCTATAGGACTTTTAATATTTATTTAAGGTCTTTCCATTTCAGATGTCCCAATCATGATGTTTTTGCAGACTAGACCGATACATGACTGTAATAGTCCTATAACTAGTTAGCCATTCCAGTAATGTACATAACTTTCAATGTGATCATTTACCTAGACATGTTTAGACATAAAGAAAACTGTTTCTAGAGAAATGGGAAATTAAAGAAATATTTTCCAGAAACTTGTCTACTGTGTTGGGACTTTATGTGGGTTCTTTTCAGACAGTTTCTCTTTAGGACTCCCTTTGTGGTGTTGGGAGAATTTGGTTTTAATGAAAGAAGCTACAAAGTTGCATACCGTTATAGCAGAACTGTGTTGGGGTTTAAAAAAAAAAAAAAAGGCCTTCTGTCTGGACCACCTCTGTAAGTGAAGTTATGATGCTTAAAAGGTTTGCTGCTTATGCATGGCCTGTCTCCCATTGACTGATGTCAAGCACAGCTCCATGTCTTTCCCAGTAGTAAGCGCCACTCGCTTTTCTTTGTGTCTGCTGCTTAACATGAAGTTCTAGATGTCAAACTCTTACCCTCCAGCATTCCCTGGCTGCAGCTGTAGTTTCACATCTGGAGGGCTGCAAGTTTGACATCCATGTTAAACACCCACAATCCTTCCCGTGATGGTGTGGTTCTCATCTCTCAAACTGGCTATGAAGGAATGATCTCTTTTATAGCTATTTTTTCACAAGCATAAGGTTTTTGTAGCAATTACCAGGCAGCTACTATTGGAGAAATGCGACATCCAAAGGATTTCTGCCCCATAACATCTGGAACCACTTGGTTCACATTCACATTGCTTGTATGAGGGTAACCTACTTTTCAAGCTTGAAGCCCCTCACTGTGACCATTTGCCCCCTGGACTTAGGGTGCGGGGTATCTGAGGCAAGGCTGAGAATACAGGAAGAAACTAGTTGTGCAACAGGCAGACAGGGCACAACCAACTCAGAGTTGGAAAATAGCGTAATACCAAATCGTAAACCAGAAACCGTGTCCAGGACGGAGTCAAGGGTCAAAAAACACAGGAAACTAATCAGTGAGGCAAGGTACAGAAGGGTTGAGAGAAAGCGTAGTCAAGGTCAGGTACAGGTGAGGACAGGCAGAAAACAATCATAACGGTAGACAGACAGGAAATGGAATCGGTAAAGTTAGTCAAAAAACACACCACAAGCAATAGATAAACCACAGCCTATAATGGTCAATGAGGAGCAGACCATAATATAGGGAACCAGAACCAATCACTAAACCAATCACTAAACAACAGAGAGGAAGAGGAGGACTCGGAAAGGCAGGGAGAGATTCAAATCTGGCATCGAACCAATAAGGAGAGCAAATTGAAGGTAATCGTTCGATCCTTTGAACAAACGTTTGTTACTAAAGAAGACAGTTTGTGCATTTGCACAAAGAGACCTAAAACCGTGAGAGCAGCCAGAGGGACGTGAGGCGTGGGACCGGAGGTGAGCTATGGAGCTCCAGAGACTGACACCCCTCTACAGTCTGACACTCATTGTCACTGTATGCAACCAGAGGTTGTAAGTTTAAAAAATTCTCTTATGATATCAGAAAAAAATTGTGTACCGAGTTACTCATACTGATTCACTCAAAGATGAGTGGCTATGATTATTGTGACATCACAAAGCATTATGATATCACAGGACATTTAAAATGTTGTCTGCTGGCTGTATATTTATTTTATATTTAAATTACATTTTTTTTATTTTTTTTTAGGAACTCTTAATTTTTAAATTTCTTACCTTCTTCTATAGTTACCTGAGTACCCCTGAGAACCACAAAAAGTGTGTTTTGATGTTGGTTACTAATTAAGATTTAATTTATTTTTGAGTGCGACTCTCAACTATGCTGTAGACTATTATCCATGGAGGGTTGGATACCAGAGGAGTGAATACCCACGGGTTGGACAAGAGTGTATTGGGCCTTGTTTTCTACTTCCTGGAAGTAGCCTTACATAGTAGCTATGACAGTGATATCATAACCAATCACTAGTGGCTGCTACCAGAGACACCTCTTATGTGGCCTTACAATTTTGTGGCCGCATAAATAGTGACCAACAAGGAAGGAGGTAGATTTCTGATAAGTGAACAAGTATCACTGACTTAAGATTCTCGTAGGTGCTAAAGGTAAGTGTACATTGTAGTAGGGGGTGCCCTTTAACATACCTGATGAAGAATCATTATGGTGTATTACCATTATAAATTTAACTGCGATGACAAAGAAAAAATGTTGAATTATAAAAAATATTTTTCTTTTTAAAGAGCTCATGTACAAATGGGCATACAATCTTATAATAAAGAGCCAGGAACACTGCAGCATCTTCATTATACACAACCCTAACATTTTGATCATAAAATAAGGAGAGAACAACCAGTGAACAGGTAAACCTCCATCTGGGGTGCTGCAAGGTGAAGTAGTAAATAAGGTTATACCACCTGTAGTGTGATGGGAAATAGATGTCTGTGTAGTTTGGTTGGAGATAATTTAAGTGACCAATATGAATATTAAAGGGCATGCATGTCCAACAAAAACTGGTGACTAGTCAGTCATCTGCCCGCAAACCCCAACTGCTATTTTTACCAGTTTAATGAGATATTTAATAATAAGTTTAATTCCTTTCTGGCAAATGTAGTTGATGTTAGTTGCCTACTGCAGTTGTAAAACATTGCTACAGTGCAGTATTTTACAACCATGACAGAACTTAAAGGGTAACTGTGGTCTTAAATACTCCCAAACTAGTTAGAATTATAAAAAAGGCCTTCCATCGTACCTTCAAAATAAAACCAAAATCACATCTGTAGATTAAAGTCATGAGAAGTTATTGCTGGAAAGGTTCCACAATATTACTTCCTGCTTGAACACTTCCTGTTTTCAGCCATGTGACCAGCTTGTAGTCATGTGACCAGCCTGTCTCTAAATTGTCAATTTTTCCTCCAGGTACTTCCTGATTTCCCCAGCATTAAGTCTTAAAGGGGAAGTTCATTGCAAATACAAATGCTTTTCATTAACCTGCATTTAAATGGGGCACATATCTGCCATTATTTATCAGACACTATATTTACGGTCAATGTGTAAAGACCAAAGTATTGACCATATGTAAATATCGACCACATTATGGCATGGATTTATTCAACATCAGCTGTAAATACAGTGGTTTTATAAACATTACCATAGACTTCGAATTGTGATGGAAATTAAAAGGAATTGGGGATTTTACTTAATTGCTTTGGGTTAAATCATTAGCTACCTCACTATACCCTCCATTTTACATTTTTTGCCCAATCAAATATGTATCTAATACTGCTAAAAATGTTATGTAATTAATCTGTACCCCTACTGTAAATTATAATTATATTAGAAGTTACAGAGGAGCCAAACTTCACTCACAAAATCTACACTGGTCTGCTACAACCAGGCTGCTAGGAACAAGGAGAAAAGTATATGCAGGAGATTAAATAAAAGTTCTTATTAATTGTGCCCCAACCAATCATATTTAATTCATTTGAAAGCTAACATCTGATTGGGGCAAAATTAGCACCATTTTTAACTGTTAGAACTTTTATTCAATCTCCCCGATAGGTTCTAATTGGATTTTATAATATTTTCCCCAAGAAATGTTAGAACCACCGGAATATCAAATTAAATAACAAACACATAAATTGTGTTATCATTAGCTTTATCCTACGTGCAGAGGGTCTGGAGTCGGGATGTCACTCATACTACTGGAAGCAAGGAAAGTTAACCTTTAGACCACCATTACTGGGAGGATTTTAATATTTAGTCTGAGCGCCACACTGAACAATGGTCAGGTTTAGGATACACGCACCAGAGTGACCATTTTTCACTCCTTTCCTTGCTGGTTGGCCCTATGGAAGGGGCTGATCCATACTGATCCCCACTGTGTGATAAATCTCTTTTAGCAGCAATAGTGCAGTGTCTTCAGATGTCCTGTGAAAGAAATAACAGTTAGGTTAGATTGTGAGGGAATTATATAAATGAAATGAATAGTTAATAATAACTTCATGGATCTGTAATTATCCAGGCTAATGTGAAGTCTACTGAAGTGGAGTACAAGGCTGTACTACAGGGGAGTACATGTTTTTAAGCTGCGCTACAGCAACGCCCCCTCTCCCAAATACTTCAAACGGGAGAGATAGCTAGAGTTCCAAGGATTGTGTGTGATTTTTACAATTGTATAACTGATATTTTAAGCCGTGAGCTATTTCAGGCTTCCAGGCAGGGTGGGGAAGGGGGAGTGACATCTGTGATGTCACGTGGGTGGGGGCGGGGCTAGTGGCATAGGGGTGGAGGGAGATGGGGTTAGGGTCGTTCAATGGGCGTGATGCTGAAAATGGAGGGTGTGACTGGGGAGGAGACTAGAGTCTCCTCTTGGTCACAGGAGTCTGGGGTGGTTTTGTGGGAGACCACCCCAGAATGCGGGAGACACCTGCCGAGGGATACCTGCATTTTTTTAAAAATGTGAGTCAGAGATCAAGCACATTGCTACCTTAAAGGTCATGTCCCTTAAAAAATGTTGACTTACAAGTTGGTTGTGAAGGTTCTCATTCATCCAGGACATGGTATATCTGTTATATTCAGTTAGATCAACTGGAAGTTTAGTTCTTAAATACTTTTCGCTAGTCATCCGACTGACTTGTACAAGAATCTGAAGACCCACAACACCAAATGCTATCTTTAGCAGTTTATTACATGTGTTTGTAACCAGATATTTTATGATAAGTTTTCTTTAATGTATCTGCCTCCTCCCTCTGCTCAATGAGCTTTTTAAAAATGTGAACATGTGCAGAGAAGGTAGCAGGGGACAGGCAGTAAATCA
Organism: Hymenochirus boettgeri; assembly: GCA_019447015.1. Lineage (NCBI taxonomy): Eukaryota > Metazoa > Chordata > Amphibia > Anura > Pipidae > Hymenochirus > Hymenochirus boettgeri. The sequence goes on from CM033471.1 coordinate 244,504,087, forward strand.
GCAGTCACAGCCTTGATTGACAGTATGGAGGGAGGAGCCAGGTTACTCTGCCAGAATGGAGGCGACAATTATACTTAAATATCTGGTTAATAATGCAGGTAATAAAGTGCAAAATATATCAGTTGGGTTTGAGGTCTGGTAAGGTGCCAATACTGCCGTATACTACTACTATACCGTATAAAGTACGGCTATGAACATTGCAAGGAAACTGCAACCTGAGCCATGAAAGTTTTCTATGGCTCTGACTATGAAAATGGCGAAAGGGATTGGAGCCAACTTCAAACCGCACAGATTCTTCTCTTCTGATTGGTGCTTTGTCTTCTGTAAAGTTTCACATGGAGCATTTAATTATCCTTACACTATGGAATGCTCAGTTTTCCCCACAGTTGTCAAAGGAATTAAACATTCCTATAAATTAACACGTAGCGGATATAACAAAAGTTTAGTTTGAATGGCTTAGCTAAAATATCAATGATCAAGGGGTATGTTCAATGGATATTAGCTAAAAATCACAGATGATAAAAATGTATAAGCAAAGAATCACGGGTGATCATCGGATATAAGCTAAAAATCACGGATTATCAAGGGATATGAGCTAAAAATCCCGGATGATCAAGAAAAAAAAGCCAAAATTTTTTTAAAAATCACAGTTAACTTAATATGAGCTAAAAAAATCACAGATGATCCAAAGATATGAGCCAAAATTCAGCTAAAAATCACAGATGATCACAAGATATGTGCTATATATCACAGATGACTAAAGGATATGAGCTAAAAATAACATGATGAAGGGATATAAGCTAAAAATCACAGATGATCAAAGTATATAAGCTAAAAATCACAGATGATCATAGGATATGAGCTAATAATCACAGATTAAGGAATATGAGCTAGAAATCACGGAAGATTACCAGATATGAGCTAAAAGGCATAGATATTCACATAATGGGCCATATTTATAAAGCCGTGGTATCGCTTTTTAGCGCTTATTTACCATTGTTATTGTAAATGTACGATAATTGTAAATTAACGATATCGATCGTAAGTCTACGATGCCAAAATCGTAGATTTACGATCCCCATAGAATACCATTGCGGTAGTTTACTACCGCATGGTATTCTATGACCGAACATTCAGTAATTACCGAACGTTCGGTCGTAAATTTACGATCGCGATCGTACATTTACAATCGCGATCATACTTTAACTAACCCACGCTATCGCTAAAAAGCAATACCGCAGATTTATAGATATGGCCCAATATGAGCTTAAAATCAAAGATGATCAAAGGATATGAGCTAAAAAATTATAGTTAATCACAAGATATGAGCTAAAAATCACAGGTGATCAAGGGATATAAGTTTAAAAATCACAGATAATCAAGGGGTGTAACCTAAAATTCACAAATGATCAAGGGATATGGGCCAAAAATCAGATGTTCACGAGGTATTAGATTAAAAATCATGGAAAAATGGGATTTGAGCTAAAAATCACATGATTAAAGGATATGTGTTAGAAATCTTGGAAGATCACGGGATATGAGATAAAAGGCATAGATATTCACATGATATGAGCTTAAAATCACAGATGATCACAGGATATTAGCTTAAAAATGATGGATAATCACAAGATATGAGCTAAAAATCACAGATGATCAAGGATATGAGCCAAAAATCAGTGAGGATATGAGTTAAAAATCACAGATAAACATAGGATAAATATAACATATGATCAAGGTATATAAACTAAAATTCACAGATGATCAATGGATATGAGATTAAAATCAACTAAAAATTACATATGATAACAGTATATGAGCTAAAAATCACAGATGATCACAGGATATGAGCTAAAAATCATGGATGATCAAGGGATAATAGCCAAAAATCTGCTAAAAACAACAGTTGATATTGTGATATGAGCAAAAAAATTCACAGATGATTATGAATGATAACATGATATGTGCTTAATATCACGGATGATCACAGGATATGAGCTAAAAATCACGGATGATCACGGTCTATCAGATTTTAAAATCATATCCTGTTATTTTAAAATCATATCACATGATTTTGAAATCACATCGTGGCACTGAAATAATATCCCATTATTTCAAAATATCAAAAGTACAGGCCAGCAGTCCAGCCTATTCCCCTCATTCAATTGGGCAGCCTAAAGACAGCTGTGAACAGAAAGCTGTTGTGCTAACTGTCTTCTACTTATGGCTCTGCTCAGAAAGAATTATTGTACACTGTGTCTCCCATCAACCCCTACAGACCAGAGGAAGGACGACCAAAAAAAGGCCCTGTATCAATCGGCACAACCACTATTGTTATAACAATAGTGGTTGTGCCTATCAATACAGGGCCTTTTTTTGTTATAACAATAGTGGTTGTGCCTATCAATACAGGGCCTTTTTTTGGTCGTCCTGATCTTCCTCTGGTCTGTAGGGGTTGATGGGAGACACAGTGTACAATATTTAGTATTAGCCCTGGAGGCACCCTTGTATTCAAGGATACACTATAAGCGGTATTTATTAGGGAGGAGCACTATACCACCATTGCTGTATCTGCTCAGAAAGAAGCCTAATAGATGGGATAACTCACTGTCTTATACTTGAACATAACAAACAACTGATTTGAAAGAAAGTTTAACATTACTTACCAGTAACAGACATGACTCTGCAGGGCAAACAGATACTCATTGAAACTCTCAATAGGTTTCTCCTGGAGAACATAATCAAAGCGCTGCCCCCCATTTAACATTCCCACTGAAATTTCCTTTGGTTCTCCCTGCATGGAAACATTGTCTAGTTTAAAACCTGCATGGAATTAAAGTACATTCAGTATTGGGAACAGCGTCCATGGTAATGTCTTAATAAAACTAAAAAAATCATGTGTAAAATGTCCTCCATTTATCTCCTACCATTGTTTTTTAAACATACAACTAGCATTACCATTTATCTAGTGCCCTGCCCTACTTATAATATTGTGTCACTGTGGTGTTTGAGCATAAAAGCATCAACCCTGTGCTTTCAATAATTAAAAAAAAAGTAAAAAAAAAAGATTGAAACAAGTCATGTCCTATTTGGGACCTCAGATTTCAATATGTAAGAGCATACACACAAATTCCATATTGGCAGCTGGGAGTTGACATGGAGGATAAGTAATTGTGGATTCCCCATAGCCTCCCATTTGAAAGGATGTCCAATGGAACTCCTCTTGATTGGTCTGACATTGGTCACAAGATTGAGAGGTGAACATGTTCTATGCATGAAAGCACTCACAGTTCTCCACCTAAACTAGCTCCAGGGCCTTTATGGTGCCTATACATTTATAGCAAACATTTGTCATAATTGGTTTATGAATAGTAGGCAACACTTGCAAAGCCCAGATATACCAAGCTGATTCTTATCCAAAACAACCGAGTACTGTGATAAAAATAGCAAATGCTTTAATAAAGAATTAGTTTAGGGGATGTGACACTAATAGAACCCAGTTCTTTATTAACTTTTTCTCATTTCTTTTTTTATTCTTGCCTTTGTTTCATTTTTTATTGTACAAAACCCTGATATTTTATAGAAGGATGTGAAAAGATTTTATATATAGAGTCACATGTTTTAACTGTATAGATAACTTGTGTTGTGTCATTTGTATTTTGATCTTTTGGGTGGTCTCACCCATATAAAATTAACCCACAAAGACAGAACAAGGCATAAATTACAAACCCGGGAGTCACATGTATGGCACCTCGAATCTTAAATTCTTGGCCAGTGGTAGAATGAACATTTAATGTCTTGCTCGTCATCCCTTTTGGGCAAAAAAATACAATATAGGTACGGTAGACTCAGGTACATGCCTTCGTTCCTACCCCCCAGCAAGTTCTGTATTCCACATACCCAGTTACTGGGAGATTCAATAAAAGTTCTTATCGTTAAAAATGATGCTTATTCTGCCCCAACCAATCAGATATTATTTAGCATTTGAAAGCTAACATCTGATTGATTGCCCCTGAGGAAGTGGCTATTGGCCACGAAACGCGTTGGGCGGAGCCTGCAGAGTTCCCATGAGTGTTTGTTTGTATCAAGTTGTAGTGGCTTCTACCATGTGTTTTTAAATGTTTCTGAATAAAAGTCTAACTACGTTTTAATCCAAGTCTTACCCTTCTTCTTACCCGGTCGGGGTCTATTGGAGTAATCTGATTGGTTGGAGCAAAATTAGCAACATTTTTAACAATAAGAACTTTTATTGAATCTCGCATGTTAGTGTTTATGTATGAGAACACTCTATATGAGACATGGGGAAGGTTAGCAAATTCAGAAATACCGGAACATGTCTAGGTCAATATGGGCCAATGTTGCTATATAATTTTGACAACTAGCTGGCTGCATTTGTTTAAAATTAGTTACATATGTTAGCCTGTTTCCCCCTTTACATCTCCCCTGGGAGTGCTCCCACCCTTGGGTCACCTTTTCTCTGGCACCCTTTACGATGGACCTGTGGTAGCCCCTTTCTTTAAATTTCAGACAAACAGCATCTATCTGTATTAATTTAACTGTAGTATCATCTACCAGTCTATCAACCCTCTTAAGCTGACTGTAGGGAATAGCCCACTTAGTGTGTGGGGGATGATGGCTTGTGAAAAATAAAAGTTGATTACGAGGGCTCTGTTACAATTGAGTGGTGATATGACCTTCTCTCCTGGAGATCAGAATATCAAAAAGTGGATTTCAGAATGACTCCAATTCATGTCAAACCGAATGTCAGGATAAGCTCTATCCAGCTTGGTGTGGAACCGAGAAAGGGTATCGATGTCACCCCACCAAGCACATCATCGATATATCTCAACCACACAATGTTCACAGAAAAGATTCGATAGATGTGCTCATCTTCAAGCCAGGCCATAAAGGCATTGGCATAGGCAGGGGGGTCAATGGACCCCCATCGCGGTCCCATGCAGCTGTAGATTGGTCTCCTTAAACAGAAAATCATTTCTTGTTCAAACAATCACCAGGCATTCCAACTCCAATTGTCCAATAGCGACTGTAGAAAACCTCTCAAACACCTAGTGGGTGGCTCTCAACCCACCCCCATGGGGTATGGAGGTATACAGACTAGCCACATTGAATGTGACCAATACGAGATTCCCAATGTCTTTAATTTTTCAGTTTATCAAGTACATCCATACTATCCCTCACATATGAAGGTGTAACCTTGATCAGATTTTTATAATATTATAATATAAACATATGTGTATGTTTATAATATATATATATTACAAGGGAATTTATAGAGCCACAAGTGCTTGTCTTCTCCTGGTTATATTGGGCTTGTAACTCAGGGTAAATTTCTGATGTATTCTTTACCCATTGTAAATTTACTGCCACTTTATTTGCAAATGTGATTAAACCTTTGGCTACATTGGTGACTTTTACAAAACCAATGTAGCCACTGCATTTTCAATCATAATGTCTCACCTTATTTTAGACAGGAAATTTTGTTGCAGCTGACTGAATTCCCTGACAGTGCTTTTACATTTAAGCAACAATTTCTACTAATTGGTTTTGTGCTAATTTTATTACCTTCTACTTCCATGGGAAGGTCCGAGTCTGGAACTGCTGCAGCTTCTTCAGTTGGCTGTGGTAAAGATGCCAAGGGGGGTTGTGTGAATGTTTGCCAGGCTGTCCGCAGTGAACCAAGGAGGTCAGTGCCCATTCGTGTCAAACCTTCTTTCAATTCTACAAATTTAAGTCAAGGTAGTGAGCATTCTGTTCATGATAATCATGGTTACATAAACTAAATTACAGGGGTTACCTAAATGCATCCTTTTCCTTCCCTTATGGTGGGGGATTAGAATGGGTTCAAACTCCTCCTCTCTAAACACCATCGGCTCCATTCGATATGCCACAGGGTCAAACTGTAATTGGAAAGAAGAAATAACTTCCGGAAACTGGTACAAAACTACAAAACACAAGCAAAATATCACTGGAAAATAATCCAGTATACAGTACAATATTACACTTTAGATACCCACTGGGTGGTAGATGTTGAAGAAACGCTTGCAGGTTGGGAAGTGGTATTTGGGATCAATCACCTTCAAACCACGCACTGTCAAGTACATTCCAATTGGTGAGCCCCAAGCAAAGAAAACTTCTGGCTGAAAGCTTAGCTGTGGGTATCGGACTGCAACCTGATTACAAATGGATGACATAAAAACAAAAGAATTCTAAGATCACACAAGCCAAAATTAACTTCGGTAGGGAGAGGAGCTGTCCAATGAGCAATGAGAGGAATTAACTAAAGGGCATGTTGTAATGAAATATTTTAACTGACAGAGGGATATATTTATGTAGAATGCAGCTAAAATGGAAAATAACACACAATTGTAACTACCAATGTATTTATTATTGCCTCTACATCACCATTTAAAGACACTCCCGTGATATTCTTAGTAAAGTGCACTGACTTACTGCTGTGTGCACTCTCTTTGTCCCTCATACCAGCTCTCATTGGAGTGACAAAATATTAGTGGTACATTCTACAACTGTCTCCATTCCTGACTTTTATTCTCAGTTAAAAATATATAAATAAAAATGTAAAAAATATGTTCACAAAAATGTGTTTTTATTTACATTAATTAGTAGGAAATGCCAAAATATTTTTTATTTACCGATACAATTACAAAAAATCAATGAACATTTCAGGGCCTCATACTGTACATTACAATGGTATCTGTGCAGGTGCATATCTATAGAAAACGATTGTTAATTTATGATCGATACAGTAAATCTATGATACCGATTGTAAATGTCCAATAAATCTACAATCACAGTCTTAGATTTAACATCCCCCATAGAATACCATTGTATTTTACATTTTGTAAATGTATATGTATAAATGTATAGCTAGGTTGCAAATAGAGATAGCCGAAACTGGTAAGTTTCATTCTGTTTTCGGATTTACAGATCTCAGGAAAATCACAAAGATACGTAAATTGAACGTACTTTCGGGACTTCGGTGCACATTTTCAAGGATTATCAAACCTTCCAAGCTATTATCAATAATCCTCAAAAATAGCCTTGAACGTTCAATAATCCTCGAAAATATAATCGGAAACTACTTTCGAGTTTCCAATCGTATTTTCCAGGATTCTTGAACATTCAAGGCTATTTTCAAAGATTATCTAAAATAGCTTGGAATATTCTCTAATCATCGAAAAATGAGCACTGAAATCTGAACGATCCGTCCGGTTTCAGATGGAACATTCGGATTTCGGAAAACCGAGGGGTTCCATGTCAGATCCGGGTCCGAGTCGGATCTTTCTAACCACGTCAAGGTAACACCAGTGTGGAGGGTCCTTACTAGTTAACTTGGGTAATTTCTCTGGGCTGACACCCCCTGCTAGTGGCAATACATAGATTAATAGACTATAGGACAAATTAGCATATGGTACTATTGACAAATAGGGGAATTCACTGCAAAGCAGACTATTAAAGGGACCCGACCTGCGACACACGATGTGTACTGAACAGATGTTTGGAACAATTATTGTATAATGTGTGGGGGCTCGGTCAGGCCTAGAACAAAGACTTTCATATATGGAGATAATTTAGTGATTTGTTTATACAATAGCTCCGGTTATTCTGTTTTTCCATGTGATCAGGAAACTTTTATTGCTCCTCACCTGTCCAATCCCAACATCAAAATACTCATAATTCTCCACACTGGTAGTGCAGCCAGGTGACAGGAGAGGCTGTTTGGGTTCTTCAGTGGGGGACGTTTCCTGTAATGTACCAGTGTAATCCTGTATGGAAAGGAGAGGCAACGTGTGTATATAAAAGCACCAAACAAAGAGATCATTATATACAACATGATAAGCATATAAAGTCTGACCTATTAGAATACACTCCCATTTGGTAACCCTGTAACTAGTGTATACATACAAGGGACACATTTGTAGAGATCAGATCAATGGTTGATGCATTTGTCAAAGCTTCTAGAATCACAGTAATCTTAGATTTCCTACAGGGGGCACTACCCTTCCTGCTTCTGTAGCGCTACCCCTTGAAGTTCTTCAGGTCCATGCTTTGACAGCAGCTACAGTAGTGCAGGAAGGTAGTGCTCCCTGCAGGAATAAAAGGAGGATTTCGCTTTGATGCTGCCACTATAAATGGAAGCCTAGAAGAATTTGGTTTGCATTAATTATAAAGCCTTTCAATGCAGAAATTAACTTTTAACTTTAACTAAACCTTTTCATTGGTGAGCAGAACGAACATTTCACTTACCTTCTGCCACCCTCTGTGCTTCACATGCTGAAGGATTTTCTTCCTTGGCCCTAAAGGAATTTCCAAATCCTTCAGGTCTTTTTCAGAGCATAAAGCCTAAACCAATAAATATAACATAAATCCTTTTATTATAGTTTTTTTTGAACCTGACAAAAGTCAGTTCCTGTGAGTGGAAACGCTGTTATAAACTCCTTTATTATTAAGGACTTTATTATTAAGGACCTAGAAAAAGGAGGACATTGTTTGTTCTGATTGTGTGCTGTGATAAAGACCAGGGGTAAGTAGATAAAATAAAAAAGGGGTGAGGTTTATAGATTTTTGTATTGCACCTGTTTTAATAGCAAGCAGGCTGCGTAAGGGTTAAAAAGTTTTTTCTTCTTCTCTGGGGCCAATTAGTTAAACAGCATAGCATTCACATTGGTTGGATCAGTGGTTTGTACCTGACAAAAAAGTCAGTTCCTGTGAGTAGAAACGAACAAGAGTGGAATCCTGACACATGTATAGGAACCTGGAGCAGTCATTCCAGGTGGAGATTGCCACCACAGCTTGCAGCATTGCAGGGATTTGCACAACGGGGGGGACAGCGGGCAATGGCTGGGGCCAGTATTGAGGGGGTGGGTCAGGAAAGGTTAAAGTGGGAGGTAGCTTTGTAATGGTCAGGTTTGTACCTGACAAAAGGAAGTTTCCAGTGAGTGGAAAATGAACTTGAGTGGGACCTGGTAAAGAGTCCCTTATACTAAAGGACCTTTTTATTAAGGACATAGAAAAAGGACATTGAGACAAGAAGGGAAACTAAACAAGGTTGGTGTGTGCTGGTGTTGTGTATTAGAAGGGACAGTTTTGTCGGTACCATGCAATGTGAATCCTGCCATATGTATAGGAACTTGGAGCAGACGTTCCAGGGGATGTCTGTGTCAGGTGTGAGTGGGTTGCTCATTTGGAAGCTGAGGGGAAGAGTAAGGGGGCAGCTTGCAGCATTGCAGGGATTGGCAAATCTGTAGGGACAGCATTCACTGGCTGGGGCCAGTATAGAGGTGGGTGGAAGTGGGACAGGGAAGGGAGGGGATGGAAGGGTAGGGTTGCTTCTTCCCAGCTTTCCCATCCCAACAGATCTTCCACCTTAGCTGATGAAGTGGAGGACAGCTAGGAATTAGCGTGTATGGAGCGGGCTAATCCCTAGAGCATCCTGGGGACTGCCATCTCTAATACAAAGGAAGAAAAACATAGGATCAGGGATGCTAGGCAGGTGGTAGGGGACTCCATTATTAGAAAGGTAGATAGGGTAATCTGCTGCCAAGACCCTAAATGCCGAACTGTGTGTTGCCTGCCTGGTGCTAGGATTCGGCATGTGGTAGATCGTGTAGACATATTATTGGGTGGGGCTGGGTGTGACACGGTGGTCTTGGCTCACATTGGTGCCAATGTCAAAGTTAGAGGAGGAGGAGAAGTCCTTAAACATGATTTTCGAGAGCTAGGGGCCAAGTTAAAAGCAAGGACCTCCAGGTTAGGGTCGCTTCTTCCCAGCTTGGCCATCCCAACAGATTTGCCACATTAGGTGATTAAATGAAGGAGAACAGCTCAGAATTAGCATGTATGGAGCAGGCTAATCCCTAGAGCAACCATGGGATCTCATTTTAGAGAATGAGGGACGCACTTCAAGACTCCAATATTTTATTTGTGACCACACATCAGAAAAAACAAATAGGTTACCATTTTTCTCTACCTATAACACTTTATCCCGTCAAATACAGGAGATAGTTAAGAAAAATTGGTTCATACTACAGGCAGACCAAAAGTATAGGGAACTATTTAGAGATCAGCCTCTCTTTTGATACAAAAGATCGAATAACTTTGGTGATGAATTAATTAAAACTGATATTGCACCCATAAAAACGAGTGAGCAATTATTTCTAGGGGAACTTTACCATGTAGAAATTATTTAGCATGTAATGCTATTATTCCAGGGAATACCATCAGCCATCCAATGAAAGGCACTCCTATTAAAGAATTACGCTACATGTAGAACATCTGGTGTCATTATCTGCTTTTTCCATCTTACAGTCATGTTAACCCATGTACCAGCAAATAGCTGGTGTTAAAGTTTTGGAATGGGTAAACCCCATTCTCTATGCTCAGTGCATTGCCTAGAGGAGGCAATAGAGAGCGATAATGGCTCTTGGTACAAATCTTTTTAATTCTCTCTCTGCCTTCAGCTTGAAGTGGTGCCATCTTTTGGATGTTCTTGAGAATACGTCATTAAAGGCTTGTTCAATCTAATACAATTTCAAAATGTGTAATTGTTTAAAATAAGGAGGCAGACTCATACGGAATTGTTTTATTTTATTAATACTCTTTATTAAAATATTTTTTTTATATGTAAAGTCCTTTTAACGTACATAGCTATTATATTCACAGGACTAATGTATCATCTGTAAGAAAAAAACTTTTCTAGTGTACAAAAAACTTGCTTTAGATTGTACATTGAATTAGATTCATTGCACTGTAATTTATAGCATATTTGTACTTTATAACATGTATGTATGCACTTTACTGGTTAACCAATGATTAGCTAGGGACTAACCATGGAAGGTTGCCCTAAAGTTTGAACACTGCTATTTTACTGTAAGATTCTGTTGCACAGACATCACCTGAGGAAGGGGGCGCGTTTACCACCCGAAACGTTGTGTTTTTTCTCCGATGTGTGATCACAAATAAAATATTGGACATTTAGTCTTGGAGTGTGATCCTCATTCTGTTCTTGGTTCAATATATGTATTCCAGTGATGGTGGACACTTAGAGGAGTCTGCACCCAGCATTGGAGAGAGTGCAAGGAACTTTTGGTTTTGTTTGGACTGCCATCTCTAATACAAGGGAGGATAGAATAGGGTATAGGGAGGCATGTGTATTCACAAGTATAAATAAATTAAAGGATAATAATCTAAAATGTATGTTTGCAAATGGGATAAGCTTGGCTGACAAAATGGGAGAATTGGAGATAATGGCGCTGACTGAAAAGTATGATGTAATAGGTATAGCAGAAACATGATTGAACAGTTCTCAAGATCGGGCAGTAAATTTAAAACGATACTCCTTGTTTTAGTGCAAAGTACTTCCTCCACCGATTGTTAGCTTCCCTCTGTTGTCATGGAGCCTCATCCCCAGGCTCCTAAATGTAAGCACATAATAAAAAGAATTCACAGGAGAGGGACTTCATACAACCCAATTCTTATTAGCGTTGTATATTTTTTAGCTATGTGCCACACAACATGTTTCGGGCCGCATGGGCCCTTTATCAAAACTCCTTGTTTTAGACAGGATAGAGAAAGTTGAAAAGGGGGAGGAGTATGTGTTTATTTTAAACAAGAGTTGAAGACAAATTTAAAAGAAGAGTTAACTAGCGATATGGATTTTAAAGCGGAGGCAATATGGGTGGAATTGGGCAACAGGAAGGGGAGTAATGTCATTGTTGGTGTCTACTACAAATGCTAGCAGGGAGGATTTGAGGCAGCTTCATATGCAGATAAGGGCTACAAGGGTTAATTACCCTGACATTGATTGGTGTACTGGAACTGCAGATGCAGAAAAAGGCGATGAGTTCCTAAATTTGCTGCAGGACAATTTTCTCTCACAGGTGGTTGAAGTTCCTACTAGAAAAGGAGCTCTGTTGGATCTGGTAATATCAAACATCGAGAAGCTTATTATAGATATGAAGCTTATTATAGATATAAAGCTGGAAGCTTAGAGAATAGTGATCTTGAAATAGTGTCGTTTAGCGTGTATTATCCAAAAGTGCACTTGGTTAACAAAGACTTTTAATTTCAGGAATGCAATTTTTTTCCAGGTTAAAAATAGCTCTTCAGCATGTTAACTGGAATGATATATTATCAGGTAAAGGTACGGAACATAAGTGGACTGTTTTAAAGGGATTTTAAGACATTTCACATATAAGTTTATACCCTTGGGAAATAAATGTAAAAAAAATAAGTCCGCACCAATGTGGCTTAATTCTTATGTAAGCATCACTATCCCTAAACAATTTTTAAAGGGCATGTCCACCCCCCAAACTAAAATTTTACCAACTACTGGCCCCACTGTAAAAAATAAAAAAATCCTTACCTTACATCCCTGCTCTTTATGGTTCTCCTGTTCTGCCTCTTCAAAGTGCAGGAAACTGCTGGGTAGGAGCTGTCAGTGCCTCATCCTGTTTCTGTAGTTTGGCTAGCCTCATCAAGGTATGAGGCATGCTCAGTAGAGCCCTTTCCCCCCTCTCCCTCCCTCCTTCCCGATCCCTCTGTGGCTGGCAGTAGTGTAGCTTTAAAAGCTTGTGCCACAATGCAGGGGATACCCTCCCACCCCCAACCGCTCTATTCATTACTTTAATATCACTTCGCTTCTTTACTTACACCTCCTCGTTCCAGCGCCGTTTTTATTAATGGCAGCCGCGGCTGTGATTGGCTGCCTCTCAGCCAATCACAGCCGTGGCTGCTGGTCCGGCCCCCTGCTTGCAGTTCCGGCGGGGAGGGGAGCTGGACCAGAACAGCGGAAGATCGAGGAGGTGTAAGTAAAGAAGGAGAGCGATTTTAAAGTTGTAAATATAGCGGTTGGGGGTGGGATGGTATACACTACATTGTGTAAAAAGTTTTAGAAGGGGTGGACATGCCCTTTAAGTATAATAGTAAGAAGATGAAGTCTGAAAGTGTGGCACCATTAATTAATGGGGAGAAGTTAGTTAAGGAGGATGGCAATAAAGCAAATGCCCTTAACAATATTTTCCCTCTGTATACACTATAGAAGATCCAAGTACAGATATCATAGAGTATAGTAGCAATAATGGTGTAAAAGATGCAATTGCCCTTTGGTTTACCGAAAATATGGTGCAGAAACAATCTACATAAAGTTAATATTAATAAATCCCCATAATTGGAAAAAATACATCCTCGGGTACTTAGGTACTGCCTCTGGATTTTAAAAAAAACGATGTAATTCCAATATTTAAAAAGGGTAGTGGTTCACAGCCGGTTAATTACAGGCCTGTAAGTTTTAACTTGGGGAGGAGATACTGGAAAGTTTGACACAGGAGCATATTCTAGAGTATGTTTCAAGGCTGACCTTATAAGAAATAATCAACCTGGATTTAGGAGGAATATATCTTGTCAAACTAACTTGCTTGGCTTTTATGAGGAAGTGGCTAGGAATTTAGACTCTGGCATAGCAGTAGATGTAGTATACTTTGATTTTGCTAAGGCTTTTGATACAGTTCCCCATAGGCGACTAATGTATAAGCTGAGGTCTGTTGGTCTGGGGAGTCACATTTGTACATGGATAGAATATTGATTGATGTATAGGATGCAGAGAGTAGTTGTTAATGGGGCTTTATCAATTTGGACTAAAGTGCTTAGTGGGGTGCCACAGGGATCTGTGTTGGGGCCGCTTCTATTTAATCTGTTTATTAATGATTTGGAAGTGGGTATTGTCAGCAAGGTTTCTGTGTTTGCTGACGACACTAAACTTTGTTGACCATTAAAAACTTCAGAGGATGTTCAATCGTTACAGGTGGATCTAGATAAATTCTCTCATTGGGCTGCTAAGTGGCAGATGAGATTCAATGTTGATAAATGTAAGGTGATGCATTTGGGACTAAATAATTCTTGTGCAGGTTATACTACAAATGGCTCTGTGTTAAGTGAATCCCTGTTGGAAAAGGATCTTGGAGTTTTGGTGGATAACAAACTTAAAGGTAGCAAGCAGTTCCAGGCGGTAACAGCCAGAGCCAGCATGGTATTGTCTTGTATAAAGAGAGGTATGGATTCAAGGGAGGAAAATGTAATTCTCCCTCTTTACAAAGCATTGGTAAGGCTTCATTTGGAATATGTAGTGCAATTTTGGAATCCTGTGTACAAAAAGGACATCTTGGAAATGGATAGGGTAGAGAAGGGCAACTAAAATAATAAAGGGGAGCTTGAATATGAATACAGATTGGATAAGTTACATTTATGTACACTAGAGAAAAGGTGCTTGCGTGGGGATATGATTACTGTGTATAAATACATTAACAGACCATACAATAAACTATCTGGGGCATTGTTCACCAAAAGAACATGTCAGAGGACACGCGGGCATCCATTAAGGCTTGAAGAAAAGAAGTTTAGTCTGAAAAGGGTTTTTCACTGTGAGAACGGTAAAGCTATGGAACTGTCTTCCAGTGGACGTTGTTATGGCAGGTTCATTGGTCAGTTTCAAAAGAAAGCTGGATGAGTTTATGCAAACAAGGAATGTTGCAAGTTACTGGTATTGATACATAAAGTAGAGTTGATCCAGGGAAATTTCTGATTGCCACTGGGAGTCAGGAAGGAATTTTTTCCCCTTCATAATTCTGGTGGCTTTTTTTTTTTTTGCCTTCCTCTGGATCAACAATTAGGCAGGAAATGTGGGTATTGCTGATTAGGTTGAACTGGATGGACGTATGTATTTATTCAACCCAAATACTATACTTCCTCAGATGTGCCCTGATCACAGACACCCTGCACATTGAACAGGCTAAGATTTATATTAATATCTGATTACGAACACCCCATAACGGTGACGGCTATAACCGTCTCCATTCTGGAAAAAGAACAGGAACCTTACCAGAGCTTCTAAGTCCATCTTCTCTTGCTCAAATACACTGCAATATTCGGAGAGTTGCAGCTGCTGCAGAACATCATTTAATGCTGGCTTATCTCCCTGTACATCTGTGCTGGGTGCTGTGGCCTGCAGTAGGGGAGATCATGGCTGATTACTTGTGCAGTAAAAACCAGTACCACTAGCAGCCATTAAATCAAACAAAGTAAAGGGGAGGTGAAGGCTATAAATGTGTGATACCTTGGTTTCAACTTGATTTATTAAAGCTGGATCAGTTTGGTTAGTGAGAAGATCAAACAAAATGACAGATCCTAGAGAGAGAAGAACAATGTTATTATAGTATATAGGGCATGACTGACAAAGAAATAATGGCAGCAGAATACCTAAGGTAGTGGGAGATGACAAGTCAAATGAAACCATTATTTTAACAGTAGTAATGCAGTAGCTAGAGAGAGAGGGAAAGGGAAAAATAAACGATCAGACAGGCCGGTATTAGGCTGGGTACACAGGAATGGATTTTTTGTCCCAACTTAGCGTTCGCTACTAGCAAGTGCTCGGCCGGGACAAATCACTGTCAGTCACGGCAATAGTAGCCAACAGTTTACGTTTACCAACGTCTGTGATTTACCAGCCAGTCCGATCACCCGTTTGTCCAGATACCAGCACAGATTTTTTTGCTTGATTGTCCCATACACGCAAGTATCAGTCAATTGGGGGAAAAAATCTGCCTGTGTCTACCCAGCTTAACACTGCTCATTGTGTGGTCTTTAAAGCACCACCACTTTATTTCCTGACGGAGAAACTATTGGTTGCTTTGTCTGTCAATTTGTTTGCCAGTGGAAATATCAGGTCATTGTTAGAGATGGCCAAACTTCCTGAAGTTAGGTTTGTTTCCGAACTATAGAACTTTAGTAAAAGTTCTATAGTTCGAAAACAAACCCATTAAACGCAATGGGAGAAAATAGTTTGAAAAGTTCAAATTAATTATAGCGAAAATAACAATGGTGACTTACTGTAAATTGTTGTGGCACCTGGGAAATGGTCTGGGGAACATATCACCAAAACTCGTTTAAACCCTAACTTCCCCCCATGATCAGGCAATTGTCAGGTTTTCACATACTACTTTTCGAGGGTTATTGCCAACTAAAGGGTTACAGAAAACCAAACTAGTTCTTAGTTCGGAAAGAAGTTTGAGTTCGTCCAAACTATTAAAAGTTCAGGTTGAACTCGGGTTCAGTTCGAAGTCCATCTCTAGCCATTGTATACATGTGTGTACCAGGCCTATGGTGGGCCTTCTAATAACACCCAAGATCATTTAACAAATTTTGTGACCATGTGCACTAGTTCTATTTAGCTAACTGCAGTAGCAAATGCACAAGTTATATTTGTTTTCTATTAGTAAAGAGAATCTCTAAGACTTAAGTTAAATATAAACTAAGGTAGTTTACTATATGGCAACAAGGAAAAACACAACTTATTTCTTGGAGGCTAAGAAGTATGCCATAAAAAATCCAGCAAAAAACAACTTATAAATTCAAGGATCACAGAGATGTTTGTTGATCCATTAACAGAGGTGTACACCCTATTTTTCACTCACCTTTTATCTTTCTAACGTTACATTTTCATTTGTCTTGTTCGCTTTTTCCTGTCCTTTGTAAAAAGGAGATTTTATCACTTTTTTCAGTCTAACTTCATCATATAGTGAAAAGTCTCTTCCCAGGAGAAACCTGGATTTCAGTGAGATCTCATGCCAGCTAAACTAGGGATATTAACAAACACGTGAAGCCGGATTGATCTGTTCAATGTTTCATTCACCTTCAGATATTGAAGTTTTCATTTACTATTCAGAAATGCATTATCCTCCCTTTGCAACTCTGCACTATGTTGTTTCCATATACATAACTTTTATAGGGGTAATATTAAAGGGTATGCAGATGGAATACAATCTGTGAAAGACTGTGGCATATTTAAAGGAATAGTTCACTCGAAAAGTGAACTATCCCTTTAATGTATTGATTGAAGACTGGGAGGATAAGGATCTATGCCTTACCTCCAGTTCTTCAATCAATTGACTAGGAGCAATGGAAGAAGAAAGAAGATATTAACCTTACACGTGATCCTCCTCCGCAGCAACATTGACTGGTTCCGAAACATCAAACAACACAGTACATACTCACGGGGGGAACCAGTTCATTGAGGCGCTCATACGTTCCTATGGTCTGCTCGGCCAGTAGAATGATATCAGACAGTGATTCAGAGTTTGGAGCAGGCTGCACACGATGGTCCGTATAAAACCAAAAGCTTTATTTCCCCATATTAAAATCACAGCATGTTGGGCACGGCGTGGTGGAAACTACCAGTACATACAAGAAAGGCTTGAAAAGCACAGCTGGGGTGTTTTGAGACGCTTCATCAGTCATTGATAGGTCCCGACCGCTTCCTGGTTCAGAGTAACGTAAGCAAGCATGCACAACAATGAACGCTATTGTTACTCTGAACAGTAGCTTCTTAACCACTTGGTCTTCAATCAATACATTAAAGGAATAGTTCCCCTTTTGAGTGAGCTACCTATATACATACAGTAATAGCCATACTGGATTTGACTGTATGGGAATTCTTTTGTCCATTTAAAAGGCAACTAAAGCCTCATTCCTTGGCACTCCAGATGTTTGGAAACTACAACTCCCAGCATGCTTTAGTAGCTGTGAGTTGTAGTTTCTAAACATCTGCAGTGGCACCCTGCACCCCCAGTTCAGTGGAGGTGAAATAGGCCCAGAACAATTTCCTGAAAATGGTTTGGTCAATGTACCTAAGTAAAAAGCTGTGTACAGTAAGTAAAAAGCTGTCACTCACCTCACTCACCCTGTAATCTGGCTGCTGCTCGCTCTGCATTCATGCTGCCTGATGTCACTACTTGGCGCTGGAAGTGAGACAGGCGCTGAGTAGTGATGTCAGTGGATGCACTGAGTAGTGACGGCAGCCGGATTGCAGAGTGAGTGAGGCGAGTGACCCGAGTATAAGCCGAGGTTCGATTTTCAGGCTTTTTTAAAGGAGAACAATAGTACATATAAAGTATTTTCAAAAACGGCTAAAATGAAGTACATTGGTACAGGTAGGTCGGATTGGTACTTTCTACTTCCCAATAACATTTCTATGAGTGGCAGCATGAAGAACTGTTTCTGCCAGGCTTCCTGAGTGCTTCAGCACTATCTTTAATACAGGAAGGCCCAGGGAACTAACCTGGCAGATGAAGACTGTATGTGCTAAAGCTCATAAATGAAACAATTTTGGGAGGTAGGAATAATCAATCCTACCTCTCTGCCCCAGATACTTTTCATTTTTAAAAAGTACATTTTTACAGTATATTTGTCCTTTAAAGCCTGAAAACCTCGGCTTATACTCGAGTACATACGGTACCATACCTTCTCTCCTGGCTCCTGAAGGTTTTATTGAAGAACGGGAGGTAAGACACAGCTCCTTAACCTCCCATTCTTCAATAAAACTGAATACAAATAAATTGTTTAAGCAGTGGAGATACCCTTTAATGTTATTTATATTTATATGAGACCTGTAAAACCAACATACAAATCTATTAACATACCAAGGCTATGTCCGGTCACAGACACGCTTCCTGTAAAGCCTGGGTTCCTTTCCAGGAAAAGCTTATAGATACGGTCCATCTCCCCACACACAGTATCCACAATAGTCTGGCAATATGTGGGACTGTTGTAGAAAAACAGATCCAACACAGTTTCATTGCTGAAGTTTCGCAGTCGGCTGATACTGGGAAGTGTGATCCTCCGAATGTCGCTGTAGAATCAAAAATACAGTAATGGTGTTACATAGTCATCCCAATCAATGACAATCTATCATAGTCATCATCACATGCAAAGAAACCCAAAAGGCAATCAGAGTAACTAAAAGCAGTTATATTCCTCTCTGTAGTTGCCTATGAGAGATATTAAATTCCAACATAATTCATCAACCCAGCAAGTCACTAGATGATGCCTGTACACATGATAGATTGTCAGCCAAAAAGGTCTTGACCGTCTTAGGTGACAATTATCCAGTCTGTGTAAGAGGCTTTATACGAATACATACTCATCTACACCAGTAGCTTCATGCAGAGCAGTGTGCCAGTCTACAGGGAGGAATTCTACCCGTCCAATCAGATCTTGAGCTGCTGCCTTCTTGAAGTGAGCTTGGAGAAGGTTTAGAGATACACTACGGAAATCAGACACTAAAAAACGGGGGGAAAGTGTTAATGTATGTGTAAAAACAGAAACATCAATATGATGTCATTTGAGCAACTGGAAACCAACAGGATATCCCAATTTCCCAGTCTGCGTGATAAATCCAGACTCACCGCACTGTATGATGCTTCGAAACTGAAGGTCACAGGTTGGACCAATACCATGAACCATGAATACCAAGTGATCAATCTTGGAGGGTTCCCCTGCAAATAAGAAATGCTTTTAAAATCTCCCAGCAGCTTGATGTACAGATCGGCTACAGACAACCATATGTGTATATATGTGACAAATGAAGTATTGTGCACACTCCAATACTAGCCTTATGTGATATGACAACACTACCTTTGGTAGAAAAGAAGTATCTTGTCTAAATACTACCTTGTTGGGGTAGAATACAAGAAAAGGCTTCAAATGTCCTAAGAGATCTGATTTCAGCCAGTATCCTGTCTGAAGTTACAGCTATAATGAAGATGGTTTTGAGGGTAATGTGCCTGATGGGTTCGAAAGGAGCTTTTTGTAGAACCTGAAGAATAACAGAAAGATCCCACGGAGGAGCTTTAGTAAGAAGTTCTTACGTGCGATTGCGTGTATATGTATATGTAGTTTATAGTTTAGTTTATAGTATTTGAGGTTGAATAAAGACATACGTCCATCCAGTTCAACCCATCTAGCAATACCCTCATTTCCTGCCTGACTGGAAGGCAAAAAAAACCCACCAAATTTATGAAGGGGAAAAAAATTCCTTCCTGACTCCCAGTGGCAATCAGAAATTTCCCTGGATCAACTCTACTTTATGTATCAATACCAGTAATTTGCAACATTCCTTGTTTGCAGAAACACATCCAGCTTTTTTTTGAAACTGACCAATGAACCTGCCATAACAACGTCCACTGGAAGACGCTTCCATAGCTTTACCGTTCTCACAGTGAAAAACCCTTTCCGAGCTTGAAGCCTAAACCTTTTTTCTTCAAGTCTTATGGGATGTCCTCGTGTCCTATGACATGTTCTATTGGTGAACAATGCTTCAGATTTATTTGTATGGCCAGTTTATTGTATGGCCCGTTAATGTATTTATACACACTAATCATACTGCACAACGCAAGCGCCTTTTCTCTAGCGTACATAATTGTAACTTTTTCCAGTCTCTCTTCATATTCAAGCTCCCCCAATCCCCTTATTAATTTAGTTGCCCTTCTCTGAACCCTTTCCATTCCAAAGATGTCCTTTTTGTACACAGGATTCCAAGATTGCACTGCATATTCCAAATGAGGCCTTACCAATGCTTTGTAAAGAGGGAGAATTACATTTTCCTCCCTTGAATCCATACCTCTCCTTATACAAGACAATACCATGCTGGCTCTGGCTGTTGCCGCCTGGCACTGCTTGCTACCTTTAAGTTTGTTATCCACCAAAACTACAAAATCCCTTTCAAACAGGGATTCACTTACCACAGAGTCATTTATAGTATAAGTAGCACAAGGATTTTTAAGTCCAAAATGCATCACCTTACATTTATCAACATTGAATCTCATCTGCCACTTAGCAGCCCAATGTGACAATCTATCTAGATCCCCCTGCAACGATTGCACATCCTCTGAGGTTTTTAATGGTCGACAAAGTTTTGTATCGTCAGCAAACACAAAACTAAATAGTTTAAATAGAAGCGACCCCAGCACAGAACCCTGTGGCACCCCACTTAGCACTTTAGTCCATAATGATGAAGCCCCATTTACAACTACTCTCTGCATCCTATTCATTAACCAATTTTCTATCCATGTACAAATGTGACTCCCCAGACCAACAGACCTCAGCTTATACATTAGTCGCCTATGGGGGACTGTATCAAAAGCCTTTGCAAAATCCAAGTAAACTACATCTACTGCTATGCCAGAGTCTAAATTTCTACTTACTTCCTCATAAAAGTTAGTTTGACAAGATCTATTCCTCCTAAATGCTGGTTACTACTTATAATGTCAGTTATTGAAACACTAGACATTAAGCCCGCTACAATAACGGGCGCTAGAAGCACAGAGTGCCCCCTTAGTGTCCCAAGACCATATTTCTCCTCCATGTCCCAAGGCCAGAGTACCCTCTTAGTGTCCCAAGGCCAGAGTCCCCCACTGTCCAAGGCCAGGGGCCCCCTCTGTCCCAAATCCAAAGACCCCCTCTGTCCCAAATCCAGGGCGCCCCCTCTGTCCCAAATCCAAGGGCCCCCATCTGTCCCTTGGATCTTCTATAGTGTATACAGAGGGGAAAAAATATTCAAGACATTTGCTTTATCGCCATCCTCCGTAACTAACTTATTCCCATTAATTAATGGGGATATGGGGATTAATTAAAAAAAAATTAGGCTTAGTGATGCTTTGTTCAGCTATCCTAACTTCATTATTAATTTTAGCTAGTTTGATTGCTTTCTTACACTCCTTGTATCAGTTTTTATAATCCCTAAAGGCCCTTTCCGTTCCCTCGGCCTTAAAGGTTTTAAATGCCTTTTTCTTCCTTTCCATTTGCCTCTTTACATCAGAATTCAGCCACATGGGCACGGATTTATTGTTTTTACATTTATTTCCCAAGGGTATAAATTTAGATGTGAACTGGCTTAAAATCCCCTTGAACACAGTCCACTTCTGTTCAGTACCTTTACCTGATAATACATTATCCCAGTTGACATTCTGAAGAGCTGCTTTTAACCTGGGAAAATTTGCCTTCCCAAAATTAAAAGTCTTTGTTAACCCAGCACACTTTTCCTTTCGATAACAAAGTCCAAACACCACTATTTCATGGTCACTATTTCCTAAGCCTCCAGTTACCTTTATATCTATAATGCGCTCCACGATGTTAGATATTACCAGATCCAACAGAGCTCCTTTTCTAGTAGGAACCTCAACCACCTGTGAGAGAAAATTATCCTGCAGCAAATTCAGGAACTCATCGCCTTTTTCTGTGATGGCAGTTCCACTACACCAATCAATGTCAGGGTAATTAAAGTCCCCCATAATGAGCACACTCCCCAAACTTGCAGCCCTTGCCAACTGCATATTGAAGTTGACTCACTTCCTCTCTGCTAGCATTTGGCGGCTTATAGCAGACACCAACAATTACATTACCCCCTTTCCTGTTGCCTAATTCCACCCATATTGCCTCCACTTTATCATCCATATCACCAGTTATCTCTTCTTTTAAATTTGGCTTCAATTCTTTTTTAACATAAACACATACTCCTCCCCCTTTCCTTTTTTTTCTGTCCTGCCTAAACAAGGCATATCCTTCTAAATTTACAGCCCAGTCGAAAGAACTGTTCAACCACGTTTCTGCTATACCTATTACATCATACTTTTCATTCAATGCTATAATTTCCAATTCACCCATTTTGTTAGCCAGGCTTCTCGCATTTGCAAACATACATTTTTTATATTATGATCCTGTAATTTAGTCGTACACTTTAATACACATGCCTCCCTATCCCCTATGCTAGCCCCACCCCCCTTTCCACCCACCACTGGCCTATCTACTATTCCTCCTGGGCTATCTATCCCAGTGAGACTGCTAATACCCTCCCCCCAACCTAGTTTAAAATCTCCTCCAACCCTCTAGCCATCTTCTCCCCTAAAACAGCTGCACCGCCATCAGTGAGGAGCAACCCATCCCTACTAAAGAGTCTGTAGCCGACTGCAAAGTCTGCCCAGTTTACAATAAACCCAAACCCTTCTATCTTACACCACTCTCTTAGCCATGCATTAATGCTCCTAAGCTCCCGCTGTCTCCCTGGCTTAGCACGTGGCTGCGGTAGTATTTCTGAAAACACGATCCTGGAGGTCCTTGCTTTTAACTTGGCCCCTAGCTCTCGGAAATCATGTTTAAGGTCCTCACCTCCTCCTCTAACTTTGTCATTGGCACCAATGTGAACCAAGACCGCCGGGTCACACCTGGCCCCACCCAATAATCTGTCTACACGATCCACCACATGCCGAACCCTAGCACCAGGCAGGCAACACACAGTTCGGCATGTAGGGTCTTGGCGGCAGATTACCCTATCTACCTTCCTTATAATGGAGTCCCCTACCACTACCACCTGCCTTGCATTCCTGATCCTTCGTTCCTCCTCCCTTGTATCAGAGATGGCAGTCCCCTGGGTGCTCAAGGGACTAGCCCCCTCCATACACGCTAATTCCGAGGTGTCTACCTCCACTTCATTACCTAAGGCAGCAAATCTGTTGGGATGGACAATCTGGGAAGAAGCCACCCTACCCTTCCATCCCCCACTTCCCCTAGTAACCCTAACAAAACTACCTCCCCCCTCAACCTTCCCTGTCCCACTTCCACCCACCTCTATACTGGTCCCAGCCAGTGCCTGCTGACCCCCCAGTTCTGCCATTCCCCACAATGCTGCAAGCTGCCCCCTTAGACTCTCCACCTCAGCTTCCAAACGGGCAACCCACTGACACCTGACACAGACAGAGGTTCCCTGGAACGTCTGCTCCAGGGTTCCCTTACAGTCGGCAGGAATGCCATCATGCAGTGGTACACAAGAAAACCGGTCCCTTCTAATATACCACACCAGCACAATGACACAAACCTTGTTTAATTGTCCTTCTTGTTTCAATGTCCTTTTTCTATGTCCTTGAGATCAAGGGCCTTGAGAGAAAGGGACACTTTCACTCTAGCACAAGCAAACAAAGTTCATGAGAGGGCACTCTTACGTGAATACAGCTTCTTTATTAGGTCACATCAACACAAACGTTTCAGGGACACACTGTCCCTGATGAAAGGGACAGTGTGTCCCTGAAACGTTGTGTTGATGTGATCTAATAAAGAAGCTTGTATTCACGTAAGAGTGCCCCTCTCATGAACTTTGTTTGCTTGTGCTATAGCAGTTGGTCCATGGTAGAGGACCTGAGATGGGAGCACCTTTGAAGATAGTGGTGGCTAAACTGCCAAAATAGGAGTGCCTAGGCCCAAAACCCAGTTTGCAACACTTTCACTCTAGTTCATTTCACTCATAGGAAACTTCCTTTTGTTAGGTCCAAACCACAGGTCCAACCAATGTGAATCCTATTTAACTAATAGGCCCCAACCCCCACCCCAATTAGTGCAAGAGCCAGGAAGAGAGGGAAAAAAACACTTATTAACCCTTTCACAACCTGTTTGTGATTACAACAGGTGCAATACTAGAATATAGAAGCCCACCCCTTTAACTGGAAGAAGAAAGATCAGTCTGCTTACTGCACACACAGTCCTGCACACACAGTCCTTAACACAGTACAAACAATCCTTATTTTCAAAATTATTTTCAAACTTTCGCACACCATACAACCATCAAATGATTAAATGTCCTTCTTTTTCTATGTCCTTGAGATCAAGGTCCTTATGAGCAAGGGACTTATACGTTCCACTCTAGTTCATTTCACTCACAGGAGACTTCCTTTTGTCAGGTCCAAACCACAGGTACAACCAATGTGAATCCTATACAACCAATATGAATCCGAACGGCCGCTCGGTCGGGGATCGTTGCCTGACTGTCCGGGCGGATCTACAAACTATCAGCCGTTTCGGCTGAGAAAGTGCCCATACATGGCTGAAACAGGCGTTCATATATACATATACACGCAATTGCACGTGTGTTACAAACCTTAAAACACCTCAAAACTTACATAAGAACTAAAGTTACTCCATGGGATCTTTCTACAAAAAGCTCCTTTCGAACCCATCAGGCACATTACCCTCAAACATAGTCATCCCAATCAATGACAATCTATCATAGTCATCATAACATGCAAAGAAACCCAAAATGCAATCAGAGTAACTAAAAGTAGTCATTTTCTTCTCTGTAGTTGCCTTTGAGAGATATTAAAGGAAAACAACACACTACAGATAATGCAAACCCTAATTCACTGGGCTGGGAACCTTATGCAACCCATGTCTGTCAGAAGAGCGTGGTCCCTTTCGGACTGGCCAGGTGGGGGGAAACACATTGTTGACAAGGCTCATCAGCCATGATGGAGCAGCAAAACTGGGACATTATTTATTTTGTTTATAACGATCATAGTCAAAGTGTCATGGTAAGTATTCATTCCTAGGATAAATTATTATTAGGATAACATTATATTATAATCACTATAAATGACAACTCATTTAGTTGGACCTAACGAATTATACTCATTAAGAAGTGTATAGCAGCAAATATCAGAATGACAATAAGGTGGCTCACATGGCACATATAAGTACACATGTTAGGGAACAATCATTACACCATGGTTTAAAGTTCTCCAACATAGCACTAAGTGAGCAGCCTCTTCTATTCTATAGAGAAAAGAGAACAGCCAGGGGACACCCCCACTCACACAATAGGAAAGAACAATGGACCTAATTCCCAACTTAATTTATCAACCCAGCAAGACAGGTCACTAGATGATGCCTGTACACATGATAGATTGTCAGCCAAAAATGGTTTTAAACTTCTTGGATGAAAAATATCTATTCTGTGTAAGAGGGTTTGTATGAATACATACTCATCTACACCAGTAGCTTCATGCAGGGCACTGTGCCAGTCTACAGGAAGAAATTCTACCCGTCCAATCAGATCTTGATCTGCTGCCTTCTTGAAGTGAGCTTGGAGAAGGTTTAGAGATACACTACGGAAATCAGACACTAAAATATGGGGGGGGGGAAAAACAATGTAAATGTGCATCTCTAAAAACAGAAACATCAATATCATGTCATTTGAGCAAATAGAAATTCCCTTTTTCCCAGTGTACTTGATAAAACAGGACTCACCGCACTGTATGATGCTTCGAAACTGAAGGTCACAGGCTGGACCAATACCATGAACCATGAATACCAAGTGATCAATCCTTGAGGGTTCCCCTGCAAATGAAAAAACAAATCACATCTCCCAAAGCAGCAGATGTACAGATCGGCTACAGACCACCATATATGAATATACTGTAATGTGACAAATTATGTATTGTGCACACTCCAATACTAGCCTTTTGTTTCAGTACTATATATAGGACTTATTTGTAACATGCTAACAAACTGGTAACAAGAAGTTATTACTGTATGCTTCAAATGGAACTTAAAGGGCATGTCCACCTCAAAATTATTTTTTTTCTGTAGTGTTGGGACCCCCATCCCAACCCTAACCACATGGTTTATATTGTAAAAAAGTCCCAGAAACTTACTTACCAGCATTTCTTCCCTCAGCTTCTGCCTCTAACGTTACTTCCGCAAACAGAGTAACATTAGGGGACGGACTGGCAGACGGGTCTGTGATTGGTTGAGGCTCCCCTGCGCATGCCAGAGTCCTCCAGATCCAGGAGGACAGGGAAGGGGCAGAAACATTTTTACATACAGGAAGGCTCCAACTCTTCACTTTTCTGGACTTTGACTATACACTGCAGAACAACCATTTGGAGCAGAGGAGTAAGGTAAGGATGTTTAACACTACACAGTGGGGCCAGCAGTGGGTTATATTTTAGTTTTTTAGGGTGGATGCCCTTTAAAATAAATTTAAAGCAATTACCAACACACCAAGGAATGGTACACAATTCTGGCCACAAACAGATTTAGCATGGGATCTATGTTCATAGGAGACTCAATTCGAGAAGGCCGGAATGTGACAGCAATTTTATTTTCTGATTGTCTGCTTCTCATGCTACACATAGAAAAAAACATGCACATTGGGCACAGTCACTGATTGGGTGCCACAATATACAGCAATGATTCCATCTCTGGGCACAGTAACTGATTGGGTGTCACAATATACAGCCATGATTCCATCTCCGGGTACAGTCACTGATTGGGTGTTACAATATGCAGTACCACTAACACACTTTACAGTAATATTATATCCCTCCAGTCATGAAGTAATATGCAGTACCACTCACACACTTCAGAATAATATTATATTCCTCCACTGTCATGAAGTAAGATGCAATACCACTCATACACCTTACAGTAATATTATATCCTTCCACTGTCATGAAGTAATATGCAGTACCACTCACACACTTTACAGTAATATTATATCCCTCCCACTGTTATAAAGGGAAATGGAAAGGAAGAAAATGTTTTTTAAAACCTTTAAGTCAGAGGGAATAGAAAGGGCATTTAGGCATTATACTGTAAAAACTATACCAGAGAAGCGGGACCAGCAGTTGCTTCTCTGGTTGGCTGATGGCTATTCAGAGCATCGGGGGAACAAATAGGGTTATTCAATTAAAGTTCTTATCGTTTAAAATGGTGCTAACTTTGCCCCAACCAATCAGATTTAAGCTTACAAATGTTAAATAAGATCTGATTGGTTGGGGCAAAATTAGCACCATTTTAAACGATAAGAACTTTTATTGAATCTCCCTAAGAGTTTTGTAAGTAACTTTCTGTGGCTTTTCTTGCAAAATTAACTCAACGGTTGGGGGTGGGATGGACTGCACAAAGTAAAAAGGATTTAATGCTAGGGGGATGCAGCAGACAGAAGGGATCCGGAGGGAGGAGAAGGGCTAAGAAAGCAGCAGGGACCTCCTACTGTTCAGTTTTTACGACTTTGCACAGGCACTGCAGGAGAACCATAAGGAGCAGAGATGTAAGGTAAGGATTTTTTTAAACTACACAGTGGGGTCAGCATGGGGTTAAATTTAATTTTGGGGGTGGACATGCCCTTTAATGGCTCTGTGTTTTTGGTGGATAACAAACTTAAATATAGCTGTGTCAGGCAGCAACTGCTTAAGCCAGCAATATATTGTCTTGTACAAAGAGGGGTATGGATTCAAGGGAGAAAATGTTATTCTCCCTCTTTACAAAGCATTGCGTAAGGCCTCATATGTAATATACAGTGCAATTTCAGAATCCCGTATACAAAAAGGACATCTTTGAAATGGAAAGTGTTCAGAGAAGGGCAACTAAATTAATAAGGGGATTGAGGGAGCTTGAATATGAAGAGAGATTGGATAAGTTACCATTATGTACACTAGAGAAAAGGCGCTTGCGTTGGGAAATGATTACTGTGTATAAATACATTAACAGGCAATACAATAAACTATTTGGGGCATTGTTCACCAATAGAACATGTCAGAGGACAAGCAGAAATCCCTTAAGACTTGAAGAAAATAAGTTTAGACTTCCAAGTTCGGAAAGGGTTTTTCACTGTGAGAACGTTAAAACTATGGAACTGTCTTCCATTGGACATGGTGATGGCAGGTTCATTGGATAGTTTCAAAAAAAACCTGTATGAGTTTCTAAAAATAAGGAATGTTGCAAGTTACTGGTATTGAACATAAAGTAGATACAGTAAAGTACATAAAGTAGAGTGGATCCAGGTATATTTCCAATTGCCACTTGGAGTTAGAAGGACATTTCTTTCCCCTTCAGAATTCTGGTGGTTTTTTTTGTCTTTCTCTAGATCAACAGTTAAGCAGGAAATGTGGGTATTGATGATTAGGTTGGATTGGATGGACGTATGTCTTAATTTAATCTCAAATACTATACTAATTTGCAGTTCCACTCATACACGCTTTACAGTAATATTATATCCCTCCACTGTCATGAAGTAATATGCAGTACCATTCACACACACTTTACAGTAATATTATATTCTTACACTGTCATGATGTTCATAACAAATATTTTCTTATATTCGGAATGCATGTATTGCATGGGATCAATAACAATGACATGTTACCATTAGGTATTTCCACTGAAATATTCTCCACTCCTCTCTTGACTGTTCTGGGTCGACCTTGTTCGCTAGGTATCGCTCCCCATTCATCAGGGCTTCCTACTGGCTGGTAATGAACCATAAGCTGTAGAATACAAGTAAGGGAAGTGTGAGATAATGCAACAGAATGTTGCAAAAAAGCAAGACTAACCCTAAATACTTTTTGAAGTATATTAATAGTAAGAAGTGAGGACTGACAAGATTTTTCCCCCTTTATACACTATAAAACATCCAAATACACTTTGGTTAACTGAAGGATATGGTTCAGAAACAAATAAAAAAGGTTATTATCAATAAAGTCCCTGGACCAGATAAAATACATCCTTGAATCAATATGGAGCTAAGTTCAGTTTTATCCAGATTATCTTATTTTCTCAAATTATTTCATGTCTGGAAAAGTGCCTCTGGATTGGAAAAAAGCTGAAGTAATTCCATTATTCAAGTAGGAAAACAATTTAATATATTGTAAAGTGACACATGAAGTGACATATGTGCCTTAGTACTCATCACATATTTAATATTGTGGAATTCCCATGTGCCAATCTCCCAGTGTGCCATTAACCTATAGTTGTATAAAGAAAATCTTCCCATTGCAAAAATATTTAAGGAAAAGGCTTATGGGTCAAATTGTTCTATGATTAATTACTTTGGGATTGTGCAGAATTACGATATCCCTGAATGGAGATTCGAGCCTCTTCTTCCACTCATTCTTAGTTAATGCTATCATGTAGGCATCCTGTAAGAAAGCAAAGAAAGATAATAATAACCATGCTATTGGGAAGGCAAATCCATTCATACTTGGGTATACAGACATTTACTAAACAAGTCAAGTAGTAGTTAGAGTATTACAGTACGTGTATAAACCTAAACCTAGTAGTTGTTTTATCTACAGGTAATTCAGAAAGACTGCATGAGTTTTTATGATCCCTCGACTTACCTCTAGCACCTGGCTGAAGTCCTCTGCATATGGGACATATTTATTGTCCTCTCCCTTATAGAACCAAGTGCATCTCTGCACCTCAGAGTCCTTCTCTTCCCAGTATATGGCCTTCAGCCTGCGACTACCCAAGTGGACATCATATCTACCTCCACAGGTTGGTATCACTAAACTCTGAGGGTTACGTCCTGGCAAAAAAAAACAAAAAACATCTAAATCATAGTGAAATGAAACTAAACATAATATTAATTAATGAATAAATTGTACAACTCCTAACCAACAGATAGCTGTAGCTCCCACTTCTAAAAATCAGCAGCCCTGGGGACAAATAATTGCTTCTGTCGTTTCCTGAGATCTCCAGCCCGCCTACCAGAGTGTGTCCTTGACACTTACACAATTGAACATGCTCAGTGAATCCCAAGTCCCCTTCCCTCTCCCCAGTGCCGGACCTGTGAAGTAATTACTGGGTGACCTGCCCATGGCTTCTTTGTAACCAAAACCGAGCATTCAATTTCATGACTTCTTCAACATTCAGGCCCATTTACATTTTAGCTTTTCTATATATAGAATAGTAAAACAGAAACAGGCCATAAGCAGATTGTCCAAAATGGTTTTCAGAC
This sequence comes from Hymenochirus boettgeri, assembly GCA_019447015.1. Lineage (NCBI taxonomy): Eukaryota > Metazoa > Chordata > Amphibia > Anura > Pipidae > Hymenochirus > Hymenochirus boettgeri. The sequence goes on from CM033471.1 coordinate 244,534,514, forward strand.
ATGTTTAATCTCCTTATTTGTAACACTTCAGATAATGATAGTTTTTTTATTCATAGTGATCTTAATAGGATTATGTCACTTTGCCTTTTGATATCTGTAGCACAAGAGATTAATTTCAAATTCAGCTCTGAACACACTTTTAGGGCTATATACCGAGAGTCGCTATCGCTCTCTATTGCCTCCACTAGGCAATGCACTGAGCTGATAACTCCTCCCTGTGCATATCGAATGGGGTTTTCCCATTCTGAGACTTTAACGCCAGCTATCAGGTGGCGTTAAAGTTTCTGTTTTTAAGTTATCGCCTCAGTACATAGCTTGCGTATGTAGTTATTGCGTATCGTTTCAACCACCGTTTGTGGCTTTCAGTACATAGCCCCCTTTATGTAGCTGTCGCCATGTTAATAACAATAAACACCTGTAAACATTAGTCAATTCAAGTCATCTGTACCAGAAAGAAAAACTTTGGAAGCAGCTACAATTTAGATAAATCTCATTTAGAGTGATTGTTAGGTAGATACGTCTCATTCAGAGTGATTGTTAGGTAGATAAATCTCATTCAGAGTGATTGTTAGGTTGATAAATCTCATTTAATGTGATTGTTAGGTTGATAAATCTCATTTAGAGTGATTGTTAGGTTGATAAATCTCATTTAGAGTGATTGTTGGGTAGATGAATCTCATTTAGAGTGATTGTTAGGTTGATAAATCTCATTTAGAGTGATTGTTAGGTAGATAAATCTCATTTAGAGTGATTGTTAGGTAGATAAATCTCATTTAGAGTGATTGTTAGGTAGATAAATCTCATTTAGAGTGATTGTTAGGTGGATAAGTCTCATGTAGAGTAATCATTAGGTGATAGCTCCCAATAAGGATTTATCTCACGATACCCATTTAGTAGCCAAGTAGCTGCTTCTTTACTGGGGAGTGGAGGAGCAATTAGCTTCCAGTAGCATAAATAAACACCATATAAGGATGGGTACCCACATTAACGATAAAGTGATGATTCTGATGGATTCACCATCGGCTTCGGAAATTTCCCTTGATTACGGTTGGCCCCCTGTACAGGGAGCTGGCTGCAGACTTAGGGTGTGTGGCAGTCCTGAACAATTTCCCTATACTTTATATAGGGAGAACACTCCCTATATAAAAAGACTGTGAGTACACATTGACAGATGCCTACACACAAGTTAAAGAGTCAGCCCATAAAGTCGATGTCCAATGACAATTAGCAACATGCGTACATAGCTTTAACATTACAGGGTAAATAAAAAAAAGTTGACTGAACAAAATATAAATTTTGTCTGTGTGGTTCCTAGATTGTGAATTTGGATTATAATACATAAGTGTGATATTTTATAATGGGAGCTGCAGTGGTATATATCCTTATAAAAATCAATCAGCTATGTCACTAAGTGACTCATTTCTTATATTTCTTATATCCCACTACTCCGCCCATTCCAGTGTTCATGATTGGACAATGACTCAGCGTTTTTTGCCATGTTTAACTTCACTAACAGAACCTGCTGGAGCTGCTTCCTGTCACTTCATAACCAATGTCTCTCTCCGCCACAAAGATTTGTTTAACCGCATAGATGCTGGGATGTTCCTTTCTACTGGGTTTAAGTTACAGAAGGTAGCTTGGGGGATTTAAGGTGGAAATAGGGACAAGGCTAGAATTTAAAATGTGAAAGAATCAGATACTTATGTATTATAAGAAATAATGCGCCACTTCACATTATAATATAAGGATATTACACTGTAAGGGGCGCATTATCCCTTATATAATCTATAGAGAACCACATATTCCCTCCTGTTCTTTTTCCTGGAATCAGTATCACACTCATGTACCTGAGCAGAAAGCCTGCTCCAGTTTTACTGAATCATCCCGGCTGAACGGGAACCAAGAGCCCCGACCATCTTGCACACAATGGTAGAACCAATGTGCAATTATAGGCTCATACACCTGAAAAGCCTCCTCCATGTTGAAGGACTCAGTTGATGCACTGGATGTGGATGTCTTCTGTGTTTCTTCTAAGGACATTGCCTGTACAGCAGTGAAAGAAAAATACAATGAGCACATTTTATGGAACTACCTTATGAATTATAAAACCTTATTTCCTTATTAGTTAGAAATTTTGAGCCTCCTTTTAAAGTATAGCCAACTTTCTGTGATTTGCACATGGTACAGTATTTATAGGAAGTAATTACCCAATCTTTCAGTTAATACGTCCATACACACGTCCGATAGCATGGTTGAGGCCCTAGGCTCGCTTGAATGATGAATGGCGCCCGAGTGAACACATACACATGTTTGATTAACAGGGTGTTCGCCTCACATGTGCACAGGCGTCAGGCCTTGTCCTTACTGTGGGATGTGTGTACGAGGCTTTAGCCTTTTGAAATTAATTACACTAATAAGGATCTTGTTCCTAAGTTATCACTAACAAATTTCATTAAACAAAAAGTTGGAAATAAACATTCATTCATTTATTTTTATATTTATTTCTCTGAAAGATAAACCCCTTTATACCTCTCAGATGCTATGTTTCTGGGGCAAAATATGTTAGGAGTAGTTCAATGTGGCCCTTTAATGATCAAGGAAGAATAATAACATTACAACCAATCAGAAGCAACCAATCAAAGGTTATCTAACTGCAGTAACCCATCTAATTGGTTGCTGCAAATTAATAACAAATATTGCATCTGCCCCCAGCTACTTAGGTTAGGTAAACACATTAGGTGTCATGCAAAAGTACAGTAATCGCAAAGGCATGCTCTTCTTTTTGTAAACCGCTGTAATTACAATTTTAGAGTCAGGCTAACTCTCCAATGGGCACACGGCCACTGAACGTTCAGTAGACTCCCTATAAGGAAGTTGCCCACAGCCAAGGGAAACACACAGTCCAGAATGTTCTCTCCATGCTGTGTATATGCTGTGTATAGGGAGAACGCTTGGGACTGTGTGTAGCCTGATCTTGCAGATCCTGTCTGTCATTTTTCAAAAATCTGTCCTGTGTGTACCCAGCTTAACCCTTCGTAAATCAACACAAATGGTTTAGTGTAACCTTAAGACTGTAATTACACTGTTGTGCAAAAAGACGTACACACAACTGCTGCAACTTGTGTACCACCATAAACCGCACTTTATAGAACACTATATACCACACTGTATACCACACAGCACAATATACACCACATAACACTATATTTACCACATTATATACCATACTGTGTTTAGCACACTATACACCACATAATACTATATTTACCACATTACAGTATATACCATACTATGTATACCACACTACATAAAAATACAAACTATACACCATATAACACACTATACACCACATAGCATATTATACATGCCTCCCAACATTTTGAAATGCAAAAGGGGGACAAATAGGAGGTAGATGTGGCATGCCTGTGTTTTTTGGCCACCACCACTTTGTACAATGCTGTTTTGACACCTTACCCTGGGTGTTCCTATAACACCTCTTAGCCACAATACAATCACACCCTTAACACCTGGCTGTGATATGCTAATTGGGATTTTCCAGGGTACATAATTGCCACATATTCTTGTACAGGTCATTCTGAATTGAGAAAGCCAGTCGGATGACTAGCGAAACGTCTTCAAGAACTAAACTTCAAGTCCAGTTCATCTAATTGAATACAACATATATACCATGACCTGGATGAATGAGAACCTACACAAGCATATGACTAAAGCAGAATTTCTCACCTCCCATTGAATAATATTTAAAGGCTTGGAGAGGGGTTGAAAATGCTGTAAAACATTAACAAACCCTTTCATCTTTCCAGGCGATCTCCCTTGTAAGTGTCATTGTAAGGCCTCTTGATATTAAAACTCGAGAACTCTCATGAAAGCCATGACAGTTGTCGGGAGGGAGATGGGAAAAAATAATGTAGGAAGGAGTTTTTGCCATTAACCTCTCCCATAATGTTGTCTTACCATATTTGTTTGTCACATAGTAGGTTTGTATAGGCTCACACCAGTGGCGTGTATCTAGATTGTGACTGGACTATATTGTGATGTCCATGTCTTAGTAGGTCTTAGAGCCTATTAGGGTAATGTGATAGACTAGCCTGTTTTATGTCTTGTGCACTTTGTGACCCCGTCTACAATTAGATCCATTCATTTGGGAATCCTAGAGTAATTTGTTACCTTTTTAATGGGGAATTTTTTTTGTGTTTTTTTTTAATGTTTAAAAACCTTTACATTTAAAAATTTCAGGATCTCTTTCTTTTAAGTTTGGTGTCATATAGGCCATTCTTTCTTTAGGTGGGGAGCATCTCTTCACTATAGTTTGAAATGTTTTAAAGGGCATGTCAACCCCCAAAACCTAACACACTGATGGCCCCACTTTACAGTTTAAAAAAATTCTTACCCGTACAGTTTTAAAAAATTCTTACCGTACATTCCCGCTCCTTATGGTTCCCCTGTAGTCCATGTCCAAAGTCCAGGAACCTGAGGAGTACTGTCTGTCTTCCTGTCCTAACGTCTCTGCCTCCTGTCTTGCCTTAGGGAGGGATGGTGACATGTGCAGAGGAGCCCTCTCCCTCCTCCCTCCCGATCCCGCTCTTGCAATCCTTCATGTAGCATTAAAAGGATTATATATATGTTGTAGGGCATGCCCTCCCACTAGCAACCGCTATATTACAAGTGTAAAAATAGAATACAAACTCTACTTACAGCTCCTCTCTCCAGCGTCGATCTCCATTGCTGGCAGTCGTGGCTGTGATTGGCTGCCTCTCAGCCAATCACAGCTGCGGCTACTGGTGCACATCCCCGCTTGTAGTTCCGAAAGGCAGGGAGCCAGACCAGAACGACGCTGGAATGAGAGGTAAGTAGAGTTTGCAATCTATTTTTTCACTTGCAAAATAGTGGTTGGGGGTGGGAGGGCATGCCCTACAATATACCTAACGTTAATATGGAGGGTGGAAATGCCCTTTAAGTAATTAGCAGGTGAGGAAGAGTCCTGCGCCTTAGCCAATCACAGGAGCGGATGCCAGTCGAGCCCCTTCTGCTTGTCTTCCGTGCCTAGAAAAGGCACAGAAGACAGGCAGATTGCGGCGAGGGAACGAAGGAATGGTAAGTACATTTGGGGAGGTCTTTGAAAGCTATAAATCTCGCGAGGTCGAAGGATACCATTGTAGTTTGGGGGTTGGACATACTCTTTAAAGTTGAATCTGATAGGTTAATAAAAGGGCATAGTCATTTTAGTGGCTATTATACATGTGATGTAGACCACAGGGGAATTTCAAACACCCTTTTAAGACATAACTTTTAAGACATAACTTTGTAATGTCAATACAACTAAAGTAAAATAGTATTTGCAATCCTAAATTTAAAGGGACTGTCCACCCCTCTTATCAAAAAAGCATATATTGTAGATTACCCCCCAAAACCTAGAGTTCGTTTTATAAAAAACTTTTAATTCGTCTCCCACATTGAGTTATTATACTTACATGCTCCTCGCTCCATCGCCGCTTCCGGGTTCCTCAGTCAGTCTCCACTGTGGCTGCTCTGTTCTTTTTGTGTTCTTGAGTAGCCGCAGTGGAGACTGCCCCGGGAATGGCAGGCAGTGATTGGCCGTGACGTCACTGTCACGGCCGACACTGACTGCCTTACCCGGAAGTGCAGAGCTGCAGCGGTGGAGCGAGGAGGAGCATGTAAGTATAATAGCTCAGTGTGTGAGCCGAATTAAAAGTTTTTTATAAAACGAACTCTAGGTTTTGGGGGGTATTCTACTATATATGCTTTTTTGATTAGAGCGGTGGACATTCCCTTTAACAAAAAACAGCATCACTTTCTTTATGTTGGATTCCATTGGGTAGTTACAACTGTCTAATCAGCTCTTGTAGAACGTTTATACTTCTCCATGTAGAACTTTTCAAATTTCAGATTGAGATCTTGGCTTTGGCTTGGCTCTTCCAGAATGTCCAATTGTGTTTTTAGCAATTAATTGGTGGCCTTTTTCAGTCGTTGTTTTGTTTCCAAGTCGAAATTTTGTTGAGCTTCAGCTCACCTATAAACAATCTAGTATAATAAGGAATTTATACTGCATTCTATAACAAGCTGTTCAGGTCCTGATGCAGCAAAGTATCTTCAATCCAAAACATTTTTTACCACCATTTTAGCATTCACTGCTGGTAAAAGGCAGATACTGTATATATCTCTTATTTTGCCTTACCTGACCAAAGCATATTATGCCAAAAGTCCTGACTTCTGCCTAGATTATAGCCTTGCCATAATGTACATTCTCCTTGCACACCTCCCATATTGATCCAATTTGTCACTTTTTTCTCTTGCACCTTTACATAAGTAGTGGTGAGTGCGTTATTTAGGACCCATGATGATGTTCTGGGGTTGGAGACTCCTTCCCCCATCTTGTTTTAACCCTATACATGCTAGGGTAGACTACTAGACACTGATTGATACCTCTGATGGTCAGTGTTCTTCCATACAGTGAGGTGATTTGGAGATCTTATCAATAACTTTCCAAACTTATTTGAATATTGAAGGCATCAGGGAGCATTTTTGCTCTAGGAATATGGAGGCTACATACTACACAAACAAAGAAATCCGATCAAAATTCTGTTTAAATACAACACCCTCCAATATCCTCATGTGTAGGTATAAAGCTGGAAAACAAGAACGTTTCAAAGAAGACAGTATCCCTCCCTGGTACATTTCTTATATCTGAATTTTAAAATTAAACATAAGAACAGGAGCAGTTTAATCCTAATTTAGAACTTGAATGTATGGCCACATACAATGTTTTGTTCAGTAGGGGCTGTGTGTTAGTTTTACACCATGATTGAAATTTCCTCTCATTAAATGTGTGTTAATTAATAAATAAGGAAAATGTGTTTTTTTATGTTCATAAAATACTAATATTGTTAATAAATCTATGTTAATACCTTTGTGATCCTTGTTGCTTGTCAGCCAGACACTGTGTCCCTCTAACACACAGTTTCAGCTCTGTAATATTTCATAACTTATAAAAGTTGAGTTTTGCAAGTGGAGCAAAGTTCAGATGTTACAGAGAGACATCACAAGATACACCAGAGGTGAGTCATAAAAAATGGAATTCCTTCTTTTTTAATGATTAAAATATATTGGAATTGTATGTAAGTTGTACAGTTGTTTCTTCGAGAATAAGACTGCTAGGATGGATTATAGATGGATGATCTTCAGTAAAAATTTGGAACAAACTCATTAGTCAATGGGAGGAAATAGATTGAAAAGTTTGGATAAATTAGTTAAAATAAGGTAACTTACTGTAAATGGCTGTGGCACCTGGGAAATGGTCTGGGGAACATATACATATCACCAAAACTTTAAACACTTCTTTCCCTCACAATCAGGGAATTGTCGGGTTTCCACATGCTACATTTGAGGGTTAAGGACAATTCGAGGGTTACTGAAGAAGAAACTTACTTACCAGACAGGATTCCCTCGGCTAAATAAATAGCCATCAGCCATGTCGGTGATTTGCTGACTCTCAACCAATCACAGACGTGACTGCTGGCCAAGCCCCTAATGCAACTTTGTTCCCGGAAGTTGCATTAGAGGCTCAACCCGAGGGAATCCGGTCTGGTAAGTTTCCTCTCATTTTTTTTTTTTTTTTTTACAAATACACCATGCAGTTAGGGTTGGGAGGGGGGAAGCTACACCACAGAAAGTTGTGAATTTTCGGGTGAACATACCCTTTAAGTACAAACCCAATGCAGTGTTCCACACGCGTTGGTGGTGGTTTAATAATATATTCTAACCAACATTTTCCCCTGATATTTAACACCAAAACAGCTAATTAAAATGATAGCACAACATCCTAACCTAAACCAGCAAGAAATGCAGTTTCCTTCACATTAACTTTTTAGTCCCAATGGAGATAAATGATAGTTTATTAAACAGCTCCTCTCTTTAGCTATCAATAAAAACAGATCCCATAGGAAGCTGTCTACCATTTGTTACAAATACGTACTGTGTGGACTTTTCCACTTTCTGGTTCTAGGAGCTTGAGTGGCATCCCCTGTATCTGCTGCTTCTTCTATGTACCTAGTGTCCGAGTTTGCTCACTGAAGTCCTAATGCTGGAAAAGACAAGTCCCTGCAGGAAAAACTTATGAGTGATGTCCCCAGTGCCCGCACCCAGACTTCTGTATCTATTTACGGACAGATAAAATCCAGTTAAGTATCAATCTGAATTGGGCCTAATCTTTACACAGGCAGCGAATGGCAAATACAAAGTTTGCAGATTTGAAAAAAGCTGCAAAAAAAGATTGAAAGGGGAAATAGCTATCAATATCGGCAAACAAGTTTCTTTTTCTCTTTTGCTCTTATTTTTATTATTATTGTGAGGTACCTTTTAACTTAAACAAACTTTCCAAAAGGTTTATACAGTATGTGCTGGGGAATATTACTGCAGTGAGCAGATGTATATATGATCATACAGTATATCAATACACGTGTGCGTAATCTCAATTTCCAAAAGCCTTTACTGAGTTTTAAAATTGAGTTTTGAACTTAAATTCATGTAGTTTATATTGGTTTGAAAATTAAAACGTTCACTTAGAAAACTTATCAAAAAATTCTTTAGCAGACATCCATACCTGTTTGTTTCTAAAGCTGTATACTATTGGATTAAGCAGAGGAACCAAAACGACATAAAGCAGAGATAGGAGCTTGTCCAGTTCTGGTGAATATTCAGCCTCGGGCTTTAAATACAAGCTAATCGCTGTCCCAAAGAACAAAATAACGGTGGTCAGGTGTGAAGAACATCTGGAGAAAGCCTTTTGTTTCCCTGCAGAGGTTTGGATTTTTAATATAGTAGAAATAATGAATGCATAAGACGTCAGTATGATGGATAAGAGGAAGCAGAAGACAATTCCTTCCACAAACACAATATTTAGAATCGTTGTTGTGTCACTGCAGGAAAGTTTCATCAAAGATTCTGGATCGCAGAAGAAATGATTGATTTCTCTTAATTTGCAGAAGGATAAATTGGAAATGAGCAACGTGAAAAGCATCGAGTTTATAGCCCCGGCCACCCAGGAAGCCAAAGCCATAAGGGCACATGCTCTTTTCTCCATAATAAGAGAATAGCGTAATGGCAAGCAAATAGCCACATATCGGTCATAAGCCATGGTGACCAGTAAGTAAAATTCTGTCAGTACACAAAAATCAAATACAAATATTTGGGTAATGCAGCCGGCAAAAGATATTCCATTGTCACCTGTTGCAATGATATCCATCAGCTTTGGCATAGTGGTAGACACATAAACAATGTCTTGCACTGCTAGGTTGCACAGGAAGAAATACATGGGCGTGTGCAGCTTGTAGACCAGGCATATAAGTGTTGCGATTGCCAGGTTTCCAAGCACGACAAGAAGGTACATGATTAAAATCCCAATAAAAATAGAAATGTTTATGTACGTCACTCTGGAAAATGCAACTAGGGTGAACTTGTGCAGTGTGACACTCTCGTTTTCTTCCATTTTGGTTAGTTGAAGAAGATTTTAGTTCTCCTTAATTTGGATTTCTGTACTTCATCTCACACATTGCCTTTTCTGTTTTTGATAAATAATGGGGTTAGCAGGTAAACAGCACAAATTGCCAAATTGCAATATATTTTCCCAACCAAAATCTTAAATCTTCCCAACCAGTATCTTAAAATTTCTTTTAAACTCTTTCCAGATAATAGCAATCTATTCCATAAACCTTTATCCAGATTTTTATTGAAAGAACCATGTTTTAATTTACTCTTCAAGGAGTTCAGTGAAGCAGCTGGCAGGATCCATGACATTTGACTGCTTATTTTTCAAGTCCAAGCTTGTTTATTGCAGCTGCATCATTGCATAATTTTCTCTTTGTTGTGACAGCAAATGCCTGTTTCATTAGGTTTCATAAGATTCTGTACATGCAGCTTGCAAGGCCACCACCAGGAGTCATTGGTACAGGAGTGGGCAAAGCTCATGGAGGCCTATTAATCAGAATTGTTCTACGGACCTGGCCCTCTGCTCTGGGCATCTTAAGCTTACCGATATTTATGGGCAACCCTCAACTACTTGAAAGCCAGGGAGGGCAATAGAGTTAGCAGAAACTGGTAAGTTTCATTCCATATTCAGATTTGCGGATCTCGTGAAAATCCCGAAGATTCGAAAATCCAAAAATGGGACATATTTTTGGAACACATTTCGAACGTTCAAAGCTATTTTCGATAAGCCTCAAAAATAGCCTTGAATGTTTGATAATCCTCGAAAATTACTTCCTACTTTTGATCAGGAAGTACCTAGAGAAAAAACTGACAGTTGAGAAGGGAAGCCTATTAATGCAGGCAAAGGCTGGTCACATCACTACAAGCTGGCCACATGGCTGAAAAAAGTAAGTGTTTAAGCAGGAAGTAATATTGCTTAAAGGGACAGTTCAGTGGAAATTATTAATATTTGTTAAATTGTTAGTTTGTGTAATGCATACTTAGTTATTCTTCACATTTTTAATTTACAATTTTGAAAAATCAGTTTATTTCATACCCTTTGCTGTTCCCTGCTGTTGACATTAGTGAGCTGACATTTCAGGGTCAAGGGCAAGACCATAACGGTCTCTACTAGGGGTCCTGCAAACAGGAAGTCAGTATTTCAGAAGCATTTATTTATACACAGACAAAATGCTGAATGGGCAGGTTAATGTCATTGGGATGGAAAAATACTTTTTTCTGAAAAGCATTTGTATTTGCACTGAACTTCCCCTTTAACCTTTTAAGCAATAACTTCTAACAAATTGTATCTAGAGATGTGATTTAGGTTTTATTTTGAAGGTATGATGGAAGGCTTTTTATATAATTCTTTCTAAGAATTCGAGACCACAGTTACCCTGACCATGAAATGAACCCATAATGAGACCAATAATTCTTTCAGATTCATCCTTGCATGCTCTTTAGATGTAAAACCAGAGAAACATGGAAATTACCCAGAAGTCACTGTTCCCTCTTTAGATGTTCACACGGCAGCAGTGCTAGATTATTTGAATAATTACATAATATATTTACCTCCCCCAATCGCCTTAAGTGTCTCTCCTACACAAGCTCAAAGGGTTTAAAATGTCTTCATTTTGGAATATGGAGAATGTTATACTCTACTCTGATGGGTGCTGACTAAAGATGAACCCAAACCCGGTTCTGAAGCTGATTTCATGGATTCACTGGAACTCGAACTTTGCAGATTTCTGAATTTTGGGGATTTTTCTGAACCCTAAAACTGTATTCAATACTTACTGAACGATCAGAATTTTTGGAAATTAAAAATCGTAAATTTCCAATATTTCTAAAAATCATCAATTTTCGAACTGTCTAGAAACCTTGAAAATACTACTCAGAATGCCAAAACTGGAAGCACGGTACAGGACAGAGGGTTTTTTTATTAAGGATTTTGGCCATTTTTACGTGTTCCTCAGACAATTTACCAGGTCCCTGAGCCATTTACAGTAAATTATCATTGTTATGTTCATCTTAATTTTAGGCAGGATTTTTTTTAATACAAAAAAAAATGACAATGTCCTAGCAGCAAAACTATGGGCCAACATCGTTTAAGTCCTCCATTGACGTATAATTCATATCTCACAACTTATCGAGGAGAAGCTTACTTATATTTGATACTGGTCCCTTCACTTGACCCCCGGTTACTTTCATTAGTGTATGACACTGAATGTCATACACTAATAATTCGTTTTTTTGTAGTAACAACTACTCACCTGTCCATCTGGGTGGTCCAGGTGCTTCCAGCCCCGGACCCTTCGCTTCGTCCGTATCCAATATCTGAAAACACCTCACTCCAATCGTAGGCACCGGAAAGATCACTATGGTGGTGTGATTAAGCAAAACAGAATTTTATTTAAGCCATGACATTTAAAACGGGTTACACTCATGGCCTAGGATTTTTTTTAACTCCCATTGACTTCAAATTTTTTTTTTTTAAATCTGAAAATCTGCAAGCAGAACGTTTTTCAGTAAGTTCGGCCATCTCTAGTGCTGACCTTATACCAAATGTTATACCAGGAAACATAGAAGCCTATGTTCTTTGAAAGCTTACATTTTCAATCATTTTATTTAAGTCAGTTGAAGGTATAATATTATACCCAAGATGAATTCACCAGGTAATAATAAAAGAACATGTTGGAAATCAGTTCCAAATCAAACAAATCGCACACACACAGGTTATATATATATAAAGTTGCAGAATAACATAATTATATTATTTTGGCAAGTTCAGAGATTCCTTCTGTGAGTAAACCTGTAAGACTTTTGAGACATCTCTGTGTTTATTGGCAGGTACATCAATAGACCTTAATGTTTGTCTGCTTACGGCAATTCCTCACAATATGTAATAAACCTTTTCAGTAGTTTAGTCTATGCTTCCCGTATTTGAACGGAGTAGGCAAAAAAGTTTGCGGACTACCAGACAAGAAACTACACAAGCAAAAGCTTTTTAATGTGTTCATAAGAGGACTGTCTGATTTGTAATGGAATCTTAGTCTTTTGTGATGATGTTTTAGTTAAATTGTAATGTAAATTGTAAGTATAGTTTGGATAAAAGTTGACAGTAAAATTCATACTATAACCAGTGGCATAAAAGCCATCCACACTGTGTATAAAATCATTTTTAATTAGCGGTTCTCAACACTTTTTAACCTGTGGTGCTCTATACTATGAACGTGCATTTTTCCGGTGTGCGCATCTACCCCATCTTTGTAGAGTGCGCTATACTACTCTGCACTGTTGTTAGTGCTGCACTCTTGCACATACGTGTGTGTCCTGGTGTACCATTTGAAAACACTTTTTTAAAATAATTGAATTTGGAACTAGTAAACCAGACAGGGACGTTTTGAGGCATAAGCAACCTAGCCGAGCAGCTAGTGCACCATTCATAATTTTTTTTTTAAAGGACGGGGATGCTTATCGACCAAAGCGCAACAAATTGTTACCAATGTAGTTTCCTGTAGCCTCTCTTTGCAGCCATTAAAATCATTTTGGCTGAGTTTTCCACTCTATGCAAAGACTAATCCAAGAGGTGGTTGGGGGGATGTTTCAGTTGGAAAGGGGGCACCAGGGAAGATTTGCTTTTGCACCAAATTGGCTACAACCAACCCTGAAATCAAAAGTTAAATACAATACAGCTGCTCTGTGTTTATGGTGACTGACAAACCAATTAAAGGGGAAGTTCAGTGCAAATACATATGCTTTTCAGAAAAAAGATCAGTATTTTGTCATCCCAATGACCGTAATTTGCCAATTCAGCATTTTGTCTGTATATCAATAAATGCAACCGAAATACTGACTTCCTGTTTGCAGGACCCCTAATAGAGACAGTTATGGACTTGCAGTTGACCCAGCGCCTGGGTTGATTAAGTTGCTCAGTAGAGATCTGAGCATGTTTGACTCATCCAACAGCCAATCAGTAGAAGTTACTGTTAGGAACATTCCACATTAGCGTGCATTCTGGGAAGAAGAAGGACTGTTAGAACCTGAAATGTCAGCTCACTAATGTCAACATGGAACAGCAAAGGGTATGAAATCAACTGATTTTTCAAAAAACAAGATAATATGTAGAATAATGAAGACATTACACAAACTAACAATTTAACAAACATTGATAATTTCCACTGAACTGTCCCTTTAAGTGTAACAGGCATTATTATTGTTACTATACATGGCATCGCGGAAGAGGCCCAACCGCTTTGGCCAATAATGGTGTGTGTTTATACGCATTCGCTCAGGCATCGCAGTCTATCCAACCATCGGACGTGTGAATGTAGCTTGATGCGATGAGCTGTTTGTTCTTTGCAGACCTGATATAAAACTATCTGATATAAAATGATGTGGCCATCTTGGTAGAATTTCCAGGGTAGATTTTTTTTGTACCAGAGGTTTAACCAGAATTTGGCTTCCGATGGAAACTCTTTGATTGTCAAAGTTTGGGCAAAACTACAGACATAATTTTGACACAACATTGAAATTATGTGGTTTTAGCTGTTGAAATACTGCACCAAAACTGGGGACTGTTCCCCAATCCCCCTGGCTAAACAAATCATGGTGGGTTCATACATCCTAAACTGTATTTACAGCACATGCATAGGGAAATGAACATTTTGTAAAATAAACCAGTTTCCCCATTTTTAAAAAATGCACAAACGTCTAGATTTCAAAAGCACTGGAAGCTAATAATAGGAAGGCTGCTTATGGGGGACTCACCTAAAATGCAGATCCAGTAGCACTGTTGGAAAACTATCTCATTTCTGTAATGACGGGGTAATATATACCAGTTGTTTTACAAAGAGCCAGGATAGATTGTCCCCAGAGACTTATTATATTCTAGGCAATGTGCACAGGGAGTATCCCACACAATTCTGCACTGGATTCTAAATTTAGGCAAATCAAAACCCTCTAAAGCTCTAAGCAATTAAGTAATAAATGAAAGAAAAGGAAAAAAGTGTGTTGTTTAATTTCACTGTCATTGAGAAGCAGATATGAATTGATTGTGTATTTTGCACCCATCATAAACCCTTAAAACAGTTCTGAATATTTCACAAACAGTTTATTCAAACTCTAGAAATAATTATCAGGATTATCCTTACTAAAATTGAAGGAAGTTGGCGAGTTTTGTTCAGCAACTGAAGCAGATTTTTCTCATTTTCAACGTTGACATTTTTATAAAATTTCTGACTTTTCGTCGCTGAATCTCCAAAACTTAAACACTGGATCTGTGAAATTTCTGCCTTAAAACAAGGTTTGTTTAGAATTCCAAATCATTACTATTTTTAAAAAAAAAAGCAAAAAATTTATTTTTTGCAGCTTGCAAATTTGTAGAAATGACACAAAATAAAGTCACTCTAGACAAACTTACCAACTTATTATGGGAAATATGTAAATTAGTCTCCCCCATTCATCTAAGACAAAGCAGTTCTATGCATTATCTGGCTTTAGTTTGTTTTCAAACTGGTGTGGGTATAGTTAAGACTTAAACTGCAATTTTAATTAGAAATTTCAAGTTGGAGCTGGATGCAAATTTTTATCACACTATGAAAATTTCTTTCACGCATACAAAAGATATTTTGTAAATTAGCAAGTTTCTGAATTGATTGTACATATGTAGCTCTAGCACTTTACAAATAGAGAAGAACGAAACTGGTGAGTTTAGTTCTGAAAGTGGTTCCATGGAAGTTCCAAAAATTCGACTGAATTTGAATTTTTTGAATTTTCAATAGCATTTATGATTTCTCAATAGAAATTTTGTTTTTTTCCGACAAAAATTTTAGAATTTTCAAAATCGAATTTTTCGATACAAAATCCATTGGATCCACGGATTTTCAAAAACCGGTAGTTCTGTTTCTATTGTATGGCCAGCACAAAAAAGCCATTTCCTCGGGTCAGGACTCAGCCTTGTACCTGTAATTTAGACACTATTGTAGGGTACAGTAATGAATTGATGCCAAATCAAAGAATAAAGGTTTCAAGGCACACCACACATATCTATTTATATATAATTTAAAAATATATATTCTTAACCTTTGTATGAAGCTTTATTTAATTTGTATTTACCTGTATAATTGTTTGCACTTGTCCCCTTGTAGGTATGCGCTGCGTATCCCAGTGGCGCGTTATAAATAAAATTATGCACACATAATAGAGGGCATTACTAATAGCAGCATAATGATCATATGCCATGGAGGTGGATAAATACAAACATCTGTGTTATACAGCCTTGAAAAGAAAGAATGGTGTCTCCTGCCACTGTGACAGTCACCTTCCATAAAACAATATGAAAATATTGCTCATGGCACGCGCTCCTGCTAACTTAGAAAGGTAGCAGACTGTCCATGCGTTATTTTTTTCCTGCCCCATACTTGCAGCGTTTTTCTGCCAGAAAGGAGTGGCAGTGACTCAGACTGTGACCTGGGTTCACCTGTTGGCTGATCTGTGCGGAATTACGTATGCCCTCAGTGTGGGGGGCAGTACTGGAGCCTATAACTGCAGAACCGGTAAGAGAATGGAATTTTGGGTTGGGGTGTGCGTGTCTACCTGTGAGTATTTGTGTGTCTGTCTGTGTGTGCAGGGCCCCATTTTTGTATGCAAGGTCCTCCTTGTGCGCAGGGCCCATTTGTACACAGTACCATAGTACAACTTGATGCCCTCTTGCTGAAGAAAAGAGAAGACAGCACCAGATAAGAATCAATTTTAACTTTTCAATGCAACTGTTAAAAATATTATGTACTGTAGGAAGATTAGTTTTTAGTGTTTAGAACCTGTTAAGAATCAAGTTGTCCCAAACTTACCAACCGCTCTGGTCCAGAACAGACCAGGTGGGCAACATAATGACGTTGGCAAGAGGATTCAAATGCTGGAGTCTTCCTAAGCTCAGCGCCTGATAGTAGCTTTTGCTACCCCCGGTTCCAGTTTCTACTTACCTTGCCAGTATCCAGCATTCTTTCCTTGCCTGTTCCAGCCTTTCTGACTATTCATCTCAACTCCAGTATCCAAGCCTGCAGTTCCCACCAGCCTTTTCTGCTCAAACATCCAAGCCTACAGTTCCTCTTTTGCTCCAGCATTAAAGCCTACAGTTCACATCAGCATCCTTTGCTCCAGCATCCAAGCCTTCAGTTCCCATCAACCATCTCTGCTCCAGTATCCAGTCTACAGGTCCCAACTGTATCCCATTCTCATTCCGGAATTCTGCTTGTGCATTCCAGTACGAACGATCGAGGCCCTATTCATTACATAAGTGCGATCAATACCCGTTTCTACTTTAGATTTGTTTCATGGTATTGAAAGGTTTTGACTAAAAATGTTAACTAAATGACTCTTTCGTTCTCTCTGAATTTTCCTAAATTACAGATATGATGGGGACTAGAGATTTTATCAGATTTCTCTCAGATTCTCTCTCTATAAACATATATTTGCTGCACTAAAGATGTGTTGGAAATTGTTAAAAGCCATTTCATATGGTTAGGTTAGCTTTAGAGTTTGTTTGGGTAGGCTAGACTAGTTGTGTTAGTTAGGGCTTTGCTAAAGAGTCTACCTTGATGTGGTAGCAGCCTAACAAATATTTTGGCCAACATCTTTTATTCTAGAGAAGGTATGGTAGGGATTTCTAAGGTAATGTACCAGTTGCACCAACTGGGCAGACTTTGTTGTTGGTTACAGGCTCTTTAGTAGGGATGGGTTGCACCTCACTGATGGCGGTGCAGCTGTTTAAGGGGAGAAAATGGCTAGAGGGTTGGAGGAGATTTTAAACTAGGTTTGGGGGGAGGGTATTATCAGTCTCACTGGGATAGATAGCCCAAGAGGAAAGCAGGGTGTAGATAGGCCAGTGGTGGGTGGAAAGGGGGGTGGGACTAGCATAGGGGGTAGGGAGGCATGTGTATTAAAATGTATAAATTACAGGATCATAATGTAAAATGTATGTTTGCAAATGCGATAAGCCTGGCTGACAAAATGGGTGAATTGGAGATAATGGTGTTAAATGAAAAGTATGATGTAATAGGTATAGCAGAAATGTGGTTTAATAGGTCTCACGACTGGGCTGTAAATTTAGGATACTCCTTGTTTAGGCAGGTAAACTACACAGTAATCAGGGTGTACCTGAGAACTGAAGAAACCCACTGAACTCCTAACAAAATGAGAGGCACTCAACCAGCATTATAAAGGGAAATAAACCTCCCCAAACATCTCCGGGGAAAGATACGTGCAGAACAAACCATCCAACCATAAAAAAATAGCATAAAACAAAAACAGTTTTTTATATGTGGGTTATTTATCTTGGGGTTTAGGTGTATAGCTGTGTAGGTACTATATGTTAATAAAGATTAGTTTTACGCTATTCTTGTTTGGTTGGATGGTTTGTTCTGCACGTTACCATGTATCTTTCCCTGCTAGCCTCCAAATGCTAGCAGGGAGGAAGTCAGACAGTTTCATATGCAGTTGGCAAAGGCTGCAAGTTTGGGGAGTGTGCTCATTATGGGGGACTTTAATTACCCTGACATTGATTGGTGTAGTGGAACTGCCAACACAGAAAAAGGCGATGGCTCCTGAATTTGCTGCAGGATAATTTTCTGCAGCAGATTGAAGGTTGAGGTTAAAGTTCCTACTAGAAAAGGAGCTCTGTTGGATCTGGTAATATCTAACATCGTGGAGCACATTATAAATATAAAGGTAACTGGAGGCTTAGGGAATAGTGACCATGAAATAGTGGTGTTTGGACTATGTTATCGAAAGGAAAAGTACGCTGGGTTAACAAAGACTTAATTTCAGGAAAGCAAATTTTCCAAGGTTTAAAAGTAGCTCTTCAGAATGTCAACTGGGATAATGTATTATCAGGTAAAGGTACTGAACAGAAGTGGACTCTGTTTAAGGGGATTTTAAGCCAGTTCACATCTAAATTTATACCCTTGGGAAATAAATGTAAAAAAAATAAATCTGCGCCCATGTGGCTGAATTCTGATGTAAAGAGGGAAATAGAAAGAAAAAGGCATTTAAAACTTTTAAGTCAGAGGGAATGGAAAGGGCCTTTAGGGATTATAAAAACTCACTAAGCCTAAAATTTTTAAAAGTATATTAATAGTAGAGAAGGGATCCAGGTCCGACACAAACCTGGATCCGACACGAAACCCCTCAGTTCTGAAATCTGCTGGATCGTCCGGATTTTGGGACTTAGGAACGAATTTTTGATAATTTTTGAATGTACGGGGCTATTTTCGATCATTTTCGAAAATAGAATCAAACTTTTGAGAATCCTCAAAAACACGATCGGAAACTCGAAAATGGTCTTGAATCCGGACAGATCATCCGGATTTCGGGGCTTCAGAACATATTTTCGAACGTTCAAGGCTATTTTCGAAAATTATCGAAAATAGCCCCGTAAATTAAAAAATTATCAAAAATTCGTTCCGGTTTAAGATTTTCGGATGTTCGGGATTTTCCCAAGGGGAAATAAATTGGAGTGTGAAGGTGAAGTCAGAATCCCTAGTGTTCTAATTTATGAAATTTCCAAGAACAGTAATTGATACATCATTAATATCCCAGGAAAATGGGCGATCTCCAACACTACAGTTCTGGTAATAGCTATTAGAAGAAAATGTTCTTAAAATTGTGAAAATAAAAACTAAAAGAAAAAGCAGGAAAGCATTTGTCACCCTCTTTTACGCCATTTGATGTTCACCCTTCTTCTTTAGTAAACCAGTGTATATTCTAAATAAAGTTGGTTATTCATTTGTTTTTGCCCTTATACATGATGCACACCGAGAGAAAAAGTCATGGGTGATGTGTGACCATAAATGGTGGATTTTGGATTCATTTTGAAACTGAACTATAAAATAATAAATTATTGTCTGCTATATCCACTCTGCGTATTGTCATGTTGGTAATAAGTGTTTTTGTTACAAAGCTGAAATAATGCCTCATGTCAACCAGATGTTAATGGTGTGGCCTAGCCCTAATGGCTCTTGTGGTTACATAGAATCTAATGAGAACATGGTTATGTTTTTGTCATTTTATTAGTTATTCTGGTGGTTATAACCTTTCTTGGGAAAATTATTTTCAAGGTACAATGTCAACCTTTTATTTTAAGCTAACTTGTTTTTCCGTTTAATTCATAAAATTATGAACTTATGTAGTGCATAGATACAGGAGTTTAAAGGGCATGTCCACCCCCAAAACTAAAATTTCCCCCACTACTGGCCCCACTCTGTAGTGTAATAAAATCCTTACCTCACATCCCAGCTCCAAATGGTTCTCCTGTAATCCCCTCCAAAGTCCCAAAAACTGCCCACCAGGAGGATAGCAGAGTCCATATAGGACTCTGCCTCCTGTCTCCCCTCCGGGAGAAGTTTGGCATGCGCACTGCAGCCATCTCCCCCTCCCGCTCCCACCCGATCTGGTCTCCCACAGCCTAGCTCAAAAAACTTTTAAAATAATGTTCTGCTTCCTCCCCCAGCCCCAACCGCTATATTTGTATTGAGAGAAAGTGCCACAATAGTAACTTACATTCCCTCTTTCCTCCACCATTCAGGACTATTGGCAGCTGTGTCTGTGATTTGCTGCCTCTCAGCCAATCACAGACGCGGCTGCCGGTCCGGCCCCCTGCTCGCAATTTCGCGCAAGCAGAGGGCCTGGCAGTGCGGCGGAGGAAAAAGGGAAGGTATGTAACTATCGGGCACTTTCTGTCTACACAAATATAGCGGTTAGGGCTGGGGGAGGAAGCAGAACATTATGTTAAAAGTTATTAAGAAGGGTGGACATGCCCTTTAAGAAAGCCACTTGCATAAAGAAACAGAACTTGGGTAGGTTAAAATATATTGTTATTTAATAAATTAATAGGACAAATATCATTGAGAGGAACAAGGAAAATGCCTGATTCTACCATTGAGCATAATTTGTTCTTCATGTACAGATAAAACACTGGCACGTTGCAGACATTCGGAAAATAAATATCTAACATATTACGGAATATATTGCACTATGCTGAATTCTCCTCCTTTTCCTGTTAAAATTATATAATTTAGGAACCTTCACAAATATTAGGGTGTATTTTGCAATAGCAAATTTCCTGTGAATTGTGGCTGTTACAGACATATGGGCTTTTAGTCATAATGTAAAGAATGGTTACCCCCCAATAACCTTTGGTAACACTGGGCAATGAGAACGGTAAAGATGAGGCCACACTAGAGCGCCTGCACGTTACTGTCTACTTGTGATGCAATCCCTGTAATATTCAGGTATCAGAGCACATGCGAATCACACCAGAAATGGTGATTGCATGTGCTCTGATAAGCGGATTGCAGCACAACGGACACCAGTGTGCCTAGTGTTGCCTAACCCATTTAGAATTTTTGACAACTCCACCCTCATAATAACATATTTTAGAAAGAATGGCCTATTTAAAATATGTCCTACTATATCCTACTTTGTCCTCTGAATTCATTACTATATGCCTGCTATGCTTCTGGATGCCTCATGGAAACAATTTAGTGACCTGTACTGAGCCTGAGCATGCTCAGAAGAGGCAGACAGGATTAACATTCAGTCATTGGCTGTGATGTCAACTGTCAAATCCATAACTGACAGTTGCTAACTGGAAGAACCAGGAAGCAGAAACAGGGGAAACAGGACATTGTGCAGGATTTCAGGTTAGACTTATATATTTCACATTTCAAACTATTACCGTTTAGGGTTTTGGGGGGTGATTTACCTGTATGTAAGTTTTCATTTTGGGGCTGGACTTGCCCTTTAAATGAGTTATAAGGAAAATAATCATTTAACCAAAGTATAATAGGTGCGCAGACAGTATGATAACGAACAGCAGCATAAATGTACTGGCTTATTAAACTTTTTATGAATATTTATACCACTAGTCACATTGCCTAGTCTGTAGTTCTAAATAGGATAAAATTTGTGCAAAGTTATATTGTAAACGTAAATAAGGCGGCAACAACACAACGTTAAATATACAGGGACACCCGGGATGGTTAGCGCAGTAGGGAATAGCAGATGTTGGTGGTATCACACTTTCGCACTGTCAGGGGAATTTACCAGGGAGAGCTGCGGTCACACAGCGCCCTTTTCTCCTCTTAAAGTTGCGCTAATCGAACGTAAATCGGTTAGCGTGACTTTAAGCCTCGGTTTGTGGTGGCTGCGCGATAACTGGAAGAACCTCTCGAGCACCCATTGCAAACCTATTTACCAGAGGCTGCACGGCTGATTGGACATAAGTATTTAACCCCAGCAGATAGCTAGCTTTAAATACGTATAGTAGGTGCAGGTGAGATTCACCCAGATTCACCTGGGTGAATCTCCCTGTGTGTGTTCAAACAGAGGCCAATCCAATGTCCTCTGTAAAACAGAATGGAACACGTGGTTTTCCCACTTTATATTAATCATTACTTTGTTGCTCCTTTCCTACTGAAATGGTCCATTCACATCAGTTTCTGCTGTACTGTCCCTTTTAACTGGCCCAAATGGGAGGACTTTAAGATTGTTAGACATAGCGCCACACTGAACAATGGTCAGGTTTAGGATACACGCACCAAAGTGACCATTTTTCACTCCTTTCCTTGCTGGTTGGCCCTATGGAAGGGGCTGATCCATACTGATCCCCACTGTGTGATAAATCTCTTTTAGCAGCAATAGTGCAGTGTCTTCAGATGTCCTGTGAAAGAAACAACACAGTTAGGTTAGATTGTGCAGTTGTCCAGGCTATTATTATTATTATTGTGGATTTATATAGCGCCAACATCTTTTACATGTATACATTCACATCAGGCCCTGCCCCGAAGAGCTTACAATCTAAGCACATTTATTTGACACATACAACCTATCAGTCTTTATGATTGTGGGGGAAACCGGAGTGCCCGGAGGAAACCCATGCAAGCAGAGGGGGGAACATACAAACTCCTTGCAGATGTGTCCAAGGGTGGAATCAAAGTCAGGACTTCAGTGCTGCAAGGCATCAGTGCTAACCACTGTACTGAGTGGTGTACAAGGCAGTAAGAGTACATTTATTATTATTATAATCTGTTTTACTTACCTTCCCCAAAGATGCCCAGGAACATACATACAAGACCCGGTCCCCGGTCTGCTTGCAACTTGAAACAGGTGCTCAATCGGTATGTGAAATTTTTTTTATGGGTGGACATACCCTTTAAGCTGTGCTATGGCAAAGCCCTCCTCCCCCCAAAAGGTATCTGCCTACTCCCTCTGCTCAATGAGCTTTTTATAAACTTGAAAATATGCAGAGAAGGCTGCAGGGGAAACGGCAAACCTGCAGAAACGGCATACTCTTGTCAGAATGGAGGCAATAATTATCCTTAAAGGGCATGTCCAACCCCAAAACTAAAATTTGCCTCAGTGCTGGCTCACTGTATGGTGTTAAAAAATCCTTACCATATCCCTCTGCTCCTTATGGTTCTCTTGCAGTGCCTGTCTAAATATCCAGATCCATCTTGGTTGCTTGATGCCCTACCTATAAAAAAAAATTCTCTAGTGTACCCCACCCCAACGGCTATGTTTGTTTTGTAAACAAGCAGCAGAAATTTACTTACGCTCCTACGTTCCCTTGGCTCTCTGCATTGTTGGCAGCCACCTCTGTGATTGGCTGCCTCTCAGCCAAACACAGACGCGGCTGCCTAATCAGCCTCTGATTGCAACTTCTGGAAAGCAGTGGTTCAGGGGAACTTCACACTGCACAGATTCATCTCTTCTGATTGGTGCTTTGTCTTCTGTAAAGTTTCACATGTAGCATTTAATTATCCTTACACTACGGAATGCTGAGTTTTACCCACAGTTGAATTAAATGTTCCTATAGATTTGTTTAGTTTAAATGGCTTAGCTATAAATCATGGATGATGAAACTTGCTTGGCTTTTATGAGGAAGTAAGTAGAAATTTAGACTCTGGCATAGCAGTAGATGTAGTTTACTTGGATTTTGCAAAGGCTTTTGATACAGTCCCCCATAGGCGACTGATGTATAAGCTAAGGTCTGTTGGTCTGGGGAGTCACATTTGTACATGGATAGAAAATTGGTTAATGAATACAATGCAGAGAGTAGTTGTAAATGGGGCTTCATCATTATGGATTAAAGTGCTAAGTGGGGTGCCACATGGTTCTTTGTTGGGCCGCTTCTATTAATCTGTTTATTATGATTTGGAAGTGGGTATTGTCAGCAAGGTTTCTGTCGACCATTAAAAACTTCAGAGGATGTGCAATCGTTGCAGGGGATCTAGATAGATTGTCACATTGGGCTGCTAAGTGGCAGTGAAATTCATGTTGATAAATGTAAGGTGATGCATTTTGGACTTAAAATCTTGTGCTACTTATACTATAAATGGCTCTGTGTTAGTAATCCCTGTTGGAAAAGGATCTTGGAGTTTTGGTGGATAACAAACTTAAAGGTAGCAAGCTGCCAAGCGGCAACAAGTCAGAGCCAGCATGTGTTGTCTTGTATAAAGAGAGGTATGGTTTCAGGGAGGAAAATTTAATTCTCCCTCTTTACAAAGCATTGGTAAGGCCTCATTTGGAATATGCACTGCAATTTTGGAATCCTGTGTACAAAAAGGACATCTTTGAAATACAAAGGGTTCAGAGAAGGGCAACTAAATTAATAAGGGGATTGGGGGAGCTTGAATATGAAGAGAGACTGGAAAGTTACAATTGTGTACGCTGGAGAAAAGGCGCTTGCGTGGGGGATATGATTACTGTGTATATACATTAACGGGCCATACAATAAACTAAAAAAAAAAAAAAGAAAATATACATTTTACAAAATAAAAGCTATGGAACTGTCTTCCGTGACGTTGTTTAGGGCAGGTTCATTGGTCAGTTTAAAAAAAGTTGGATGGTTTCTGCAAACAAGGAGTGTTGCAAGTTACTGGTATTGATACATAAAGTAGAGTTGATCCAGGGGAAATTTCCGATTGCCACTTGGAGTCAGGAAGGAATTTTTTCCCCCTTCATAAATTTGGTGGGTTTTTTGCCTTCCTCTGGATCAACAGTTAGTCAGGAACTGAGGATATTGTTAGATGGGTTGGACTGGATGGACTATGTCTTTATTTAACCTCAAATACTATACACTATAAAGGATATGATCAATTGATATATAGCAATGGCCATACAACAACATTTCTGGTGCATTTTTCACCATAGGTCATTTGGAAATCATTCAAGTTTCTTATCAGTGGAGACAGTAAAACAACAGTTAATGGGCCGCTTAGTAAGCCAGGCCTCCAAACCACCCAGACTACCCTAGGCTTTTCAGACTCCAACCCTGGCCCTCCCACTCGATGAGTTAAGTAAAAAGTAATTCTTTAAAAAGCATTTTACCTTCAAGTATAAGCCAGTAGTATAGTCCAACTCTCCTCTTATTCCATTGTGCAGGAATGAGAAGAAGCCTTAAAGGACATGTCCACCCCCAAAACTATAATCCCCCCCACTACTGGCCCCACCATGTAGTGTAGTTTAATCCTTACCTAACATCCCAGCTCCATAGGGTTCTCCTGTAGTCCCCCCCCCTAAGTCCCAAAACCTGCCAACCAGGAGGATAGCAGAGTCCAATAGGACTCTGCCTCCTCCCTGGCCTCCGGAGAAGTTTGGCATGCGTACTGCAGCCCTTCTCCCCCTCGCTCTCCCTCCCTCTCCCCGATTCCCTCCCCTAGCATTTAACCCCTTTAGTATAGTAATCCCCTGGTCCCCCAGCCCCAACCGCATAATTTTTATTTTAAGAAAGCTCCCAAACTCTACTTACACTCTCCTCTTTCCTCTCCTCCGCTGAGTGAGCTGCGGCAGCCGCGTCCGTGTTTGGCTGCTGCTCAGCCAATCACACACGCGGCTGCCGGTCCTGCCCCTCTGCTTGCATTTCTCGCAAGCAGAGGACCGGGAGCGCGGCGGAGGAAAGAGGGGAGGTAAGTAAGAGTTTGGGGAGCTTTCTTAAAATAAAAATTATGCGGTTGGGGCTGGAGGACCAGGGGGAAGGCTATATTAAAAAGTTGATTTAAGGGTGGACATACCCTTTAAGACTGACCTGGCAGATGTGACCAGAAAGCCCTTGCACTGATTTTCTACTGCTTGTAGCTCAGAAAGAACATTTATAAATGGGATAACTCACGACAATCTTTCACTGGCTTAAACTTCCATAACATACACACGTGATTTGAAAAGAAAGTTTAACATTACTTACCAGTAACAGACATGACTCTGCAGGGCAAACAGATACTCATTGAAACTCTCAATGGGTTTCTCCTGGAGAACATAATCAAAGCGTTGCCCCCTGTTTAACATTCCCACTGAAATTTCCTTTGGTTCTTCCTGCATGGGAACATCTAGTTTCAAAGCTGCGTGAGATTAAAGTAGATTCAGTATAAGAACGGCATCCATGATTACGGCTAAAAGGAGAACTGAAGTCTCCAGACAACATTGCCCCAATAGAAAGAGCACGTAACAAAGATACAAAAAGCTGTGTCTCAACTCTCCCTTTGCAGTGGATGCTGGGTGATTTAGGAAAATAACCTGTGAGGAATAGGGGTCTGCTCCCATAATTCACCTTATCTGGGAACACCTAGCTAAGTGTACCCAGAACACTTCACAAGAAGCTTTAAGCTTTGCTTCCTGAAAACTGACAGCCAATTATGTTACAGCTCAGAGATAATCTTTGCAGTTTACTTCTTTGCTAGCTCTTTGCTGAGCTGCAGCATGGTGGCCAAGACTATACAGCAATTTAACAGGACAGGTTCCACAGAACAGGAAACTGGATGTTGGGCCTAGGCACTGCTCTTGTGGCTATTAGCCAATATCTTCTAAGGTGCTCCCTCGCCAGGTCCTCTACCACGGACCCTCTGCTATAGCACAAGCAAAAAGATTATGCAAGGGGTACTCTTGAGTGAATTCAAGTTTCTTTATTAAATCACATCAGCACACAACGTTTCAGGGATCACTGTCCCCTTCATCAGGTGTAACCCACATACCAACCAAACCCTCTTTTAAAGACCACACTGTGATAGGTCACTCCTACCCTACCCCAGGGGGAGTGGTCTAAGTTTACCCAATATCAAGACACATATTAATGCAAAAAATACAACACTTCTAGAATACTTTTAGTCCTTAGGTGATATATGTTCAGAACAATGTCCATTATTTTAAAGTGTCCATCAGGATTGTTGACTTTAATCCTGGTTTTCCATTACAGGTGTTTGGAAAGAGATCCTGTGAAGTGAAAAATCATAAAAAGCAGAACAACGTCCTTCTTGAATAATGTTATAACATATGGTGCTACCTTTTAACCAATCCCAATAAACCATTTTTGTACATTTAAAAGAATAAAACTATACATTTCCTTAAACTTATCTTTATGTCTTTTCTATATATTACCATAGATGGCAGTATTAAGCACTTCACGCTGATCTACATCTATACTAATAAAAGGCAAAGCCCTCACTCACTCACTCACTCACTCACTAATTCTCCAACTTGCCATGGAGCAGGACGGCTTAACATTGGGCATGTTCATCAGCACCTTATTACAAAAGTTAAGCAGGTTCGTTTTCGAAAAGGCAAAGCCTCACTCACTCACTCATCCACTCATCACTAATTCTCTAATTGCCACCTTCACTCATCCTCATCACTAATTCTCCAACTTGCCTCACTCACACTCATTCTCCAACTTGCCGTGGAGGCAGACGGCTTAAATTTGGCAGGCTCTTATTGCACCGTACTTACAAAAGTAAGCAGGTTTCGTTTCGAAAAGGCAAAGCCCTCTCACTCACTCATCATCATCCACTAATCATCCTAATTCTCCAATTGCCGTGGAGGCAGACGGCTTAAATTTGGAGGCTCATCATTGCACCTTACTTACAAAGTTAAGCAGGTTTCGTTTCGAAAAGGCAAAGCCCTCACTCACTCACTCATCACTATAACATCCACTAATTCTCCAACTTGCCGTGGAGGCAGACGGCTTAAATTTGGCAGGCTCATTCATTGCACCTTACTTACAAAAGTTAAGCAGGTTTCGTTTTCGAAAAGGCAAAGCCCTCACTCACTCACTCATCACTAACTCATCAAATTCTCCAAACTTGCCGTGGAGGCAGACGGCTTAAATTTGGCAGGCTCATTCATTGCACCTTACTTACAAAAGTTAGTAGGTTTCATTTCGAAAAGGCAAAGCCTCAATCATCACTCACTCAACTCACTAATAATTCTCACTGGCCTCAATCCTCACTAATCTCAACTTGCGTGGAGCAGACGACTGAAATTTGGCAGGCTCATTCATTGCACCTTAATTACAAAAGTTAAGCAGGTTTCGTTTCGAAAAGGCAAAGCCCTCACTCACTCACTCACTCACTCACACTAATTCTCCAACTGCCGTAGCGATGGGGCAGACAGCTTAAATTTGGCAGGCTGATTTCATTGCACCTTACTTACAAAAGTTAAGCAAGTTTCGTTTCGAAAAGGCAAAGCCCCACTCACTCACTCACTCACTCATCACTAATTCCCAACTTGCCACCCTCACTCACTCACTCATCACTAATTCTCCAACTGCCTCACTCATCACTCATTCTCCAACTTGCGTGGAGGCAGATGGCTTAAATTTGGCAGGCTCATTCATTGCACAGTACTTACAAAAGTTAGAGGTTTCGTTTCGAAAGGCAAAGCCCTCACTCACTCACTCACTCACTCATCACTAACTCATCACTAATTCTCCAACTTGCCGTGGAGGCAGACGGCTTAAATTTGGCAGGCTCATTCATTGCACCTTACTTACAAAAGTTAAGTAGTTTTCGTTTCGAAAAGGCAAAGCCCTCACTCACTCACTCACTCACTACTAATTCTGCAACTGGCCTCACTCATCACTAATTCTCCAACTGGCCGTGGAGGCAGACGCCTTAAATTTGGCAGGCTCATTCATTGCACCTTACTTACAAAAGTTAAGCAGGTTTCGTTTCGAAAAGGCAAGGCCCTCACTCACTCACTCACTCACTCCACTAATTCTCCAACTTGCCGTGGAGGCAGACAGCTTAAATCAGACAGCTTAAATTTGGCAGGCTGATTCATTGCACCTTACTTACAAAAGTTAAGCATGTTTCATTTCGAAAAGGCAAAGCCCTCACTCACTCACTCACTCATCACTAATTCTCCAACTTGCCGCCCTCACTCAATCACTCACTCACTCACTCATCACTAATTCTCCAACTTGCCTCACTCATCACTCATTCTCCAACTTGCCGTGGAGGCAGACGGCTTAAATTTGGCAGGCTCATTCATTGCACCATACTTACAAAAGTTAAGCAGGTTTCGTTTCGAAAAGGCAAAGCCCTCACTCACTCACTCACTCACTCATCACTAACTCATCACTAATTCTCCAACTTGCCGTGGAGGCAGACGGCTTAAATTTGGCAGGCTCATTCATTGCACCTTACTTAAAAAGTTAAGCAGGTTTCGTTTCAAAGGCAAAGCCCTCACTCACTCACTCACTCATCACTAATTCTCCAACTTGCCGTGGAGGCAGACGGCTTAAATTTGGCAGGCTCATTCATGCACCTTACTTACAAAAGTTAAGTAGTTTTCGTTTCGAAAAGGCAAAAGCCTCACTCACTCACTCACTCACTACTAATTCTGCAACTGGCCTCACTCATCACTAATTCTCCAACTGGCCGTGGAGGCGACGCCTTAAATTTGGGGCTCATTCATTGCACTTACTTACAAAGTTAAGCAGGTTTCGTTTCGAAAAAGGCAAGGCCCTCACTCACTCACTCACTCACTCCAACTAATTTCCAACTTGCCGTGGAGGCAGACAGCTAATCAGACAGCTTAAATTTGGCAGGCTGATTCATTGCACCTTATTACAAAAGTTAAGCAGTGTTTCATTTCGAAAGGCAAAGCCCTCATCATCATCACTCATCACTAATTCTCCAAACTTGCCGCCCTCACTCAATCACTCACTCACTCACTCATCACTATTCTCCAATTGCCTCACTCATCACTCATTCTCCAACTTGCCGTGGAGGCAGACGGCTTAAATTTGGCAGGCTCATTCATTGCACATACTTACAAAAGTTAAGCAGTTTCGTTTCGAAAAGCAAAGCCCTCACTCACTCACTCACTCACTCATCACTAACTCATCACTAATTCTCCAACTTGCCGTGGAGGCAGGACGGCTTAATTGGCAGGCTATCATTGCACCTTACTTACAAAAGTTAAGCAGGTTCGTTTCAAAAAGGCAAAGCCCTCACTCACCACTCACTCATCACTCCTTCTCCAACTTGCCGTGGAGGCAGACGGCTTAAATTTGGCAGGCTCATTCATTGCACCTTACTTACAAAAGATAAGCAGGTTTCGTTTCAAAAAGGCAAAGCCCTCACTCACTCACTCACTCACTCATCACTAATTCTCCAACTTGCCGTGGAGGCAGACGGCTTAAATTTGGCAGGCTCATTCATTGCCCCTTACTTACAAAGTTAAGCAGGTTTCATTTCAAAAGGCAAAGCCCTCACTCATCACTCATCACTAATTCTCCAACTTGCCTCACTCATCACTAATTCTCCAACTTGCCGTGGAGGCAGACGGCTTAAATTTGGCAGGCTCATTCATTGCACCTTACTTACAAAAGTTTAAGCAGGTTTTGTTTCGAAAAGGCAAAGCCCTCACTCACTCATTTCATCACTAATTCTCCAACTTGCCGTGGAGGCAGACAGCTTAAATTTGGCAGGCTGATATTGCACCTTACTTACAAAGTTAAGCAAGTTTCATTTCGAAAAGGCAAAGCCCTCACTCACTCACTCTCACTCATCACTAATTCTCCAACTTGCCACCCTCACTCTCACTCATCACTATTCTCCAACTTGCCTCACTCATCACTCATTCTCCAAATTGCCGTGGAGGCAGATGGCTTAAATTTGGCAGGCTCATTCATTGCACCGTACTTACAAAAGTTAAGCAGGTTTCGTTTCGAAAAGGCAAAGCCCCTCACTCACACTCATCACTAACTCATCACTAATTCTCCAACTTGCCGTGGAGGCAGACGGCTAAATTTGGCAGGCTCATTCATTGCACCTTACTTACAAAAGTTAAGCAGTTTCGTTTCGAAAAGGCAAAGCCCTCACTCACTCACTCACTCATCACTAACATACTCACTAATTCTCCAACTTGCCGTGGAGGCAGACGGCTTAAATTTGGCAGGTCATTCATTGCACCTTACTTACAAAAGATTAAGCAGGTTTCGTTTCAAAAGGCAAAGCCCCACTCACTCACTCACTCATCATCAACTTATCACTAATTCTCCAACTGCCGTGGAGGCAGACGGCTTAAATTTGGCAGGCTCATTCATTGCACCTACTTACAAAAGTTAAGAGGTTTCATTTCAAAAAGGCAAAGCCCTCACTCACTCATCATCATCTTCACTAATTCTTCAACTTGCCTCACTCATCATAATTCTCAACTTGCCGTGGAGGCAGAAGGTTTAAATTGGCAGGCGCATTCATGCACCTTACTTACAAAAGTTAAGCAGGTTTCGTTTCTAAAAGGCAAAGCCTCCTCACTCACTCATCAATTCTCCAACTTGCCTCACTCATCACTAATTCTCCAACTTGCCGTGTGAGGCAGACGGCTTAAATTTGGCAGGCTCATTCTTGCACCTTACTTACAAAAAGTTAAGCAGGTTTTGTTCGAAAAGGCAAAGCCCTCACTCACTCACTCATCACTAACTCCCAACTTGCCGTGGAGGCAGACGGCTTTAATTTGCAGGCTACTCATTGCACCTACTTACAAAGTTAAGCAGGTTTGTTCGAAAAGGCAAAGCCTCACTCACTCACTCACTCACTCACTCACTCACTCATCACAATTCTCCAACTTGCCTCACTCATCACTAATTCTCCAACTTGCAGTGGAGGCAGAGGCTTAAATTTGGCAGGCTCATTCATTGCACTATTACAAAGTTAAGCAGGTTTGTTGAAAAGAAAGCCCTCTCACTCACCACTCATCACTAACTCATACATTCTCCAACTTGCCGTGGAGGCAGACGGCTTAAATTTGGCAGGCTCATTCATTGCACCCTTACTTACAAAGTTAAGCAGGTTTCGTTTCAAAAAGGCAAAGCCCTCACTCACTCACTCAATCACTCACTCATCACTAATTCTCCAACTTGCCGTGGAGGCAGACGGCTTAAATTTGGCAGGCTCATTCATTGCACCTTACTTACAAAAGTTAAGAGGTTTCATTTCAAAAGGCAAAGCCCCCACTCACTCACTCTCACTAATTCTTCAACTTGCCTCACTCATCACTAATTCTCCAACTTGGTGGAGGCAGATGGTTTAAATTTGGCAGGCGCATTCATTGCACCTTACTACAAAGTTAAGCAGGTTTCGTTTCTAAAAGGCAAAGCCCTCACTCACTCACTCATCACTAATTTCCAACTTGCCTCACTCTCACTAATTCTCCAATTTGCCGTGGAGGCAGACGGCTTAAATTTGGCAGGCTCATTCAGGCACCTTACTTACAAAAATTAAGCAGTTTTGTTTCGAAAAGGCAAAGCCCTCACTCACTCACTCATCACTAACTCTCCAACTTGCCGGGGAGGCAGACGGCTTAAATTTGGCAGGCGTCATTCATTGCACCTTACTTACAAAGTTAAGCAGGTTTCGTTTCGAAAAGGCAAAGCCCTCATCACTCATCACTAACTCATCAATATTCTCCAACTTGCCCTGGAGGCAAACGGCTTAAATTTGGCAGGCTCATTCATTGCACCCTACTTACAAAAGTTAAGCAGGTTTCGTTCGAAAAGGCAAAGCCTCACTCACTCAATCACTCACTAATCACTAATTCTCCAACTTGCTGTGGAGGCAGATGGCTCTTAAATTTGGCAGGCTCATTCATTCACCTACTTACAAAGTTAAGCAGGTTCGTTTCAAAAAGGCAAAGCCCTCACTCACTCACTCATCACTAACTCATCACAATTCTCCAATTGCGTGGAGGCAGACGGCTTAATTTGGCAGGTCATTCTTGCACCTTACTACAAAAGTTAAGCAGGTTTCGTTTCGAAAGGCAAAGCCCTCACTCAATCACTCATCACTAATTCCACTTGCCTCATAATCACTAATTCTCCAACTTGCCATGCAGGCAGACGCTTAATTGGCAGGCTCATTCATTGCACCTTACTTACAAAAGTTAAGCAGGGTTTCGTTTCGAAAAGGCAAAGCCCTCACTCACTCACTCACTCATCACTAATTCTCCAACTTGCCTCACTCATCACTAATTCTCCAACTTGCCGTGGAGGCAGACGGCTTAGATTTGGCAGGCTCATTCATTGCACCTTACTTACAAAGTTAAGCATGTTTGTTTTCGAAAAGGCAAAGCCCTACACTACTCATCACTATCTCAACCAACTTGCCGTGAGGCAGCGGCTTAAATTTGGCAGGCTCTTCATTGCACCTTACTTACAAAAGTTAAGCAGGTTTCGTTTCGAAAAGGCAAAGCCCTCACTCAATCACCATCAATTCTCCAACTGCCGTGGAGGCAGACAGCTTAAATTTGGCAGGCTCATTCATTGCACCTTACTTTACAAAAGTTAAGCAGGTTTTTGCGTTTAGAAATACACCTGTAACGGTGAGTACTGACATTGCACCGTAACGGTGAGGATCTGACATTGACCCTAACGTGAGTATCTGACATTGCACAGACTGGTTGGTCCAATTTCAACAAAAATTTGGTATGCATATATCCTTTACCAATAAAAGATTAACAAAATATTTTTTAGGGTGGGGGTGAATGGGGGGGGAATAGAATTTTGAACTCCTGCCACACTAAGGCTGGACCGATTTTTACCAAAAATTCAGGGGTTGTGGGGGGACTGCTGCTGAGGTGTAAGGAGAAGTGTTTGGAGGGTGGACAGAGAGGAATAGTGGGGGGTATTAGGGGCAGATGGGGAGGGGGGTGGGGGTTATTTTCACCAAAATTTCATAGTTGAATAAAAAGTATAATATTAAATTAATGAGTTGCATTATCGTAAAGCTATTGATTGTCTTTCTTAATAATCAAGTGCCGAGTGATACAGCAATCTTGATACATTATGCTTTTCTTACTAAAAACGTTATTTCAATACATCTCCGCTGCGAAGCGCGGAGTATTTAGCTAGTTGATTCTACATGGTTGCTATACTAATTTACCATTTTAACATAACAATAAAGTGTTACATAAGCGGCAAACTTAGGTACTAGATGCAGAAAGGATTCTATAACCTCACAAAGCTATTCAGACCTGATTCTTCATTCAGCGTATTCAGTTGTCTATCCAAACGGCTCCTTTTTTTAGTAACTTTTATTCGTATCACCCCTCTGCTATGTTCTTTCACTACTTCTAGTGTTTGCCATTTTAACTGGGGCTATTGATGTTTACATTCATGAAAGTGTCTGCTTATAGGTGTCTCGTACCTGGAATTAGCGCCATATAGTTCTTAACGTCCCGTTTAGCTCACTGATGTGGTTTTTATTTCTGTGTTTGGTTTTCCCTACATGTCCCTTTCCACAGGGGCACTTTAGCAAGTATACCCTCCTTTGGTATTGATGTGGAAGTTCCTTTAAACTGTCTTCTTGTTCCACTCAAGAACAGGCCGATGGACAGCCAAGAAGTTGAGTGCATGTGCGTCCTTCCAGTGCTGTTAATTTGCAAACAGATGTAGAGTGCTGCCACCATTGCTGCAGAGATTAAATAGGTGGGAGGTCAGCCTGTCAGTGCTCAGACCCTACACAGCTCACTGCATCAATTGTCTGTATGCTGTTGTCTCACAGGAAGCTTATTCTAAAGATAATGCTTGAAGAAAGAGACAAGGACATGGATTACTGGAACCAAATCCTGCGATCTGACGAGACCAAGATAACTATTTCATCAGATGGTGTTAAGCTGGGTACCACACTTGCCAGATTTTTGAAAGATGACAGACAGGATCTGCAAGATACAACAGTCCCGAGCATTGTCCCTATGCAACAATATACAACAGCATAGGGAGAACGTTTGGGACTGTGTGTTCCCTCGCGGGGACTCCCCTATAGGGAGTGCAAGTGGTAGAGGAGAATTTTCCCTCTTTCGAACGAAGTTCAGGTATCTGTGCGCCCGTTCGGAAGGAAAGCTAGTACACACGTACCGATAAGCCCTGATACCATCTGTTTTGACGGTATTGGGGGTATCGCTACTGTGTTACTAGCTTAAAGCATATGTGGCAAGTAGTACCCACTCATTTCCAATCTAATGTTACACCTAGTGCGACTCTGTGTGAATTCCCTGACAGTGCATTTCCAATCATAATGTTACCCCTATTGCGGACTCCGTGTGAATTCCCTGACAGTGCATTTCCAATCAAATGTTACACCTGTGGACTCTGTGTGAATTCCATGACAGTGCATTTCCAATCATAATGTTACACCTAGTGCGACTCGTGGAATTCCCTGACAGTGCATTCCAATCATAATGTTACAACCTAGTGCGATAACCGTGTGAATTCCATGACAGTGCATTTCCATTAATGTTACACCTAGTGCGAATCCGTTGTGAATTCCCTGACAGTGCATTTCCATCATAATTTTACACCTAGTGCGACTCCGTGTGAATTCCTGACAGTGCATTTCCAATCATAATGTACACCTAGTGCGATTCCGGTGAATTCCCTGACAGTGCATTTCCAATCATAATGTTTACACCTAGGTGCGGACTCCGTGTGAATCCCTGAAGTTGCATTTCCATCATAATGTTACACCTAGTGCAATTCCGTGTGAATTCCCGACAGTGCATTTCAATCATAATGTTACACCTAGTGCGATTCCGTTGTGAATTCCCTGACAGTGCATTTCCAATCATAATGTTACACCTAGTGCGATTTCCGTGTGTGAATTCCCTGACAGTGCTTTCCAATCCTATACACCTAGTGCGATTCTGTGTGAATTCCCTGACAGTGCTTTCCAATCATAATGTTACACCTAGTGCGATTCCGTTGGGGAATTCCCTGACTGCATTTCCAATCTAATGTTACCCTAGTGCGACTCGTGTGCGATTCGTGGAATTCCCTGACGTGCATTTCCAATCATAATGTTACACACTAGTGCGACTCCGGTGTGAATTCCTGACGTGCATTTCCAATCATAATGTTACACCTAGTGTAGCTGTGTGAATTCCCTGACAGTGCATTTCCAATCATAATGTTACACCTAGTGCGACTCCGTGTGAATTCCTGACAGTGCATTTTCAATCATGTTACACCTAGTGCGACTCCGTGTGAATTCCCTGACAGTGCATTCCTATATTATGTTACACCTAGTGCGATTCCGTGTGAATTTCCCCTGACATGCATTTCCAATCATAATGTTACACTAGTGCGGATTCCGTGTGAATTCCCTGACAGTGCCTTTCCAATCATAATGTTACACCTAGTGCGATCCGTGTGGAATTCCCTGACAGTGCATTTCCAATCATAATGTTTACACTAGTCGATTCCGTGTGAATTCCCTGACAGTGCATTCCAATCAAATGTTACACCTAGTGCGCTACGTTGTTGAATTCCCTGACAGTGCATTCCAATCATGTTTACACCTAGTGCGACTCCTGGTGAATTCCGACAGTGCATTTTCAACATAATGTTACACACTAGTGCGATTCGTCTGTGAATTCCTGACAGTGCATTTATACATATGTTAACCTAGTGCCCGATTTCCGTGTGAATTCCCTGACAGCGCATTTCCAATCAAAGTTTACACCTAGTGCGAATCCGTGTGTGAATTCCCTGACAGTGCATTCCAATCATAATGTTACACACTAGTGTGACTCCGTGTGATTCCCTGACGTGCATTTCCAATCATAATGTTACACCTAGTGCGACTCCTGTGGAATTCCCTGACAGTTGCATTCCAATCATAATGTTACAACCTAGTGCGATTCCGTGTGATTCCCTGACAGTGCATTTTCAATCATAAGTTACACCTAGTCGATAGTCGCGTGTGAATTACCTGACAGCGAATTTCCAATCATAATGTACACCTAGTGCGATCCGTGTGAATTCCCTGACATGCATTTCCACATAAGTCATAATGTTACACCTAGTGATGATACCCGTGTGAATTCCCTGACAGTGCATTTCCAATCATAATGTTACACCTAGTGGACTCCGTGTGAATTCCCTGACAGTGCATTTCCAATCATAATGTTACACCTAGTGCGATACCGTGTGAATTCCCTGACAGTGCATTTCCAATATAATGTTACACCTAGTGCGACTCCGTGTGAATTCCCTGACAGTGCATTTTCAATCATGTTACACCTAGTGCGATTCCGTTGTGAAATTCCCTGACAGTGCATTTCCAATCATAATGTAACACTATGCGAATACCGTGTGATTCCCTGACAGTGCATTCCAATCATATGGTTACATAGTGCGACTCCGTGTGAATTCCCTACAGTGCATTCCAATCATAATGTTACACCTAGTGCGATACCGTGTGAATTCCCTGACAGTGCATTCCATCATAATGTACACCTAGTCGATACCGTCGTGAATTCCTGACAGTGCATTTCCAATCATAATGTTTACACCTAGTGCGATACCGTGGTGAATTCCCTGACAGTGCTTCCATCATAATGTTACACCTAGTGCGACTCCGTGTTGAATTCCTGACAGTGCATTTCCAATCATTATGTACACACTAGTTCGATTCCGGTGCATTCCCTGACAGTGCATTTCCAATCATAATGTTACACTAGTGTGATTTCACGGTGTGAATTCCCCTGACAGTGCATTTCTCTCAATCCATAATGTTTACACGTAGTGCGGACCTGTGTGATTCCCTGGACAGTGACTTTCCAATCATGAGTGTACACCTAGTGCGACTCCGTGTGAATTCCCTGACAGTGCAGTTTCCACACTCATAATGTTACCCTAGTGCGATTCCTGTGAATTCCCTGACAAGCACATTTACAATTGTGCCAACCATTTTCTACAAATTGGTTTTGTGCTAATTTTATTCCTTCTACTTTCCACAGAAGGTCCGAGTCTGGAACTGCTGCAGCTTCTACAGTTGGTGTGGGGTAAAATGCCAGGGGTGGTCCGTGTGAATGTTGCAGGCTGTCCGCAGTGAACCAGAGGGGTCAGTGCCCATTCGTGTAATACAAACCTTCTTTCAATTCTACAAAGTCAAGTTAGTGAGCCTTCTGTTCAGATAATCACAGTGTACTATTAAACACAAATACAGGGGTACCAAATGCATCCTATTCCTTCCCTTATGGGGGGGATTAGAATGGGTTCACAACTCCCCTCTTCTACAACACACCATTGGCTCCATCCGATATGCCACAGGGTCAAACTGTAATCGGAAAGAAGAAACTGATACTTAACTACAAAACACAAGCAAAATATCACTGGAAAATAATCCAGTAACACAAATGAAAAATGACAGCACTCGCTTCTATCGTGTGATAAAGTACATTCATAGATAACACTAGGCAGCAATCTATCTGTCTGATTCATTTTTAAAGGACAACTTCACATACAAAACTTGTTTTTTAAAACCAGTAATGTAGTATTATTTAAGATGATTGAATTCTATACAATATTACACTTTAGATACCCACTGGGTGGTAGATGTTGAAGAAATGCTTGCAGGTTGGGAAGTGGTATTTGGGATCAATCATCTTCAAACCACGCACTGTCAAGTACATTCCAATTGGTGAGCCCCAAGCAAAGAAAACTTCTGGCTGAAAGCTTAGCTGTGGGTATCGGACTGCAACCTGATAACAAGATGACATAAGAATTCCAAGGTCACAAGCCAAGGTCAACTTCCCCATCTTGAAGACCTATTTACCCATATTCATTTTATATTTAGAGGTAAGGTATTGGTCAAAATATTTTTTCCTGATAAACTGATACATTTTTTACCCATAAAGATTTTTCTAGCTGCTTTTCACACAAAGATACATCTCTGTCAAGTTAATAAAATATTTCACTAAATAAAAAACAGAAGTTATTTATTGAACCCATTCCTGGCTCAGGGATGCTCATTCTAAGTAACCCAGGGACAGGACGAGGAGCTGTCCAATGTGAGGAATTAACTAAAAGGCATGTTGTAATGAAATATGTCAATTAACAGAGGGATATATTTATGTAGAATGCAGCTAAATGGCAACTAACACACAACGATAAACTACACATGTATTTTATTATTGGCCCCTATAAACCTCACATTCAGGTAATAGATAATATCTTGCGCAATGATTTTTTTTTTTTCCATACCCTACTGTTCATGTCGCACCCTTTTGGCCCTGTCATACCACTGCCCCATTAAAAATGACTCACAACAACTGTAAGTGCTCCCCACTGTTCTGTCCCTTTTGCCACTTTATTTTATCTTTCATTTGTTAAACCAAATACTATCTTCCTCTACACATATTGATCAATGGAATAAGCACCTGTTATTTTTAAAAATGGTACTTTTTTTTGCATGTTCACTCATTAGAGGCATAACCTCTTTCCAAACAGAATGATCCTTTACATCACTATACTTTTCTATAAAGTCTCCCCACTTAGAATGTGAAACAACATAATCAATCCAATGACACATCTTTTTCAGGACCTCATATGTAGATTACCCATGGTTGCTGTGCAAGTGATATAGCTAACATTAAAGGGTTTTATTTACGGTCATCCTACCTATATCCCAATCATACTACACCTCTTTCTAACCCTGTCAACCCCCTTTTTTTCCCCCTCTTCCCCTTCTGTGCTACACACCCAGTATGGAAGGTCCTCCCACCTAACTAGATTTCAATCTGGGTTTACTGACACCCCTGCTAAGTGGCCATACAATAGATTACTAGACTATAGGGACAATATTGACAATATTTCCCTGGTCTACCTATCCCGGCTTATACAGATTTGGCCAAAGGTCACTTCACTTATCAACATTCTTTTATTGGGTCGCTTAGTCGCGGACCTCCATTGATCCATTTTCCACAAATTGACCACTGCATCTGCTCCCACACAACTGTCCCAGATTTTCCCCATTTTTTTCTTTTCCCCCCCTCCCCCCTTCCCTGACCTTTTATGTGAAGCTTCAGCCACATATCACCCAAGTGCCTATAAATGTCCCCATGAAGACCTTCCGTCAAACTTGCGACCAGTTGGCACGACACTTGGGTTTTCCCCGACCCCCTCTTCCCCACCATTCAGTGGCCGTATTGTGTCCTCCCCCCTCCCTTGGCCTTAAGTAGTTTTGTAGCATGTATCCAACTATATGATCATGATAATTGTTCTACACTACTGTGTGAAAAACGCCTCAATGTTTGGAAAAACCAACTACTATAAAATTACAAATATTGTACCAGCCAGATGACTGTATACAGGCCTTATAATTCCCATAACCCCCAGAACGACTATATAATGATATTACGATAACCTCCCTAGTGATTTGTTTACTACCCATAGCTACACTGTCCCTATCTGCCTTTCTTGTCTCACACTCTCCCCTGTTCGATCAGGCAACAGGGCGTTTCAAAAACTTTTATTGCTCACTCAACCTGTCCATCCACCATCAAAAATACTCATGTTC
Source organism: Hymenochirus boettgeri (assembly GCA_019447015.1). Taxonomy (NCBI): domain Eukaryota; kingdom Metazoa; phylum Chordata; class Amphibia; order Anura; family Pipidae; genus Hymenochirus; species Hymenochirus boettgeri. The sequence continues at coordinate 244,574,647 of CM033471.1, forward strand.
ACAACATTGGTGGTGCAAACAGGTGACAGGAGAGGCTGTTTGGGTTCCATTCGTGGGGGACTTACTGTACCGGTAATCCGATATGGAAAAGGAAGATGGAACGTGTGTTATAAAAGCACCAAAACAAAGAGATCCATTATACAACATGATAAGCATATAAAGTCTGACCTATTAGAATACATCCCATTTGGTAAACACTTGAACTAGGTAGACACTACAGGGACCACAGTCCTCGAGAGATCAAGAATCAATGGTTTTTGACTCGCACTTTGTTTTATTAAGCTTCTCAGCATACACCTCGTAACCTCTTTGCAGACCCTTCATTTTACAGGGGGATGCTACCCCATTCCTGTCCTCTGTAGAGCGACCCCTTGAAGTTTCTTCAGGTCCATGCTGTGACCGCAGTTAGTTACAAGTAGTGCCAGGACACTCCCTTTGGTAGCGGCTCCCATGCAGTTGTTCAATAAAAGGAGGATTTCGATTTTGATGCGGCAAATTATCAAACACCCTGGAGCATTAGATTCACGCACATTTGCGTTGCCATTTTAATTATACAAGATATTAAATGAAGAGAAATTACACTTGGTTACTTTTAATAAACCTTTTCATTGGTTGAGCAGCCAACACCCATTTCCACTTCCTCAACTGAACACCCCTCTGTCGCCTTCCACACATGCTGACCTTGGATCTTTCTTCACTTGCGACCCTAAGGACCACTTCCCAAATCCATGTCAGGTAATTTTTCCAGAGCATAAGCCCCTCAAACCAATTTTAAAATTTTATATACATAATGCCCCTTTCTTTATTATAGTTTTTTTCGCTGACCCACACTGGACCAAAAGCCTCTCTACGTTCCTCCTGGCAGTATGGAAACCCCACCGCTCTTAGAACACCGTTTATTATTAAGGACTTTATTATTATTCGGATAGCCAAAAGTGAGGCCATTGTCTTGTTTGCCATTGCTGTTGCCCTGTGATAACAAACCATGGGGTACAGGATTGAATAAAAATGTAAAATTTAAGGGGTGAGGGTTTATAGATTTTTGTATTGCACCTGTTTAATATGCATAGCGGCCTGCCAAGTGGGTTAACCAAAGTTTTTTTTCTACTCGGTGGTCCAATTGTTTAACACCCTAGCATAGCCTTCAACCTTGGTGGTTGTATCATTTGTGGCTTTTTGTACCTGACACCAAACTAATGTCCTTGGCTCCTGTGAGTATGAACAAATTTCACTAAACACAAGCCTAACTGGAATCCCCTGAAACACTTGATAGGACTGGAGGAGTCATTCAGGGCAGATTTGCCCCACCGCTTGCAGCCTTCGCACTGGGATTGCACAACGGCCTGGGGCGTTCCCCGGTTTTGTGGCGGCGGCCGGGGGAAATCTGCGGGCAATGGCTGGGCACCAGTTTGAGGGTGGTTGGATTAGGGGTCACGGGAAGGTTAAAGTGGGAGGAGCTTTGTACATGGTCCTGTCTCTGTTATTCCTGACATAAATTGACCCGTTCCTGTGAGTGAAACAGAATTATGAGGTGGGGAACTTGACCAAGAGTCCCTTGTATTCGAAGAAATTTGCTATTAACGTGATCCATTTACGTTAAACAGGACATTGGAGATAAACGAATGGGAAACTAAACAATTTCGGTTGGTGCGCGCGCTTCGCGGGTGTGGTGTATTAGAAGGCGACAGTTGTCCGGTCCACCTTTTCGGTAGGCACCATGCAATCTGCCAACCTCTGTGAATCAACTGCAATATGTATAGGACATGGGAGCCAGACGCCTCCGTGGGGATGTTCTGTGTCACGGGTGTGGTGGGTATCATTTGGAAGCTAGCGGAGGGGGAGAGTCTAAGTTCCGCTGGCAGCTCTGAAGGCATTGCAGAGATTGGGCAAACGTTCTGTAGGGACAGCATTCACTGGTGGGGCCAGTATAGGCGTGGGCGGAAGTGGGAAGGGACAGGACCGGAAGGGTTTTTAGGGGCAGGGCGAGGGGCTGGGTTGTTGCCCGCCTTATCCCATCCCAATAGATGTCCCCCCATCCCCCTTCGGATCCGACCCGTTTGCGATTCGAGGCACAGCTCCGGAATTAGCCGGTCTGGGGAGCTTGGCGTAAGACTATGGAGCCATCGCGGGACTGTGCACATTTAGCTATCCAAGGAATCTGATCAGTAAACACAGGGATGCGCCTAGGCAGGCGGCCTTAGGGGACTCCAATTAGAAAGTGATAGGGTATTGCGGCCAAGACCTAAAGGCCGAACTGGGGTGTTGACATCGCCTGGTGTAGGATCGCCCACAATGTGTGGTAGCCTCTTGGTCCTAGACATATTTATTGGGGGGGCTGCGGGTGACCGGTGCTTGGCTCACCTTGGCTGCCAAGTCCCCCACAGTTAGAGGAGAGAGGAGAAGCCTTAACCTGCTTTTCGAGGGGGGAGCTAGGGGGCTCGTTCTTCACGCAAGCCCCACCAGGACCTCCCGGCCTAGCGGCGCTTTCTTCCCGCTGGCCCTCCAAAGCTTTGCATTAGGGATAAATGCACGGAGAACAGCTCGATTAGCGTATGGGCGGCTCTACCTCGAGAACCAGGGATCTCTTCGGAATGCTGGCAGACTCACGTCTCCCAACTTCTTCTGTTACCGCTCACTCATCACTAATTCTCCAACTTGCCGTGGAGGCAGACGGCTTAAATTTGGCAGGCTCATTCATTGCACCTTACTTACAAAAGTTAAGCAGGTTTCGTTTCAAAAAGGCAAAGCCCTCACTCACTCACTCACTCATCACTAATTCTCCAACTTGCCGTGGAGGCAGATGGCTTAAATTTGGCAGGCTCATTCATTGCACCTTACTTACAAAAGTTGAGCAGGTTTCGTTTCAAAAAGGCAAAGCCCTCACTCACTCACTCATCACTAATTCTACAACTTGCCGTGGAGGCAGACGGCTTAAATTTGGCAGGCTCATTCATTTTAGTTCTCCTTAATTTGGATTTCTGTACTTCATCTCACACATTGCCTTTTCTGTTTTTGATAAATAATGGGGTTAGCAGGTAAACAGCACAAATTGCCAATTGCAATATATTTCCCAACCAAAATCTTAAAATCTTCCCAACCAGTATCTTAAAATTTCTTTAAAACTCTTTCCAGATAATAGCAACTATTCCATAAACCTTTATCCAGATTTTTTATGAAAGAACCATGTTTTAATTTACATCTTCAAGGAGTTCAGTGAAGCAGATGGCAGGATCCATGACATTGACTGCTTATTTTCAAGTCCAAGCTTGTTATTGCAGCTGCATCATTGCATAATTTCTCTGTTGTGGACAGCAATGCCTGTTTCATTAGGTTTATAAGATTTGTACATGCAGCTGAAGGCCACCACAGGAGTCATTGGTACAGGAGTGGGGCCAAGCTCATGGAGGCCTATAATCAGAATTGTCACGGACTGGCCCTCTGCTCTGGGCATCTTAAGCTTACCGCTATTTATGGGCAACCCTCAACTACTTGAAAGCCAGGGAGGGCAATAGAGTTAGCAAGAAACTGGTAAGTCATTCCATATTCAGATTTGCGGATCTCGTGAAAATCCCGAAGATTCGAAAATCCAAAAATGGGACATATTTTTGGAACACATTTCAACGTTCAAAGCTATTTTCGATAGCCTCAAAAAGCCTTGAATGTTTGATAATCCTCGAAAATTACTTCCTACTTTTGATCCGGAAGTACCTAGAGAAAAACTGACAGTGAGAAGGGAAGCCTATTAATGCAGGCAAAGGGGTCACATCACTACAAGCTGGCACATGGCTGAAAAAAGTAAGTGTTAAGCAGGAAGTAATATTGCTTAAGGGACAGTTCAGTGGAAATTATTAATATTTGTTAAATTGTTAGTTTGTGTTACTTAGTTATTCTTCACATTTTTAATTTACAATTTGAAAAATCAGTTTATTTACCCTTTGCTGTTCCCTGCTGTTGACATTAGTGAGCTGACATTTCAGGGTCAAGGGCAAGACAATAACGGTCTCTACTAGGGGTCCTGCAAACAGGAAGTCAGTATTTCAGAAGCATTTATTTATACACAGACAAAAGCTGAATGGGCAGGTTAATGTCATTGGGATGGAAAAATACTTTTTTCTGAAAGCATTTGTATTTGCACTGAACTTCCCCTTAACTTTTAAGCAATAACTTCTAACAATTGTATCTAGAGATGTGATTTAGGTTTTATTTGAAGGTATATGGAAGGCTTTTTATATCATTCTTTCTAAGAATTCGAGACCAAATTACCTAGACATGAAATGAACCCATAATGAGACCAATAATCTTTCAGATTCATCCTTGCATGCTCTTTAGATGTAAAACCAGAGAAAAATGGAAATTACCAGAAGTCACTGTTCCCTCTTTAGATGTTCACACGGAGCAGCAGTGTAGATTATTGAATAATTACATATATATTTACCTCCCCAAGCCTTAAGTGTCTCTCCTACACAAGTCAAAGGGTTTAAATGTCTTATTTTGGAATATGGAGAATGTTATACTCTACTCTGATGGGTGCTGACTAAAGATGAACCCAAACCCGGTTCTGAAGCTGATTTCATGGATTCACTTGAACTCGAACCTTTGCAGATTTCTGAATTTTGGGGATTTTTCTGAACCTAAAACTGATTCAATACTTACATGAACGATCAGAATTTTTGGAAATTAAAAATCGTAAATTTCCAATATTTCTAAAAATCATCAATTTTCGAACTGTCTAGAAACCTTGAAAATACACTCAGAATGCCAAAACTGGAAGCACGGTACAGGACAGAGGGTTTTTTATTAAGGATTTTGGCCATTTTACGTGTTTCCTCAGACAATTTACCAGTCTGAGCCATTTACAGTAAATTATCATTGTTATGTTCATCTTAATTTTAGGCAGGATTTTTTTAATACAAAAAAAAAATGAAATGTCCTGCAGCAAAACTATGGGCCAACATCGTTTAAGTCCTCCATTGACGTATAATTCAGATCTCACAACTTATCGAGGAGAAGCTTACTTATATGATACTGGTCCCTTCACTTGACCCCCGGTTACTTTCATTAGTGTATGACACTGAAGTCATACATAATAATTCGTTTTTTTGTAGTAACAACTACTCACCTGTCCATCTGGGTGGTCCAGGTGCTTCCAGCCCCGGACCCTCGCTTCGTCCGTGATCCAATAACTGAAAACACCTCACTCCAATCGTAGGCACGGAAAGATCACTATGGTGGTGTGGATTAAGCAAAACAGAATTTTATTTAAGCCATGACATTTAAAACGGGTTACACTCATGGCCTAGGATTTTTTTAACTCCCATTGACTTCAATTTTTTTTTTTTAAATCTGAAAATCTGCAAGCAGAACGTTTTTCAGTAAGTTCGGCCATCTCTTAGTGCTGACCTTAAACCAAATGTTATACCAGGAAACATAGAAGCTCGTTCTTTGAAAGCTTACATTTTCACATCTTTTATTTAAGTCAGTTGAAGGTAAATATTATACCCAAGATGAATTCACCAGGTAATAATAAAAGAACATGTTGGAAATCAGTTCCAAATCAAACAAATCGCACAAACACAGGTATATATATATAAAGTTGCAGAATAAACATAATTATATTATTTTGGCAAGTTCAGGATTCCTCTGCTTGAGTAAACCTGTAAGACTTTTGAGACATCTCTGTGTTATTGGCAGGTACATCAATAGACCTTAAGTTTGTCTGTTACGGCAATTCCTCACAATATGTAATAAACCTTTTCAGTAGTTAGTCTATGTTCCCGTATTTGAACGGAGTAGGCAAAAAAGTTTGCGGACTACCAGACAAGAAACACAAGCAAAGCTTTTATGTGTTCATAAGAGGACTGTCTGATTGTAATGGAATCTTAGTTCTTTGTGATGATGTTTAGTTTAATTGAATGTAAATTGTAAGTATAGTTTGGATATAAAGTTGACAGTAAAATTCATACTATAACCAGTGGCATAAAGCCATCCACACGTGTATAAAATCATTTTTAATTAGCGGTTCTCAACACTTTTTAACCTGTGGTGCTCTATACTATGAACGTGCATTTTTCCGGTGTGCGCATCTACCCCATCTTTGTAGAGTGCGCTATACTACTCTGCACTGTTGTAGTGCTGCACTCTTGACAATACGGTGTGTCCTGGTGTACCATTTGAAAACACTTTTTAAAATTAATTGATTTGGAACTAGTAAACCAGACAGGGACGTTTGAGGCATAAGCAACCTAGCCGAGCAGCTAGTGCCACCATTAATTTTTTTTTTTTTAAAGGACGGGGAGTGCTTATCGACCAAAGCGCAACAAATTGTTACCATGTAGTTTCCTGTAGCCTCTCTTTGCAGCCATTAAATCATTTTGGCTGAGTTTTCACTTAGCAAAGACTAATCCAAGAGGTGGGTGGGGGGGGGATGTTTCAGTTGGAAAGGGGGCACCAGGGAAGATTTGCGTTTGCAACAAATTGGCTACAACCAACCCTGAAATCAAAAGTTAAAATACAATACAGCTGCTCTGTGTTTATGGTGACTGACAAACCAATTAAAGGGGAAGTTCAGTGCAAATACATATGCTTTTCAGAAAAAAGATCAGTATTTTGCTCCCAATGACCGATTTGCCAATTCAGCATTTGTCTGTATATCAATAAATGCAACGAAAATACTGACTTCCTGTTTGCAGGACCCCTAATGAGACAGTTATGGACTTGCAGTTGACCCAGCGCCTGGGTTGATTAAGTTGCTCAGTAGAGATCTGAGCAGTTGACTCATCCAACAGCCAATCAGTAGAAGTTACTGTTAGGAAATTCCACATTAGCGTGCATTCTGGGAAGAAGAAGGACTGTTAGAACCTGAAATGTCAGATCACTAATGTCAACATGGAACAGCAAAGGGTATGAAATCAATGATTTCAAAAAACAAGATAATAGAGAATAATGAAGACATTACACAAACTAACAATTTAACAAACATTGATAATTTCCACTGAACTGTCCCTTTAAGTGTAACAGGCATTATTATTGTTACTATACATGGCATCGCGGAAGAGGCCCAACCGCTTTGGCCAATAATGGGTGTGTTTATACGCATTCGCTCAGGCATCGCAGTCTATCAACCATCGGACGTGTGAATGTAGCTTGATGCGATGAGCTGTTTGTTTCTTGCAGACCTGATATAAAACTATCTGATATAAAATGATGTGGCCATCTTGGTAGAATTTCAGGGTAGATTTTTTTTGTACCAGAGGTTTAACACGAATTTGGCTTCCGATGGAAACTCTTTGATGTCAAAGTTTGGGCAAAAATACAGACATAATTTGACACAACATGAAATTATGTGGTTAGCTGTGAAATACTGCACCAAATGGGGACTGTTCCCCAATCCCCTGGCTAAACAAATCATGGTGGGTTCATACATCCTAAACTGTATTTACAGCACATGCATAGGGAAATGAACATTTTGTTAAATGTAAAATAAACCAGTTTCCCCATTTTTAAAAATGCACAAACGTCTAGATTTCAAAAGCACTGGAAGCTAATATAGGAAGGCTGCTTATGGGGGACTCACCTAAAATGCAGATCCAGTAGCACTGTTGGAAAACTACTCATTTCTGTAATGACGGGTAGGTATATATACCAGTTGTTTTACAAAGAGCCAGGATAGATTGTCCCCAGAGACTTATTATATTCTAGGCAATGTGCACAGGAGTTATCCCACACAATTCTGCACTGGATTCTAAATTTAGGCAAATCAAAACCCTCAAAGCTCTAGCTAAGCAATAAGTAATAAATGAAAGAAAGGAAAAAAGGTGTGTTTAATTCACTGTCATTGAAAGCAGATATGAATTGATTGTGTATTTGCACCATCATAAACCCTTAAAACAGTTCTGAATATTTCACAAACAGTTTATTCAAACTCTAGAAATAATTATCAGGATTATCCTTACTAAAATTGAAGGAAGTTGGCGAGTTTTGTTCAGCAACTGAGCAGATTTTTCTCATTTTCAACGTTGAATTTTTATAAAATTTCGGATCTTTCGTCGCTGAATCCCAAAACTAAACACTGGATCTGTGAATTTTCTGCCTTAAAACAAGGTTTGTTTAGAATTCCAAATCATTTACTATTTTTAAAAAAAAAAAAGCCAAAAAATTTATTTTTGCAGCTTGCAAAATTTGTAGAAATGACACAAAATAAAGTCACTTAGACAAAAATACCAACTTATTATGGAAATATGTAAATTAGTCTCCCCCTTCATTCAAGACAAAGCATCTATGCATTATGGCTTTAGTGTTTTCAAACTGGTGTGGGTATAGTTAAGACTTAAACTGCAATTTTAATTAGAAATTTCAAGTTGGAGCTGATGCAATTTTTATCACACTATGAAATTTCTTTCACGACATACAAAAGATATTTTGTAAATTAGCAAGTTCTGAATTGATTGTACATATGTAGCTCTAGCACTTTACAATAGAGGAAGAACGAAACTGGTGAGTTTAGTTCTGAAAGTGGTTCCATGGAAGTTCCAAAAATTCGACTGAATTTGAATTTTTGAATTTTCAATAGCATTTATGATTTCTCAATAGAAATTTTGTTTTTCCGACAAAAATTTTAGAATTTCAAAATCGAATTTTTCGATACAAAATCCATTGGATCCACGGATTTTCAAAAACCGGTAGTTCTGTTTCTAGTATGGCCAGCACAAAAAAGCCATTTCTCGGGTCAGGACTCAGCCTTGTACCTGTATTAGACACTATTGTAGGGTACAGTTAATGAATTGATGCCAAATCAAAGAATAAAGGTTTCAAGGCACACCACACATATCTATTTATATAATTTAAAAAATATATACTTAACCTTTGTATGAGACTTTATTTAATTTGTATTTACCTGGATAATGTTGCACTTGTCCCCTTGTAGGTATGCGCTGCGTATCCCAGTGGCGCGTTATAAATAAAATTATGCACACTAATAGAGGCATTACTAATAGCAGCATAATGATCATATGCCATGGAGGTGGATAAATACAAACAATCTGTGTTATACAGCCTTGAAAAGAAAGAATGGTGTCTCCTGCCACTGTGACAGTACACTTCCAAAAACAATATGAAAATATTGCTCATGGCACGCGCTCGCTAACTTAGAAAGGTAGCAGACTGTCCATGCGTTATTTTTTTCCTGCCATACTTGCAGCGTTTTTCTGCCAGAAGGAGTGGCAGTGACTCAGACTGTGACCTGGGTTCACCTGTTGGCTGATCTGTGCGGAGATTATCGTATGCCCTCAGTGTGGGGGGCAGTAAGGAGCCTATAACTGCAGAACCGGTAAGAGAATGGAATTTTGGGTTGGGGTGGCGTGTCTACCTGGAGTATTTGTGTGTCTGTCTGTGTGTGCAGGGCCCCATTTTTGTATGCAAGGTCCTCCTTGTGCGCAGGGCCCATTTGTACACATACCTGTACAACTTGATGCCTCTTGCTGAAGAAAAGAGAAGACAGCCCCAGATAAGAATCAATTTTAATTAACTTTTAATGCAACTGTTAAATATTAGTACTGTAGGAAGATTAGTTTTTAGTGTTTGATAGAACCTGTTAAGAATCAAGTTGTCCCAAACATTACCAAACGCTCTGGTCCAGAACAGACCAGGTGGGCAACATAATGACGTTGGCAAGAGGATTCAAATGCTGGAGTCTTCCTAAGCTCAGCGCCTGATAGTAGTTTTGCTACCCCCGTTCCAGTTTCTACTTACTTGCCAGGATCCAGCATTCTTTCCTTGCCTGTTCCAGCCTTTCTGAATCATCTCAACTCCAGTATCCAAGCCTGCAGTTCCCACAGCCTTTTCTGCTCAAACATCCAAGCCTACAGTTCCTCTTTTGCTCCAGCATAAAGCCTACAGTTCACATCAGCAGCCTTGTCCAGCATCCAAGCCTTCAGTTCCCATCAACCATCTTGCTCAGTATCCAGTCTACAGGTCCCAACTGTATCCCATTCTCATTCCGGAATTCTGTTGTGCATTCAGTACGAACGATCGAGGCCTATTCATAATAAAGTGCGATCAAACCGTTTCTACTTTAGATTTGTTTCATGGTTTGAAAGGTTTTGACTAAAAATGTTACTAAAGACTCTTTCGTTCTCTCTGAATTTTCCTAAATTACAGATATGATGGGGACTAGAGATTTATCAGATTTCTCTCAGTTCTCTCTCTATAAACAATATTGCTGCACAAAGATGTGTTGGAAATTGTTAAAAGCCATTTCATATGGTTAGGTTAGCTTTAGAGTTTGTTGGGTAGGCTAGACTAGTTGTGTTAGTTAGGGCTTTGCTAAGAGTCTACCTGATGTGGTAGCAGCAACAAAATTTGGCCAACATCTTTTATTCTAGAGAAGATTATGGTAGGGATTTCTAAGGTAATGTACCAGTTGCACCAACTGGGCAGACTTTGTTGTGGTTACAGGCTCTTTAGTAGGATGGGTTGCACTCACTGATGGCGGTGTGCAGCTGTTTAAGGGGAGAAAATGGCTAGAGGGTTGGAGGAGATTTTAAACTAGGTTTGGGGGAGGTATTATCAGTCTCACTGGGATAGATAGCCCAAGAGGAAAGCATGGTGATAGGCCAGTGGTGGGTGGAAAGGGGGGTGGGACTAGCATAGGGGGTAGGGGGCATGTGTATTAAATGTAAAATTAAGGATCATAATGTAAAATGTATGTTTGCAAATGCGATAAGCCTGGCTGACAAAATGGGTGAATTGGAGATAATGGTGTTAAATGAAAAGTATGACTGTAATAGGTATAGCAGAAATGTGGTTTAATAGGTTCACGACGGGCTGTAAATTTAGGATACTCCTGTTTAGGCAGGTAAACTACACATATAAGGTGTGTACCTGAGAAACTAAGAAACCCACTGAACTCCTAACAAAATGAGAGGCACTCAACCAGCATTATAAAGGGAAATAAACCTCCCCAAACATTCCGGGAAAGATACGTGCAGAACACAACCATCCAACCATAAAAAAATAGCATAAACAAAAACAGTTTTTATATGTGGGTTATTTATCTTGGGGTTTAGGTGTATAGCTGTGTAGGTACTATATGTTAATAAGATTAGTTTTACGCTATTCTTGTTTGGTTGGATGGTTTGTTCTGCACGTTATACATGTATCTTCCCTGTAGCCTCCAAATGCTAGCAGGGAGGAAGTCAGACAGTTTCATATGCAGTTGGCAAAGGCTGCAAGTTTGGGGAGTGGTGCTCATTATGGGGGACTTAATTACCCTGACATTGATTGGTGTAGTGAACTGCCAACACAGAAAAAGGCGATGGCTCCTGATTTGCTGCAGGATAATTTTCTGCAGCAGATTGAAGGTTGAGTTAAAGTTCCTACTAGAAAAGGAGCTTGTTGGATCTGGTAATATCTAACATCGTGGAGCACATTATATATAAATATAAAGGAACTGGAGGCTTAGGGAATAGTGACCATGAAAATGTGGTGTTGGACTATGTTATCGAAAGGAAAAGTCACTGGTTACAAAGACTTAATTTCAGGAAAGCAAAATCCAAGGTTTAAAAGTAGCTCTTCAGAATGTCAACTGGGATAGTAATTATCAGGTAAAGGTACTGAACAGAAGTGGACTCTGTTTAAGGGGATTTTAAGCAGTTCACATCTAAATTATACCTTGGGAAATAAATGTAAAAAAAATAAATCTGCGCCCATGTGGCTGATTCTGATGTAAAGAGGGAAATAGAAAGAAAAAGGCATTTAAAATTTTAAGCAGAGGAATGGAAAGGGCCTTTAGGGATTATAAAAACTCACTAAGCTAAAATTTTTAAAGTATATTAATAGTTGAGAAGGGATCCAGGTCCGACACAAACCTGGATCCGACACGAAACCCTCAGTTCTGAAATCTGCTGGATCGTCGGATTTTGGGATCTTAGGAACGAATTTTTGATAATTTTGAATGTACGGGGCTTATTTCGATCATTTTCGAAAATAGAATCAAACTTTTGAGATCCTCAAAAACACGATCGGAAACTCGAAAATGGTCTTGAATCCGGACAGATCATCCGGATTTCGGGGCTTCAGACAATTTTCGAACGTTTCAAGGTATTTTCGAAAATTATCGAAAATAGCCCCGTAAATTAAAAATATTCAAAAATTCGTTCGGTTTAAGATTTTCGGAGTTTCGGGATTTCCCAAGGGGAAATAAATTGGAGTGTGAGGTGAAGTCAGAATCCCTAGGGTTCTAATTTATGAATTTCCAAGAACAGTAATTGATACATCATTAATATCCCAGGAAAATGGGCGATCTCCAACACTACGTTCTGGTATAATAGTTAGAAGAAAATGTTCTTAAATTGTGAAAATAAAAACTAAAAGAAAAAGCAGGAAAGCATTTGTCACCCTCTTTTACGCCATTTGATGTCACCTTCTTCTTTAGTAAACCAGTGTATATTCTAAATAAGTTGGTTATTCATTTGTTTTTGCCCTATACATGATGCACACGAGAGAAAAAGTCATGGGTGATGTGTGACCATAAATGGTGGATTTTGGATTCATTTTGAAACTGAACTATAAAAATAAATTATGTCTGCATATACCACTCTGCGTATTGTCATGTTGGTAATAAGTGTTTTGTTACAAAGCTGAAATATGCCTCAGTCAACCAGATGTTAATAGGTGTGGCCTAGCCCTAATGGCTCTTGTGGTACTAGAATCTAATGAGAACATGGTTATGTTTTTGTCATTATTAGTTATTCTGGTGGTTATAACCTTTCTTGGGAAAATATTTTAAGGTACAATGTCACCTTTTATTTTAGCTAACTTGTTTTTCCGTTTAATTCATAAAATTATGAACTTATGTAGTGCATAGATACAGGAGTTTAAAGGCATGTCCACCCAAAAAATAAAATTTCCCCCACTACGGCCCACCTCTGTAGTGTAAATAATCCTTACCTCACATCCCAGCTCCAAATGGTTCTCCTGTAATCCCCCAAAGTCCAAAAACTGCCCACAGGAGGATAGCAGAGTCCATATAGGACTCTGTCCTGTCTCCCCTCGGGAGAAGTTTGGCATGCGCAATGGAGCATCTCCCCCTCCCGCTCCCACCCGATCTGGTTCCCACAGCCTAGCTCAAAAAACTTTTAAATAATGTTCTGCTCCTCCCCCAGCCCCAACCGCATATTGTATTGAGAGAAAGTGCCACAATAGGAACTACATTCCTCTTCTTCCACCATTCGGAACATTGGCAGGTCTGTCTGTGATTTGTGACTCTCAGCCAATCACAGACGCGGCTGCCGGTCCGGCCTGCTCGCATTTCGCGCAGCAGAGGGCCTGGCAGTGGCGGCGAGGAAAAAAGGAAGGTAGTAACTATCGGGCACTTTCTGTCTTACAAATATAGCGGTTAGGGCTGGGGGAGGAAGCCGAACATATGTTTAAAGTTATTAGAAGGGTGGACATGCCCTTAAGAAAGCCACTTGCATAAAGAACAGAACTTGGGTAGGTTAAAATATATTGTTATTTAAAAATTAATAGGACAAATATCATTGAGAGGAACAAGGAAAATGCCTGATTCTACCATTGAGCATAATTTGTTCTTCATGTACAGTAAAACACTGGCACGTTGCAGACATTCGGAAAATAAATATCTAACATATTACGGAATATATGACTATGCTGAATTCTCTTTTCCTGTTAAAATTATATAATTTAGGACACCTCACAAATATTAGGGGTGTATTTGCAATAGCAAATTTCCTGTGAATTGTGGGGTTACAGACATTGGGCTTTTAGTCATAATGTAAAGAATGGTTACCCCCCAATAACACTTTGGTAACACTGGGCAATGAGAACGGTAAAGATGAGGCCACACTAGAGCGCCTGCACGTTACTGTCACTTGTGATGCAATCCCTGTAATATTCAGGTATCAGAGCAACATGCGAATCACACAAGAAATGGTGATTGCATGTGCTTGATAAGCGGATTGCAGCACAAGGACACCCGTGTGCCTAGGTGTGCCTAACCCATTTAGAATTTTGACAACTCACCCCTATAATAACATATTTTAGAAAGAATGGCCTATTTAAATATGTTCCTATATCCTACTTTGTCCTCTGAATTCATTACTATATGCCTGCTATGCTTCTGGATGCCTCATGGAAACAATTTAGTGACCTGTACTGAGCCTGAGCATGTCAGAAGAGGCAGACAGGATTAACAATCAGTCATTGGCTGTGATGTCAACTGTCAAATCCCTAACTGACAGTTGCTAACTGGAAGAACCAGAAGCAGAAACAGGGGAAACAGGACATTGTGCAGGATTTCAGGTTTAGACTTATTATTTCACATTTCAAACTATTACCGTTTAGGGTTTTGGGGGGTGATTTACCTGTATGTAAGTTTTCATTTTGGGGCTGGACTTGCCCTTTAAATGAGTTATAAGGAAATAATCATTTAACCAAAGTATATAGGTGGCAGACAGTATGATAACGAACAGCAGCATAAATGTACTGGCTTATTAAACTTTTTATGAATATTTATACCACTAGTCACATTGCCTAGTCTGTAGTCTAAATAGGATAAAATTTGTGCAAAGGTATATTGTAAACGTAAATAAGGCGGCAACAACACAACGTTAAATATACAGGGACACCCGGGATGGTTAGCGCCAGTAGGGAATAGCAGATGTTGGTGTATAACACTTTCGCATGTCAGGGGAATTACCAGGGAGAGCTGCGGTCACACAGCGCCCTTTTCCTCTTTAAAGTTGCGCTAATCGAACGTAAATCGGTTAGCGTGAATTAAGCCTCGGTTTGTGGTGGCTGCGCGATAACTGGAAGAACCTCCGAGCACCCATTGCAAACCTATTACAAGAGGCTGCCCGGCTGATTGGACAATAGTATTTAACCCCAGCAGATAGCAGCTTTAAATACGTATAGTAGGTGCAGGTGAGATTCACCCGATTCACCTGGGTGAATCTCCCTGTGTGTGTTCAAACAGGGCCAATCCAATGTCCTCTGTAAAACAGAATGGAACACGTGGTTTTCCCACTTTAATTATCATATTTGTTGCTCCTTTCCTACTGAATGGTCCATTACATCAGTTTCTGCTGTACTGTCCTTTAACTGGCCCAAATGGGAGGACTTTAAGATTGTTAGACAAGCGCCACACTGAACAATGGTCAGGTTTAGGATACACGCACCAAAAGTGACCATTTTTCACTCTTTCTTGCTGGTTGGCCCTAGGAAGGGGCCTGATCCATACTGATCCCCACTGTGGATAAATCTCTTTTAGCAGCAAGTGCAGTGTCTTCAGATGTCCTGTGAAAGAAACAACACAGTTAGGTTAGATTGTGCAGTTGTCCAGGCTATTATTATTTATTGTGGATTTAATTAGCCGCCAACATCTTTTACATGTATCAATTCACATCAGGCCCTGCCCGAAGAGCTTACCATCTAAGCACATTTATTTGACACATACAACCTATCAGTCTTTATGATTGTGGGGGAAACGGAGTGCCCGGGGAAACCCATGCAAGAGAGGGGGAACATACAAACTCCTTGCAGATGTGTCCAAGGGTGGAATCAAAGTCAGGACTTCAGTGCTGCAAGGCATCAGTGTAACCACGTACTGAGTGAGGGTGTACAAGGCAGTAAGAGTACATTTATTATATTATAATCTGTTTTATTACCTTCCCAAAGATGCCCCAGGAACATACTACAAGACCGGTGCCCGGTCTGCTTCAACTTGAAACAGGTGCTCAATCGGTATGTGAAATTTTTTTTATGGGTGGGAACTACCCTTTAAGCTGTGCTATGGCAAAGCCCTCCTCCCCCAAAGGTATCTGCCTACTCCTCTTGCTCAATGAGCTTTTTATAAACTTGAAAATATGCAGAGAAGGCTGCAGGGGAAACGGCAAAACCTGCAGAAACGGGATACTCTTGTCAGAATGGAGGCAATAATTACCTTAAAGGGACATGTCCAACCCCAAAACTAAAATTTGCTCAGTGCTGGCTCACTGTATGGTGTTAAAAAATCTTACCAATCCCTCTGCTCCTATGGTTCTCTTGCAGTGCCTGTCTAAATATCCAATCCATCTTGGTTGCTTGATGCCCTACCTATAAAAAAAATTCTCTAGTGTACCCCACCACACGGCTATGTTTGTTTTGTAAACAAGCAGCAGAAATTTACTTACGCTCCTACGTTCCCTTGGCTCTTGCATTGTTGGCAGCCACCTCTGTGATTGGCTGCCTCTCAGCCAAAACACGACGCGGCTGCCTACAGCCTCTGATTGCAACTTCTGGAAAGCAGTGGTTCAGGGAACTTCACACTGCACAGATTCATCTCTTCTGATTGGTGCTTTGTCTTCTGTAAAGTTTCACATGTAGCATTAATATCCACACTACGGATGCTGAGTTTTACCCACGTTGAATTAAATGTTCCTATAGATTTGTTTAGTTTAAGGCTAGCTAAATCATGGATGATGAAACTTGCTTGGCTTTTATGAGGAAGTAAGTAGAAATTTAGACTCTGGCATAGCAGTAGAGTAGTTTACTTGGGTTTTGCAAAGGCTTTTGATACAGTCCCCCATAGGCGACTGATGTATAAGCTAGGTCTGTTGGTCTGGGGAGTCACATTTGTACATGGATAGAAAATTGGTTAATGAATACAATGCAGAGAGTAGTTGTTAATGGGCTCATCATTATGGATTAAAGTGTAAGTGGGGGCCACAGGGTTCTTTGTGGGGCGCTTCTATTAATCTGTTTATAATGATTTGGAAGTGGGTATTGTCAGCAAGGTTTCTGTCGACCATTAAAAACTTCGAGGGATGTGCAATCGTTGCAGGGATCTAGATAGATTGTCACATTGGGTGCTAAGTGGCAGATGAAATTCATGTTGATAAATGTAAGGTTGATGCATTTTGGACTTAAAAATCCTTGTGCTACTATACTATAAATGGCTCTGTGGTAAGTGAATCCCTGTTGGAAAAGGATCTTGGAGTTTTGGTGGATTAACAAACTTAAAGGTAGCAAGCAGTGCCAAGCGGCAACAGTCAGAGCCAGCATGGTATTGTCTTGTATAAAGAGAGGTATGGTTTCAAGGGAGGAAAATTATATCTCCCTCTTTACAAAGCATTGGTAAGGCCTCATTTGGAATAACACTGCAATTTGGAATCCTGTGTACAAAAAGGACATCTTTGAAATACAAAGGGTTCAGAGAAGGGCAACTAATTAATAAGGGGATGGGGGAGCTTGAATATGAAGAGAGACTGGAAAAGTTACAATTGTGTACGCTGGAGAAAAGGCGCTTGCGTGGGGGATATGATTACTGTGTATAAATACATTAACGGGCCATACAATAAACTAAAAAAAAAAAAAAAGAAAATATACATTTATACAAAATAAAAAAGCTATTGAACTGTTTACGTGGACGTTGTTATGGCAGGTATTGGTCAGTTTAAAAAAAGTTGGATGAGTTTCTGCAAACAAGGAATGTTTGCAAGTTACTGGTATTGATACATAAAGTAGAGTTGATCCAGGGGAAATTCCGATTGCCACTTGGAGTCAGGAAGGAATTTTTTCCCTTCCTAAATTTGGTGGTTTTTTGCCTTCTCTGGATCAACAGTTAGTCAGGAACTGAGGATATTGTTAGATGGGTTGGACTGGATGGACTATGTCTTTATTTAACCTCAAATACTATACACTATAAAGGATATGATCAATTGATATATAGCAATGGGCCATACAACAACATTTCTGGTGCATTTTTCACCAATAGGTCATTTGGAAATCATTCAAGTTTCTTATCAGTGAGAACAGTAAAACAACAGTTAATGGGCCGCTTAGTAAGCCAGGCCTCCAAACCACCAGACTACCCTAGGCTTTTCAGACTCAACCCTGGCCCTCCCACTCGATGAGTTAAGTAAAAGTAATTCTTAAAAAGCATTTACCTTCAAGTATAAGCCAGTAGTATAGTCCAACTCTCCTCTTATTCCATTGTGCAGGAATGAGAAGAAGCCTTAAAGGACATGTCCACCCCAAAACTATAATCCCCCCCCACTACTGGCCCACATGTAGTTGTAGTTAATCCTTACCTAACATCCCAGCTCCATAGGGTTCTCCTGTAGTCCCCCCCCTAAGTCCCAAAAACTGCCCCACAGGAGGATAGCAGAGTCCATATAGGACTCTGCCTCCCCCTCGGCCTCCGGTGAGAGTTGGCATGCGTACTGCAGCCCTTCTCCCCTCGCTCTCCCTCCCTCTCCCGATTCCTCCCCCCTAGCATTTAACCCTTAGTATAGTAATCCCACTGTCCCCCAGCCCCAACCGCATAATTTTTATTTTAAAAAGCTCCCCAAACTCTACTTACCTCTCCTCTTTCCTCCGCTGAAGTGAGCTGCCGGCAGCCGCGTCCGTGTTTGGCTGCGCTCAGCCAATACACACGCGGCTGCCGGTCCCGCCCTCTGCTTGCATTTCTCGCAAGCAGAGGACCGGGGAGCGCGCGAGGACGAGGAAAGAGGGGAGGGTAAGTAAGAGTTTGGGGCTTTCTTAAATAAAAATTATGCGGTTGGGGCTGGAGGACACGGGGAAGGCTATATTAAAAGTTGATTTAAGGGTGGACATACCCTTTAAGACTGACCTGGCAGATGTGACCGAAAGCCCTTGCACTGATTTTCTACTGCTGTAGCTCAGAAAGAACATTTATAAATGGGATAACTCACGACAATCTTTCACTGGCTTAAACTTCCATAACATACACACGTGATTTGAAAAAGAAGTTTAACATTACTACCAGTAACACATGACTCTGCAGGCAAACGATACTCATTGAAACTCTCAATGGGTTTCTCCGAGAACATAATCAAAGCGTTGCCCCTGTTAACATTCCCACTGAAATTTCCTTTGGTTCTTCTGCATGGGAAATCTAGTTTCAAAGCTGCGTGAGATTAAAGTTAGATTCAGTATAAGAACGGCATCCATTGATTACGGCAAAAGGGAACTGAAGTCTCCAGACAACATTGCCCCAATAGAAAGAGCACGTAACAAAGATACAAAAGCTGTGTCTCAACTCTCCTTTGCAGTGGATGCTGGGTGATTTAGGAAAATAACCTGTGAGGAATAGGGGTCGCTCCCATAATTCACCTTATCTGGAACACCTGATAAGTGTACCCAGAACACTTCACAGAAGCTTTAAGCTTTGCTTCCTGAAAAACTGACAGCCAATTATGTTTACAGCTCAGAGTAATCTTTGCAGTTTACTTTTTGCTAGTCTTTGCTGAGCTGCAGCATGGGTGGCCAAGACTATCAGCAATTTAACAGGACAGGTTCCACAGAACAGGAAACTGGGTTGGCCTAGGCACTCTCTTGTGGCTATAGCCAATATCTTCTAAGGTGCTCCCTCGCCAGGTCCTCTACCACGGACCCTCTGCTATAGCACAAGCAAAAAAGATTATGCAAGGGGTATCTTGAGTGAATTAAGTTTCTTTATTAAATCACATCAGCACACAACGTTTCAGGGATCACTGTCCCCTTCATCAGGTGTAACCCACATACCAACCAAACCCTCTTTTAAAGACCACACTGTGATAGGTCACTCCTACCCTACCCCAGGGGGAGTGGTCTAGTTTACCAATATCAAGACACATATTAATGCAAAAATACACACTTCTAGAATACTTTAGTCCTTAGGTGATATATGTTCAGAACAATGTCCATTATTTTAAAGTGTCCATCCGGATTGTTGACTTTAATCCTGGTTTTCCTTACAGGTGTTTGGAAGAGATCCTGTGAAGTGAAAAAATCATAAAAAGCAGAACAACGTCCTTCTTGAATATGTTATAACATATGGTGCTACCTTTTAACCAATCCAATAAACCATTTTTGTACATTTAAAAGAATAAAACTATACTTTCCTAAACTTATTTATGTCTTTTCTATATATTACCATAGATGGCAGTATTAAGCACTCACGCTGATCTTACATCTATACTAATAAAAGCAAAGCCCTCACTACTCACTCACTAATTCTCAACTTGCCATGAGGCAGACGCTTAAATGTTGCGATGTTCATTCATTGCACCTTACTAAAAAGTTAAGAGTTTCGTTTCGAAAGGCAAAGCCCTCACTCACTCACTACACTCCTCATCACTAATTCTCCAAATTGCCACCTTCACTCACTCACTCATCACTATTCTCCAACTTGCCTCACCATCACTCATTCTCCAACTTGCCGGGAGGCAGACGGCTTAAATTGGCAGGCTCATTCATTGCACACGTACTTACAAAAGTTAGCAGGTTTCGTTTCGAAAAGGCAAAGCCCTCACTCACTCACTCATCACTACTCATCCACTAATTTCTCCAACTTGCCGTGGAGGCAGACGGCTTAATTGGCAGGCTCATTCATTGCACCTTACTTACAAAATTAAGCAGGTTTCGTTTCGAAAAGGCAAAGCCCTCACTCACTCACTCATCACTAACTCATCACTAATTCTCCAATTGCCGTGGAGGCAGACGGCTTAAATTGGCAGGCTATTCATTGCACCTTACTTACAAAAGTTAGAGGTTTCTTCGAAAAGGCAAAGCCCTCACTCACTCACTCATCACTAACTCATCACTAATTCTCCAACTTGCCGTGGAGGCAGACGGCTTAAATTTGGCAGGCTCATTCATTGCACCTACTTACAAAAGTTAAGTAGGTTTCATTTCGAAAAGGCAAAGCCTCACTCACTCACTCACTCACTAAACCTCACTCATCACTAATTCTCCAACTTGCCGTGGAGGCAGACGACTTAAATTTGGCAGGTCTCATTCATTGCACCTTACTACAAAAAGTTAAGCAGGTTCTTTCGAAAAGGCAAAGCCCTCACTCACTCACTCCTCACTCACTCACTCATCCTCACTCATACTTCTCCAACTTGCCGTGGAGGCAGACAGCTTAAATTTGCGCAGGCTATTCATTGCACCTTACTTACAAAAGTTAAGCAGTTTTCGTTTCGAAAAGGCAAGCCCTCACACACTCCACTTCCACTCACTCCACCTCACTCACTATTCTCCAACTTGCCGTGGAGGCCAGACAGGCTTAAATTTGGCAGGCTCATTCATTGCACCTACTTACAAAGTTAAGCAGTTTCGTTTCGAAAAGGCAAGCGCAGCCACTCACTCACTCACCACTCACTCATCACTAATTCTCAATTGCCACCCT